>CM040240.1:34055631-34325617 GCA_022545495.1 Chrysanthemum lavandulifolium
TAAAACCATGGTTCGAACTTCCTTAGATACATATTTGAGGTGACTAATGTAATCGTAAAAACGGTCATTTAGATATTTTGACCGTGCACTCTAAAAACGAAAAATCGACGTTTTACTTAAATCGGTGATATGTTATACTTGTAAGTAATTCACATTTTATGCAAAATGTTAAAGACACATTCTGAAACATGAGTTGTAAAAAAATTGATCATGGTCAAAGATACACTTAACAAATGTGTTGTATGACATTAAACCTCAATGATTGATGGTAAGAGCGGAAGGTGTGGTGATGGAGGTTAAGCTCTTCATCACTGCCACCTCAGCGCCACATTAGCATTCCACTTCTCCATAACTAACCACAACAAACCCTCTCCCTCATAACCGCCCGAGGTAGCACTCAATGGGCTAGGGCGGCCCCATTTCGCCTTACCAACCCCAAGGAAACTCCGAATACAGCCTAGATCGCTTGCACGCATGCACTTTTGGGTGCTAAGATCCAAAGTCGGAGGAAATGTTCCATATCGCACGCTTAAGGTCCCTAAACAATCACTTAGTGGAAAGGAAGTGATCGAGCGATGACAACCGTGAGCGGGCTCGAAGCGTACCATCCTTCAAGAAAGCGTAATAGCTCATCGGTCTAGCTCCATGGCACCGAAAATGTATCGTGGCTCAGTGATTCACCGCCGACGAGACCTTGAAAGCGCTTTTTCAAGTGTCGAGAATGAACGCTCATCAATCGGGAAGGTTTTGGTGACAAGACCGAGATATAAGAAGTGAGAATGCCGACATGAGTAACGATAAACTCGTGAAAACACGATCGCCGCTGGAAGGTTTTCGCTCACTAATCTGCGCAGAGTGAATCGGTCCCTAGGAACCCCAGTGGTCGCCGTCCGATATGATCTTGACCTATCATTTGTTCAATTTGGTCGATCCGATACTTAGTTAATTCTTTTATCTTTATGTTCCCACCGATACCTAATCGATAACGAACCGTAATGGCTTTTTAGGCCCAATTCCATCTATTTTTGTTGAGGCAATTCGACTTGTTCATCGGCAACTAATCTAGCTCCCAAATATATAACATTCTTGATCCTTCCTTTTACTAGTCTTCTCGGCTAGAATCAAAAGATTCTCCGCTCGCCTCCTACTCCTTCTTCTCCTTTAGGATAGGGTCGTCGTTGGTCCTTTTTGCACTAAAAACTAGTCGAGCAACTAACTCGCTCACGCATTTAAATTTATCGATCGACTCAAATATATGGTCATCATAAGCTATTTCTTTTCCTCCTCTTCCGCTCTATTAATAAAAAGGCCATCATGGACCAAGATCCAAAGGGATCAATCTTTTACACCGATGTATCGTACTTCTCGACTGTGTCATCATAAGAAAAGACCAAAAATCTTTCCAAGTGTTATAAAGAGGAAGGCACGCTACAACCAACATAATGCCTCTTCCTTGCCCCTAAGAATCCAAGGGCGACCTTTGATGTTGTCGTGACGGTTTGTTACTAAGGTTATCTGGGTCTAGGCTCAACCTCTTCATTCGCCCACCACTACCACTTTATTTTTGTATTCAATTTTCCAAATAAACTAAATTCATTTCATTCAAAATAAAAACAATACATAACATAATAATAAGAAAAAACAACACATACTAATAAAACGATACGAAAAAAAAACCAAGACGGTAAAAAAAATACAACACATACTAATAATAAGAAACCTAGTCATCTCTTTCGTGATATTTCTTGACTAGTCGCTTCTCGCCTTCTTTCTGGATGATCTTTGCTTTTACCGGTCGATTCAAATTCGGATCTATCATCGAAACCCATATCGATCTTCTCTGATAGCTTTTTCCTTCTCCCGCCTTGCCTCGTAACAAGCCCTTGAGCGCCGGCTTTTGAGCATATATTTCGGATATATGTCCCGGAAAAGTACTGATCGACTTCACCGAGTCGCAGCCCGACGCTGAAGTCGACTTTGTTTCTTTGCGGCTCGCTTGCCGCCATCTCTTTCGTGACGAGCTCGTTCGTCCGGCCGAATATATCCCGAGACATGTAATGTCAATGGATCTTCGCATCCCACTTCTGCAATTTTTCAAAACCTCCCAACATTTTTCATACACGAACTCCTTCCCACTATAACGCTAAGCAGCTAACTTTCGATTCTCGACATGATCGTGGTCATTTTCACCGCTCGACGCCGCAGATGTTTGTAAATAGCGTTGAACTTCGGGCAATCACCGTTAATCCTCGACCATTTACCGCTTATCATATTCTTGCCACGATGGTTATCCTGGTCCGAGTATTGAACATGTCGAGAATGTCGCTCAAAAGAAATCTTCGAACGGTCATTTCCCATATCTCGATCTGGGAAATTTCTATCCAACACCGCGCAAGTAACCTTTCTTCGCACTTGCTCCACTTCCTCCTATCTCGCTCGGGCTATGGCTTCCACATCTTCGTCGCCGTCTCAAGGCCCAACCACAAATTGTTTTTTGCCTTCGCCTTTTTCCCCTACCTTGGCCTGCTCACGCCGTTTTGAACTTTGAATCAGTGAACCGGACGGTTGTGATTCCATTTGGGGAAACGCTTGAGGTGGTGACGGGTTAAAACCGCGGAGGTTGCGACGGTAAAAACTGAGTGATGGAAATCGGCGTGGTAACTTGCGAATCCTTGTTGAAACGCATATTGTTGGTTAAGAAAAATTTCTTGTGAGATTGGTTGAATTTTGCGATGAGGGGTAGACGGTTTGAAGAACCACCGTATTGCGCGTGTTTGAGTTAAAAGTTTGTAAAATATCCTCCGCTATTCGGCTTTGAGACATCATGATTTTTTTTTTAATGAAGGTATAGAGTCGAGGAAGATGGAGGAGATGAAGATGATAAAAATGGCCGAATATATCCGCTGCTAGTGGGTTTGTCAGAAAATTGAGCTCGTCGTCAAGATGGCGAGTTGGTTCACGGCGAACAGAGGCGGTGTGGTGGCGGCCCACGGCGAAGGGACACGTTAGACGACGGCGAGCCCACGACGAGCCACACCTTCCGCTCTAAGATTAACCAACTAAAATTAACCAACTAAGATCACTAAATTTTCAATTAATATATGCATCATATCCATCCCATGATGTATATTAAAAAACAACATCAAAATCATTTAGAATAATGATCATGTTACATTTACACATGATTTATATATCATGAAATGCTTCTAAAATTCCTCTTTTACACTTTCATAACTTTCGGTATTAAATTTTATATACTTGATATATTGCTCATTATATATACCACATATTTTTTCATACAGCCCTCATATGTATTGTTTTGCTAAAAGTTAAAAGTTATGACATTTGTTCAATGAAAAAGTAGCAACCCATACAAGTACCAACTAAAGTAAGTTTGCCATACTTCAATGATTATTGAAGCTGCAAATTGGTTTAATAAAAAGGAATGATAATTGATCTAATCAAAAAGTTTTAAAGAGATTTACGATAAACGATTGCATAATAATAGACTGCAAATACATTTACGATTGTGCTTCCTTTTGCGCCTTATTTAGCAGCCTACGATCATCACTATAAAAATCAACTTTTATAAACTTCGTTTTGATAAAAAAATAAAAATAAAAAAAAATTGTTTAGTAAAGCGATCGTTAATAGTTTGAGAAATGCTAAATCACCGTACCCATCTTTCTAGTTATCATCCTATTATTTAGTTGACAATCTTCTACAAACTTAGAAACATGACTAACTTTCTCATTCATTCTTAAATGACTAATCTATACTACTATATAATACATTTAGGACATGCTATTAATAAAAGACTTAAAAATTAAGATTCAACAAATTTCTAATAATGAAAAGAAGTGTTTTACAAAGCTTGTATCATACACATAATTAAAGTTGAAGAAGAAAATTAAAATGTATTAAATTATATAAACTTGTAACAACTTAAAAAATTAAATATCTTAAATTCTATAAACTTATAACAACCAAAAAAAATAAATGTCATTCAATTCTTTAAACTATAAAATTGTAACATTCCTTTAACATTCATATAAATTACAACACTCTTAAAACTAAAAAAACAAAACCATCTCCACTTTCTCATCTTCAATCTTCACTTTCTAAAAATATGCTTGTTTATCATGAGCCGAAAGACCACCAAGAACCCACCATCGCCGCCTATTTCTCCAGCTAAAACTCATCCTCACATTTCACAATAGTGAACTATAATCACAAATAAAACAACCTCACACATATACCTCACGTCACCAACATAACCTTAACATCTAAAACCCAACTCCGAGAACTACCACTCGAATACAACGATCACACATACACATTGCTATTTTATATGAAATGTATCGTGATTTCATAAAGTTATTTTAATCTAAATTTCTCATCATCCGTAAAGTTATAATCACGAAAACGATAATTTAAAAACCGCCGCTGTAAATTTAGTTATAGTAGCACCAACAAGCAACGCTACGGACACCCTCGCTAAGATCTCAAGAATAGGAGGATAAATAGAACAATTTATCATTTCTTTTTTCATTTTGTAATTTGAACTTAGATAAATATGAAGTTCATCAAATAAATGGTTAATTCTATTGGCACTCTAAATTTGCTATTTGCACAACTTTTACAATAACAAAACCATGAGTTTTTAGTGTTTAACATGAACAATAAATCTCAAAAGAAAAAAGTCAAAAATAGTCATTCCAGTCTCTTTGAAAATTTGCAAAAATTGTACATGTCGTTACTTGCTTATTACACAAACAGCCCCGATAATATATAAGGATTGTTCATGTAACAAAATGAAACTATAACACTAAAGAATCTTTGTAGTTACTTTTTGATTTCAAAAACAGCCTTTTAGTTAAATTTAAGAACAGTTTATATAACAAAAGTTTACATAAAGAAACCATGTCAGTTATTCTAGATTACAATAAACATTCATAATTTTATTTAATAAAAAAAGATTTTATAACCTTATGTTTTATATAAATACTTTTAACTTTGTATAATTAATAGGTAACTCATACCTATATTAGCAAGGTTTTTTCTTTCTTTCTTTCTTTTAAATAAATCATTTAGTGTATTGGCCAAAATTTAAACTTATTAATTTAGTAATCAGAGTTTATTTGTATATGTTTAAAACAATTTATAAGTAAACTTAAAACTGATTAACGTAAATTTTTTCACGTAAGATATAGACTTCACGTAACCTACGGATAAGAACAATTCTCGTTTACCAGATGTGTCAGATGGTGGCTGTCAAAAGCCATTTTTAGATATGTAGTGTCTAAAAGTTTTTGATGACAACACCCAAAAAATCAATGTAGCCTAGGCGGTGAGCATATGTATTTCTCTACACCGCTTTGTTTTCACGTGAAATATAGACTTCTCGTAACTGAACACGAGTAAAAAAATCGTCTTTTAATAGATGTGTCAGACGATGGGTGTCGGAAGCCATTTTTAGATATGTAATTTTAGCGTCTAAAAGTTTTTGGTGACAACATCCAACAGAAAATCGATGTAGCCTAGGCGGTGAGCATATGTATTTCTCTACACCGCTTTGTTTTTTTTATAAGGTACAACTACAATTTTTTTTTTTTTTTGGAAGGCGGAGATAGGTTTATATTACTTCAACGACAAAATACAAAGAAGGATCCTCAAGACGGGGAACCAACATAAAACAACATACCCTCTATAATGATGATGCTACCAAAATCCGCACGGTCGTCAAGGTGCTGAGCTGGCCGTCTAACTTGTGTGGACCTTGACTTTGGGTCTTCGGTAACAGTGCTGAAAAGACAAAGAAAGATCGTTAGAGAGGTCCCGGGCTGAGCCCGGGGGAACCCCCTCCGACGATCAAGTCAGTATTGATCATAATAGTATGAGCATGCATGCTTAGAAGCTAGAATGCAAAGCTATGGATGTGAGGAGTTATGTGAGAATGTTGTGTATGAGAGAGAGACTAAGTACTTGGCCCTTTGATTGCTTTCCATCGCTGCTATTTATAGAATGTGAGGATAGATCAAATATAATCTTGGAAGATTCAATGTATCTTTCATATATCTCATATCCAATATAATCTTTCACATATCTCTTATCCAATATAATCTTTCGAATATATTCTCTTTTCCTTGAAGATTTCTCATATCTTTACTAAGATATGATATCTTAAAGATAGATTGATATCTTAAAAGATATCTATCAAATAAATGTGAATCCGCCATATTGAACTATGCATGCATGGCTTGTGATATATGCATATAGACTACATATGAAAAGATATCTTGATATCTTAAAGATATCTACAAAATATATGGGAATCTGCCATCATGGACTATGCATATGCCATCATGAACTATGCGTTCATGGCTTATGATACAAGTATGTGAACTATGTTAGAGCTCTATTATGTTATCTCATCAAATGAGATAACAAAACCAAAGCCTTTATTCTTTCTTACTTGGTTATTTTTGGATTTCTTTGTCTTTTGCCTTGGTTTGTTTAATCACAGTAAGCCATTTGATGCAACTCTTTTATTTGGGTAATTACTATTATATTGACACATCAAAAAAATTAACTCAGATCTTTCTATTCTATAGCTTTTGATATCATTATTATTTGTAAGATTATTATTCTACGTATATTTTTAAAAATATTGTTATAATTACGATATTTTCTAATTAGTACTGTAAAATCTAACTAAGTGATATTGTGTTGATAACCAGTCAGAACGCGTAGGAGAGAAAATCTCGTTACATTCATCATGTGTTTGCCAATTCGTTATGTGTAATTAGATAACGAAGAGATCAATAATCGCATGTAATAAATTGTAAAAAAAAATTATTAAAGGAAAAAAAATTAAATCTTGTACTCCTTCCGTTTCAAAATTATTGTCCTCAAATAAAAAAAACGCCGTTTAAGAAAAACGGACCGTAACCCTCTTAAACAATCAAATATCATATTCACACACTAAACTCTCTTCTTATTGGGTGAAACAAGAAGTGAACAATTATTTTAGGACATCTCAAATGAAACTGTGAAAAAGCAATTTTAAGCCGGAGAAAGTAATTAACTAAAAAATAGTATACCAACAAATAAAAATAAAAAACAAAAACCCTAAAAAGAAATAGTAAAAACAAATAAAAATAGTAGATAACTTCACAAGTTAAGTTTATAATTATAACATAACTAATGTCTTTATCTACCACATGTATACATTCATGTTTTATCTATATATTGCTCTAATGTTTGCTCACTTACTTATGTGGGACAAAACCAAAATTCATTTCCTTCTGCCTTTGTTTCAACTGCCTGATTCTTGTCGACATTATTTTCATGTGCAAATTAATTGCAACCAAAGTACTTGGTCAGAGGACTTGACTGCTAGAGATGCGGACCAGTTGTGGACCGATCTTGCCGACATCATTAAAGACGCGAAGAAAGAGTCCTCGGTGTGGCTAAGCGGACAACTAGACCCACCACCCAACGGGGAATCTTGGTGGTTTAGTGAGGAAGTGTAATCCAAAGTTGCCGGAAACAATCCAGTTCGAGAACTTTCCGGTCGAGAGGGCCACCTGTCGACACTACCGCCATGGAGGAGAGGTATAAAGTAGCTAAAGAGAAGCGAAAAAGGCAAAGGCTCAGCGAAGGACAAGGCGCATGAAGATTTGTACAAGAAATTGAACTCCAAAGAGGGGCAAACGATATATTCAGATTGCTAAATCCAGGAGAAGGAGGATTTAGGAAACGCCAAATATATCAAAGATGTAGCGGATGGACCATTGTACGAAGAAGATATTAGGAAAAGATGGGAGAGTATTTCTCCTCCCTTTCAACCGGAGGAAGCATCAAGAAAGTGGGACGAAGAACACTACCCAACGACACGAATGCTACTATTCGAGGATTAGTCAACCGTATGAAGGTCGCACTACGTAAGATGGAAAGAAACAAAGCGGTAGGGCGGACCAAATCCCATGAAGCTTGGAGTGCACAGGTCGGGAGGGTAGAATGGTCGACTTGCCTCTTCAACAAGATCTTCTCCGTGCTAAGATGCCGGAAGAATGGAGACTCAGTGAAGTCATCCCCATCTACAAGAACAAGAGGGATGTGCAAGTGCGTAGCAATTATAGGGGCATCAAGCTCCTTAGCCACACCATGAAGCTTTGGGAGAGAGTTATTGAGAGGAGGCTGAGAAGGGAGACGGGGGTGTCTGAGAACCAATTTAGTTTTATGCCAAGAAGGTCTTCGATTGAGGTTATTCCCCTTCTCTGAAGTCTCATGGAGAAGTATAGAGAGAGACAAAAGGACCTGCATATGGCGTTCCTTGTCCTTGAAAAGGCATATGATAGTGTCCCACGAGAGTTGATTTGGAGAACTCTTATTCATAGGGAACCCTAAGGAGATACGTGAGAGTCATTAAGGATATGTACGAGGGGGCTAAGACCCGTGTACGGTCCACCGTGGGGATCTCAAAGTTTTTCCCTGTGAAAGTTGGGCTCCACCAGGGATCTGCTATAAGTCCCTACCTCTTCGCCTTGATTCTGGATGACTTATCTCGAGGGATACAAGAGGGCATCCCTTGGAGCATGATATTTGCTGATGACATTGTGTTGGTGGTATAATCGGCAGAAGGGTTAAACAACAGGCTTGAGCTCTGGAGGGAGGCTCTTGAAGACAACGGCCTTCGGGTGAGCAGAGAGAAGACTGAATACCTGAGATGTGTTTTTGGGATGATCGAGTCAGGCCACCACGAGGATATTCGTATCGGTGACCAGATCCTGCCACCCAATGAGTCTTTTAGATATCTAGGATCGATGATTCACAAATCGCGGAGGATAGATGAGGCGAACCCACCTGGATCGAGCCTGTCACAAACGAGTATGGGCCGGGAGTCCTCCCTCATGACAAGAACATCCCCTAAAGTTAAAGGGAAATTTTATAAGGTGGCGATTAGACCGGCTATGTTGTATGGGTCCGAGTGTCGGCCCATCTCCAAGGCCCATGCTAACAGGGTAGAGGTGGCAGAACTGAAAATGCTAAGATGGACTTGTGGTAAAACCTTGCTTGACATGATCCCGAACGGAGTTTTCAGAGGAATACTTGACGTCGGAAATATTATTTCGAAGATGAGAGAAGGTAGGTTGAGGTAGTTCGGCCATGTCAGGAAGAGGCCTCAAACAGCGCCGGTTAGAAAGGTCGAGGCGCTAGTAGTAGATGGCGTGAGAAGAAGGGGTAGACCCAAACTCAGGTGGGAGGATAGACTTAAGCTAGACTTGTCGGAGCTTCTCTTGTCGGAGGACATGACCTCAGATAGGAAGGGGTGGAGAGATAGGATTACGATCTGAGGTTAGGTGGTTTTGGTGGGTTAGGCTTTTAGGCGTCTCGTTGTTTGCCTTGCCCCGACATTTCGATTTTTGGTGCCTCCCTTTTGCTTTGTCGTAGCTTTAGGCCCCGTGCGTTGCTTTGTGTTGCTTAGGTTTGCCTGCTTTTGTTTTTGGAGCCTTGTTTTTGCCCTGCCTTAACTTTAGGCCCGTGCGTTGTTTTTGCCTTGCTCTATATTGCACCCTTAGGTCTGCCTGCTTTTCTTAGTGCTTTGGTTCTTTGTTTTTGATTGTGTTCACTTTTGTGCTCTTTTGCCTTTGCTCTCACCCGTGCCCCTTGCCTTGTTTTGCCCGCTTTTCTTTCCTTGTTGTTGTTTCTTTGTCTTCTATCTTTCTTTCTATCTCACCAAGACACCCTTCTTTGGAGGTCTAGTTGGGCAGCCTCTACTCCGGGTTTATCCTGGGGTAGAGTAAGATCTGTTACATTTAACCTCCTCATACCCCGCCTCAAGGGGATTGGGTTTGTTGTTGTTGTGGTTTAGTTTAATAATACAGCTCCAAACAAGTAACACAAACATTCCCTATGTTGGAAAAAACATCACCAATTTAAGAAACATGAACAACTGCCCAAAAAGTAGATGTTACAATCTGGTTGGCTGGTTGCCAACAAAACATCCATATCAACACTTAACCTACTGATTTACATCCATCATTCGAGTACCTACATAGTCTTTTATCAAACCTTACGAAACAAAAAACATCCTGGTTTTATGGGTCCAAATTGTTGCCAACATATACACTTAATCCCATGGATAGTCTAATCTCAGCAAACCCAGGTTTTCAAAATCATTCTTAAAAAGTCAAATTTTCATTCACCAAAATATCAACGCTGTAACCGCGTAGACTTCCTGGTTGCCCTCCTGGGTACTTGACTCGGACCAGCATTGTCTTCATTGAGATCTTCTAATGCTTCAATCTTCGCTCTGCGAGATGCTTGTGTCATAGGTTGGCTCTGACCAGTAGACTCCTCCTCTTCGAAAACTCTGGACCTTTTTGACCTCTTTCGTGCCAATGGTTCAGGAGGAGGCTGATTGACATCTATATTTTCTTCTTCCTCCACGGCTTCTGCTTTTGTCACGAAGTATGGCCATTGTGTCCCACAACCAGGGCAGACTTTTTCGTTCTGCATTTATTTATATGATCAGCAATGATTACTAAATTAGCAATAAAAATTAGTAATAAATGAAATTTACCCTTGATGAGAATTTCGCCTTTAAACAGTACTTGTGAATTCGAACACTACAACCATCATTTGGGCATAGATCAGCCTGGTAATTATGAAAACGAAGGAAGATGTGCATCAGATACAATAGAAGCAGTGATATATGTGAGCATATGCATGTGGACAATACAAAAAGAAAACGTTTTCATCCAGCTTTTGTCATTACGATAAACATGTAATGATTTAAGTAGAATTAATAGACAATGTGGTAGGTATTACAAAAACCAAATTGCTACACACCTACAGAAACTCTTTTCATAAGTTATATCCTAATGAGACTCTAACTAGATGATGCAGACAACCATAAAACGTTCGGAAAGTTGTTCGAGTGAGATGAGTCTTAAGCTCAAAGTAATAATTGCAAAAAGTGTAAGAGGGCGTTTAGGATTGCATTTTGAGGCAAATTATCTGTTTCTCAGGTTGGCAAAACACAAGTAGCATAAAAACAGTAGTTGGCAAACCGCATGAAAAAGTGATTATCTGTTTCTTCGAGAGAAGACGCAATTCTGAAAAAGAAGGTTGAGACATGTTTTCTTAAGCCAATTTGCAGACGCAATCCCAAACACCCCAATTTAGAGCTGACTTAGTGTAGTGATTTATTAGCGATAGTTGTTGAACTTCCACATGGTTCTTATCAATGGGTCCAGCAGCACAAGTGTTAATCTTATTCCAATTAAAGAGTTATAGTAGTAAAATTCGGTCATATGTGTCACAAGGAAAGTTAAGAGCTCGCAACTAAATCAGGGTTTGAAGTTTAAGGAGCTACAAGGATAAAACTAAGTTATACTATCAGTTGTTCACAGTGACATTTCACCCAGCTTTACTGTATATAAAATGATACATACGCCTAACGATATGCCTAATGCCTGTTGACGTCCATCCATGATGGTGAAGAAACCGGGCCCTTTCCTTGGACTTATGTATGGATACCAAGTGGCATTAGACGTATCTTTAGGCATATGTACCCCTTCTCATACCACATACTACTTTTCAAGAAATTAACGGTCTCAAGCTAAAAGATGCACTGAAATTACACGTGATCAACAAACTTCATGCCTTTCAAAATGCAGTCATTGATGCATATAAAAAAGGCTACGGGGATGAAGAATCTCGATTTCAAAGAGTTTAGAAAATAAAAAATGAAGATGGAACCTTAATTCCAGCTTCATTGCAGACATCACATGGAGGAACTTCATTGTTATGAAACCAACTTCGGAGATCAAGGAACGATCTAACACCAAGTCCAATTTTACCATCTGCGGTGTCACACAACCATTGGTCCTGAACAAATTCTTGTAAAGCTTTATCCTTTTGGGACATTGAGAAATTCTTCAATGCTGTAGGTACTGGTGCTTGAGATGATGAAGCCTGCAGTTGTGATTTATAGGTTGCAATTATAAGGTAGTTAAAATCAAAGCATCCTGCAAAAGACCAATGTGGGTACTTTTTTATATATACATGCTAGTAGAAATAATAAATAGCAACCTGGTTTTCTAGTCGAAGATTGAGAGCTTCGATATTGGAAATAGCACCTTGCGCTGAGGAATCTTGGACTATGGCTTCAATCTGTTCCAATCATTTATCATATCCAAATATTAGTATGATCTTGAAAACCATGCGATCCAAGAGCTATGATTGTAGACCAGTTTACTATTTACATTCTCATAGACCTCAATCATTTACAATACAAAGTGAAGATACAAAACTTTGCAAGTAAGATACATTACATGGGTCAAGTAGTGTTTGCTGAACATAAGTGAAGCCTCTTAATCCAAATTCAATAGTCTATAATAGCCTATTTCGTGAAAGACCAACTTTTTTCGATACTTTACACATATATTAAGCTTGACTTATTGTTATCTTTTTATTATTTTGTTTTTAGTTTCAATTTTCACATGATATTCTGCTTAGCATAAAACACTTGATATCATTCAAGAAACTTAACACATTTCCTTAAACTTTAGTCAAATCATTACTTCAAAACTGCATGCAGCCAACGTAACTAAAATAAATGATTGCAATATATATGTGCTTTCAACGATGCCGAATTGGTTTACATATATGTGCATAGCAACTTACAATGGCCTTATAGAAAGCAATCTGAGGTACAGTATATTTTGTGCCAAGCTTGGACTGTTCATCTGAAACAGTGTTGATCACTCCATAATACACACAGCCATCATACTGGTTTCTGCATGCCCGTAACTCAAACTGAACATAGGACAGCTCCATGTTTATCTTCCGCAGATAGTCATTGAACAACTGTTGATGAGAATCTGAAAAAAATAATGACCATGTCTGTTAGGCCTTTTATATAATCTAGTACCACATGGCGTAAACAGTTTTAAGAGCAGTTAAAAAAGCATAAACAACCCAATTTCAGATTTTCTAAGGAACTCCAAAAGATAGATCATACACAGACTCGCAGAGCATACTAAGAGAGATTCATCAGCATAAAGTGGGATGGAAGTTCGATAAAGCTGCTGTGAATTTCATAACTAATTAACTATCAAGGTCCTTAAACTATGGAATATAAATAAATAAGAAGATAAACGAGTTAGTTATTTGGAAAAATATAATATATGTAACTTCACATGTTATTTCGCACTATGAAATTCTTAATGATTCAGCACACATTGATTACTAATTAACACATAAAAAAAATTACTCTACATTTTATACATTATATAAACTCTAATACCAAATTATAATCAACAGTTTAAAAAAGGGTACTTCATATTACCGTAACCAGCATCATCTAGAACCTTGTCTGCTTTTTGAAACTCCTTACATGCTTATTACTTTTAATATTAAGCAACTTTAAGCTGCTTAATTCAAACAGCTTATGCTTAAGCTTATAAGTAGATAATCAGCTTAATGAGCCCATCTTATATCACCTTGAGGGTACACTAGTAATTTGAATCCACCAAGAATAATCAATTTATAAAACTAAAAATTAATCTCAAACCACTTATCAGAAACAACTTATTTCACCCTAAAATAACTGTAATCACATACCCAAGGCCCTAGTGGTATGCGAGTGTCCCACCAACCAAGAGGCCGTGGATTCAAGTCTCATTGGAGATAGTTGTGAGATAGGTGGTATATGAGTGTTAAGAAATTGCCACTTCTCTTCAGCCAAACACTCAAAAGTACCTATCCACTTTCTAAAAACACCGCCTCATTCAAAACTACTCCTTTCGCTCACATATAAATAACCAGTTAAACCAGTATTGAAACACAAGCCCAAACACACTCAAGACTGGTTATCTACTATTTCAAAACACAACAAACAGATTTACTAAAGGTATATCTGGGATCGCGTTTTCAAAACATATCATTCCTCAAAACTGCGTTTTCTGTCTAGAAAAACACCTATATCACTTTTTTCCCCCAATTATTAGCCAAATACTCTAATCCATTATTTAACCACCACCAAATGGCCTAGTGGTAAGGCATCTGACCATAGATCTCAGGTTCAAACCTCACTATACACACTTGGGGTGGCCAGAATAAGGGTCAAAAACAGTCACGAAGATACCCCGGTTATCACACGTACATCTGAATCAAAGACTCGCCCTCCCTAGGTAACCTAAACAAGAAAACCCGCACCCGTTTTAGGCCACATACATCAGAGTCGAAGACCCGCCAACTCCGTAGCCTAAAAAAGGAAAACCTCATCCGCCACAAACATATCAAAGACTCCCTCTCAGAGTAACTTGAACATGGAAAACGTCATCCGGGTTAGGCCACATATATCTAAGTCAACTACTCGCCCTCCCCGAGTAACCTAAACATACCAGTTTTACACTCATATTTTATATCGTTAAGGGGGTGTTTGTTTAAGCTTATATATGGGATTATGAGCTTTTAATTGATTTCGGCATACATTTCATAAGCCCCAATTTTCAGGCTTATTTTGAGACTTATGGGCTTATAACCTAATATAAGTTTATTGTATCACAATAAACTTATATAAGCCCACAAGTCTCAAAATAAGCCGGAAAATTGAGACTTATGAAATAAACGCCGAAAAACAAATAAGCTCATAAACCCACATATAAGCTTAAACAAACACCCCCTTAAGTAATCATCCAAATTAAGCCGCCTACATCTGAGTCAAAAACTCGCCCTCCCCAGGTAACCTAAACACGGAAAACCCAAAACAAATATACAAATAAACCCTAAAAATTTAAACAATTATAATTAAATACTGTAAAATGATGATTATAAAAAGGGTGATAAGTAAGGACCTTTGGTTTTGCCGGTGACGTCAGCAAAGATGGAGTGGAAGTCATGTTCTTTGAGTGGGCCACGTGATAACAGAGATTGGATTAGCGTGTGTTGTCTCCAGCTTAACGGTGCCATTGATTTGATGGCAACCCTAATTTTGGACAGGAAGAATAAGTGAAACCCTAGTGTTAATTTGGGGGAAAATTTATGATTTTGGGCTAATGTTGGCGGGAAAAAGGAAAAAAAAAGAATGTTACTTTTATGGTGCCAAGTTTAATGAAATGATTTGTTTTGTTAATTTTGATGAGGGGTTGTTGTTTAGGGAATTGATTCGCACATTTTTTAAAATGATGGGGACATTTTAATTGTGCATTAAATAATTGTACAGTATTAATATTGTGCTTTAACTGTTTGTATATATGAGTGTTCCAATAACATTTTTAAGTGTGCGAATCACCTCTCTTTTGTTTAAACTTATATGAAGAGGTTATTCGTTTATCATATTTCGGCTTATATTTTATAAACTCATATTTTCGAGCGTTTTAATATTTATAAAGTCTCGTTTACCTATGGTCCACCTTATGCACTCACGGGCGGTGTACGGTCGTGTGTAGTGTAGTAATCAAGAAACCAGAGGTCGTCCCAAGAGCTATGTGAGCGGATCTAATTAAGTCTAGGTGTCACTGGTTTTAATTGTTTTAGGATTGAAATGATTAATTAACTAGAAAACAAGAAATAAATGCGAAAAGTAAATAGTGGTTGTGATCAATAGAGGTAAAGTGTGCTAACCTAATTACTCATCCTATCATGTTATATTCACGTTTTACTACTTCCAATTGATTCAAGTGGGAGTTTAAGTCGCTAGGACAACACTTGGTCAGTTCGTCTTAACCTATCACCAAAGGCTTCCACCCGAGATCAAGCTACTACCCTTGAAAGTCGAGTTGTTTTTAGTCCCCTACGCCAAGTCATTAAGTACCTCTACATGCAAGATTCGAAATAATGAGTGCCGGGCTCTAGCATCTTAGACACTCATCCCTTCTTAAGTTCATCGAAACGACCGGTGATCATTTGGTCGGTTCGCACAAGCGAGGAAGGGTCGTCGGTTGGTCAATTCTTACCTCCCAACTCTACCTAACTACTTAGGGTCGGTTGGTCAATTCTCCTAAGCAACTAGATACGACCGCCATTCAAAACTACCGAAACTAGGGTAACTACCAACGAACTATGCATGCATACACTAGAAACAATTATACGGAAGCATGAAAACATAAACAAAACAATTAAGGAATCATAACTAGGCTAGCACCAAAGGTGCTTAGCCGATCATATTAAAAGAAACCAAAGATTCAATGTTTAACATAATGAAATACATGAATCAAAAGTAAAGATAAAATAATCGCTAATGCTTATCGTTAGGAGTGATTTCTCCTCGGAGATGGCTCCGTATGCTCTTCATGATCCGCCTTTGGACCCCTCTTCACGTTCTCCTTTTTGAATTGTGAGTGAATGATGTAAAATGCAAAATTAGGGCTTGTATTTATAGGCACGATCTAGTTACTGGCGTAACTTGAGTTGAGAGTTACGCCATAACTTCAATAATTCCTCAATTATGCTCTAAGTAAGTCTGGTTACGGCGTAACACTTGGGAAAGGTTACGCCGTATCTTCAATACATGTTACATTTGGTATGATTACGCGTAATCCTTGAAAGGAGTTACAACGTAGTCGATGGCGGCGCGAAACATTTCTTGACCTAGTTGGTTACGGCGTAATACTTAGTTGGGAGTTACGCCGTAATTGATGTTGAGTTGGTCTTCTGAGTCAACGCGCTAGCTACGGCGTAATGTGAGAGATGGAGTTACGCCGTAGCTTCTTCACAGTAGGCATACTATCATAAATCTCTAAGAAAATCTCCAAATCCGCGTCTCATTAGCTCCAATGCTCGTAATTTACCTGAAAGTGAAATATAAAGGAAAACAAGCGTAAATCCATATAAATGATATAAAATACGAGCATTATCGGGGAAATTGACACTTAATATTTAGGACTATTTGATGTTATCAAATATCCCCCACTTAACTCTACTTGCCCTCAAGTAGACCTTATTAGAAAATTTTCTAAAAGATATCTCCCATTACCTGGAAAATATGAGTTTAAAAATCCCTTATGCTAGAATAAATCAAAGCCGAACACCTCACGAAATGGGAACAAAACACTCAAATTCTCTCAACTAGTCTAAGTGTCAATTTCGGGGTGATCACTCAAAGCACAGTCATAGCATGTATTCTATCATAAGCTTGGCGGTTACACAAATCTCCACCACTAGAGTTAAGGACTAAACAATTCTTGAAGGCAATATGGGTAGACACAACATGGGTTAAGGGTGTAATGTCATTACTAACATGTCACGGCAAAGTGGACAAAATCAATGATACATGACCAAATCCATGGCCAAGACACCAAAGATTGCTCGCTTCATCACCTAGACACGCTTCATGACTAAAGGGTAGGATAAGACATGGGATTTAATTGGTGTAAAGTAAAATAACAAAGCAAATAGTCTTAACCTATAACCAAGTTGTCACCGCCACTGCTCATCCAAAGTTCAAGTTTTAAGGTGAAGAAACCGGATCATGATATACCAAGTAGATGTGCCATTAGCGGACGTCATGATGGGCACATTACTTGTTCTTCAACTGTTGGCGCAATAATTACCAACTCAATTATTCAAATGTGACCGAGGTGGCCTCCTCAATACTAAATATTTGATGATCTCCAAACATAGTGCTTATAACATTGCACTTTACAATAAACAATAAACTACTAATTTTTTTATTTTATTTTATTTTTATTTTTATTTACATCATAAATAAACATAACATCCCCCTCACTTGAGATGAACATAATATGAGAATCTGGGGGGTCTTCAATGATCTTCAAATATAGGTCTTTGACGAAAGCGTGATTTCTGAACCTCTCTACTTGAACCTTGAACTTAGGCAAACAATGACTTCCCGATCACAAATTAAGACTACACGGTAGGCTAAGGTGAATGGGTGTAACGAAACAATATATATTGGGTGAACAAAATGAAAGGAATGGCTCGATACGGGTGTATCTAGGGTATCTTGCACTAAAGGTGAGTGCAACAAAAGGGTTTAACATGGAGGTCGAAAAGTCGAGGTGACTAATCGATAGACACACAAGGATAGGCTATTTGGGTGATAATCCTAAAATATTGCCTTCTTAAACTGATTATTCCATATACATTAAGCGAACTCAACATACCTCGTCTATGGTCTCGAAATGATGCAAAGACCAAGTTCTAAAGTTTACAAGCTACCGGCACACTCATAATTTGGTGGATTTGGGTAAATAATTGGAAACGGATAAGGCTAATCTCACCATAAAATATCAAGGGTTATAATGTGCTCGACTAAGGTCTAATCTAGTTAGGTTAAGAAAAACATGTCAAAATTTTAAAAATGGCATAATTTTTCAAAATAAACTAGAAAAACGAGGGCAATAAAGTTCAAGTAATAATTCTACTCCCGTCCCCCCACTTGAAATGTACAAAGTCCCTTTTGTACTAAACGTTAAATAAAGGTGAAGAGAAAGTAGAATTAGAGCGAGAACTTCCCTGAAATTTGCTCCTTAAAAAGAAAGAAGGCCCACGAAGAGAATCGTGCCTTCGCTTAAGCATCCACGAGCAAACTTCATTCCCTGAAATCACACTAACCAACAAGCATAATTCTAAAAAGAAAAACAAAAACAAAAAGAAATCTAACTCACTTTCGTAGGAATCACGGTTGCATTTAGCATATGCAACAAGCCTTTTAAACCACTTGGTGTCCCAAGTGGACGAGTGTAGTCTCGTGAGGGCTTACAGGGAACATACCCACAAAGTTCATTTAAAACTAATACAAGGTTATTGTGTTAATATAGAAAGAATTAGAGTGAAGGATAATTACGTCGTAACCCATTAGAGGAGTTACGCCAAATTGTGGTTAAACACGGCAATTGGCTATTGGAGAATAGCTACGGCGTAACCATAAAATGAGATTACGCCGTAATGGTTTATGCTTGGAGAGAATCGCTCGATGATATGTTACGGCGTAACCATGGGGATGAGTTACGCCATAAATGATGGACGAACAGGTCCCCGTTTTAGTCACTTGTGAATTCATCTCCAATTCCTGCAAAAATGTTAAAAACACAAAACCCAACAAAAATGAAATAAAAGAAATAAAAAGGATAATTTGGGTTGTCTCCCGAAAGAGCACTTTTCTTTATTACCGAGTCTTTAAGTTAGACTCAAAGCCATGGGGCTTTATGGTGGCCTTCGAACTTGGCCAACTTCTTCCGTTTCTTGGCGGCAATCATTCATCCATTCGGCAAAAACTCTTTTTCTGACTGTGTTGCCGACGCTGCAGGTATCAAACTTTTGCAAAAGCCATTCATTGAATGATAGACATGACTTTCCATAGTTGTTGTCTTCAATTATAGAATTATTATTATCAATGGCGGCACTTATGGTTGATCTTTCATCAGCTGTCTTCGTATTTTGAAGATGATATTCATTGTAATCGAGCTTTAGTTGTTTGATCAAACTTGTATTGACGTTCGAGTCCCCAAATCTAACTTTGTACCAATCTTCAAAGGATAGATTCCCAAACTTTATGTCATGTCTCTCAATCTCGTGAGGCACGTCCATTCTTCTATATTCATATCCCCGTTACAATACTCGCGAAAAGGGTTACATGTGGGCCATGCTTTTATAGATCCGTCATGTTCAACCATTATAGGAATGCATCAATGCTTGTTAAGATCCGGAGCTTCATCGATGTCCCCAATTTGACCACTTTTTCCGTGTTCCTGTTTACAACTACCAATATCTTGCTTACAATTGTTAGTCCCGAGCTCATGGCATAAAGGTGGGTCAAGTAATGGTATATTGACAACGTCAACCTTTTTGAAAATTCTAAACGAGGTCTCAATTGTTCATTCATGTTGAAAGTAACTCGTTCCCCTTCAGTCCCTAAAGAAATTTGTTTTTCAAAAACTTTTATATGAGCGCGACATGTAGCTAGAAAGGGCCTTCCAACAATTAAGTTGTAATGCTCCCGTTTGCCCATGTCAATAACCACAAAATCAATAGGAAAAAGGAATTTGCCAATTTTAGTAGAACATTATCAACAACCCCCCGAGGTACAGCTTTAGAAGAATCAGCCATTTCAATCATCATTGTTGTTTCTTTTTTAAATTGGTTAGTTTTAAGGTATCAAACAATTAAGTGGAAATAAGATTTACCCCAGCTCCCAAATCAACTAAAGCGGGAAATTTTAGGTTACCGATAGTGCAATGCAACATAAAACTCTCTTGATAAGGTTCCTTTTCAGGAAGTTGGCACGGCAGGTTTTCGTCATCTTCAGATCTGTCATCTTCTCTTAAGTAATTAATCCCACAAAGGTCATTAGTGACAGTAGGGGTGCGCTGCTCCTCCTCCGGCTTGTCTTGTGCAAATACGGCTTTACATGCAACAACTTCATCATTCCTGGTCCCGAAATTTTTAGCCAGCTGCCCAATTTGGGTCTCTAGGTTTTTAATTGCGGCATCCTGGTTCCGTAGGTTCATATTTGTGTCCTCTTTCACCTTGACCATCCATTTTTTGAATTTGTCATTTTTTCTAGTAGATTCCTCGATGTGTTTATGCACCAACTCTTCAAGACTCGGTTTAGAAGGGTTATTATTGATTCTCGTATAGTATCCCGAGGGTCCTTCACGCTATTTAGCCTCGTTACCATTATATCCGTTAAACGGCCTACCATTCCCATATTTTACCTCTTCAATCCTCTTGACTTCTTCTTTAAACGGTCATTCCTTGGCAAGGCGAGTGCCATTGCATTTATTGCAACCAACTTGTATAGAGTGCACATTTTCTTTTAGTTTCTTCATGTCTTTACCAAGACTCTCGAGTTTTTTATTTATTGCTGCAAGGCCTTCCGTACTACCACTTATACCTCTATTGCTTCCTCCGTTGTGCCACTTATGAGAGTGGTCAGCCATCTTTTGAATAGTCTCCAAAGCCCTTGTAGGAGTCATTCCAGGAATTGGTCCTTGCGAATCGAGCATTTGTCTTGAGGAGATGTTTAAACCTTTGTAGAAGACATTTACCTTTTGTTGGCTATTAAGGTCATGAGTAGGGCACTTGTACAGGAGTTCGTTGTATCTTTCCCAGGCCTGGTACAACATTTCATCGCCATCTTGCTTGAAATTATGGATTTCTTCGAGTTGCTTTGTTGTCCTAGATGGAGGACAATATTATGAAATACTTTTTTAGGAGAGCCCATGTGTTAACGGTCCCGGTTGGTAATCTATCAACCCATCTTTTAGCAGTTCCAATGAGTGAAATAGGGAACACACGTAACATGACAACATCGTTGGAGACTCTTGGAATTTTAAATAAGCTGACAATGTATTCCACGTGCTCGTAAGCATCATCGGTAATGCTTCCGGAGAAGGGATTCGCACAAAGCTCCCTCATAATGTGTGGTTTGATTTCGAACTGAGCATCGTCAGCGATGGCCGGCCTAATGATCCCCGGCCCTTGTTCATCCTAGTCAATGCTAAATATTCCTCCAGAGTAAGGTCATCAATGTTTACAACCTCCATGGTACTTGAAACTTAAAAAGAAATCGTGAGAAAACAAGAATTCAAAATAGAACAAAATAAAATACTTAATAAAAATCCTAATATAACTCCCCGGCAGCGGCGCCAAAAACTTGATGCAGGATTTCTGACCAGTTTTTAATATTTATAAAGTCTCGTTTACCTATGGTCTACCTTATGCACTCACGAGCAATGTACCCGGTTGTGTGTAGTGTAGTAATCGGTAAAACCGAGGTCGTCTCAAGAGCTACGTGAGCGGATCTTAATTAAGTCTAGGTGTCACTGGTTTTAATTGTTTTTAGGATTGAAATGATTAATTAACTAGAAAAAAAGAAATAAATGCGAAAAGTAAATAATGGTTGTGATCAATAGAGGTAAAGTGTGATAACCTAGTTACTCATCCTATCATGTAATGTTCATGTTTTACTACTTCCAATTGATTCAAGTGGGGTTTAAGTCGCTAGGACAACATTTGGTCGATTCGTCCTAACCTATCAACAAAGGCTTCCACCCGAGATCAAGATTCTACCCTTGATAGTCGAGTTGTTTTAGTCCCTAAGCCAAGTCATTAAGTACCTCTACATGCAAGATTCGAAATAATGAGTGCCCGGCGCTAGCATCTTAGACACTCATCCCTAACTTAAGTTCATCCAAACGACCGGTGATCATTTGGTCGGTTCGCAAGCGAGGAAGGGTCGTCGGTTGGTCAATTCTTACCTCCCAACTCTACCTAACTACTTAGGGTCAATTGGTCAATTCTCCTAAGCAACTAGATACGATCGCCATTCAAAACTACCAAGCTAGGGTAACTACCATCGAACTATGCATGCATACACTAGAAACAATTATACGGAAGCATGAAAACATAAACAAAACAATTAAGGAATCATAACTAGGCTAGCACCAAAGGTGCTTAGCGATCATATTAAAAGAAACCAAAGATTCAATGTTTAACATAATGAAATACATGAATCGAAAGTAAAAGATAAAATAATCGCTAATGCTTATCGTTAGGGAGTGATTTCTCGCTTGGAGATGGCTCCGTATGCTCTTGATCCGCTTTGGACCCTCTTCATGTTCTTGCTTTTGAGTTGTAAGTGAATGATGTAAAATGCATAAATTAGGGCGGTATTTATAGGCACGATCTAGTTACGGCGTAACTTGAGTTGAGAGTTACGCCATAACTTCAATAATTCCTCAATTATGCTCTCGTTAGCGGTTACGGCGTAACACTTGGGAAGGGTTCGCCGTATCTTCAATCTGAGTTACTTTTGGTATGATTACGCGTAATCCTTGAAAGGAGTTACGGCGTATCTGATGGCGGCGTGAAACATTTCTTAACCTAGTTGGTTACGGCGTAATCCTTAGTTGGGAGTTACGCTGTAATTGATGCTGAGTTGGTCTTCTCAGTCAACGCGCTAGCTACGGCGTAATATGAGAGATGGAGTTACGCCGTAGCTTCTTCACAATAGGCATACTATCATAAATCTCTAAGAAAATCTCCAAATTCGCGTCTCATTAGTTCCAATGCTCGTAATTTACCTGAAAGTGAAATATAAAGGAAAACAAGCGTAAATCCATATAAATGATATAAAATACAAGCATTATCGGGGAAAATTGACACTTAATATTCATGATTATTTGATGTTATTCACCGCTAGCACTACAAAAAGTTGATATGCTTTGTTGTGAAATGAGTTTTATAAAGCTTGTGTCTTGAAACGGGTTTAAAATAAATGTTTTTTTTTTAAGTATTTTATTTTTAGCGAAATTATTTATTTGATTTTAGCATTGGTCATAAAAAGTATACGAGTAATTTGTTGTTAAAGTTAAAAACCAAACAATACAATGACTCGTGTGATTCTCGATTCTCGTATTAGAATGAACGAATACAAATTTCTATTGGATAAGTTGGAAGTTAAAATATAAAGTTTAATGGCTTTTAAGGGTTATTTTGTTATTTGCTAAAATGAAAGGACCTTAAATCTAAAATTAATGTGTTTGAAAAGCTAAGGTGTTGTTTGGTTGGGGCCATTGGGCTGGCTTTTTGTTTGACAAGACGGTAGTCAGGTGATTGGTTGAACATTTCACTTTAGCATTTAGGATTCAAACCATAACACTAATACTATTTCGAATCTTGGGAGAAAGGGCTACTTTGCTGACATTTGTAGGATCAGGCAAAATGATTATCTCTACATATAATTTTTGTTTATATTATAAATTAATAAAAATAGTTTTTAATATTTTTTTTGTTATTAAAATATTATTTTTCAATTTAATTATATTATTTTCTATTACCTCAATTCTTTTTCTCTCTCTTACATCAAATCAAAATTTAAATTCTAAACCAAATTTAAATTCAAATCCAAATCCTAAACCCACCTATATACCAAATGGGCCCTAATTTTAAATTCATTTAAGTTAAAGGGTTATTTTGTCATTAATCCATTATGTGGAAAACTAGAAGGGAGGGGGAGGGTTGAATAGTTTATCCTTGACTTGTGCTTTCCTTGATGTGTAATTATTAAAGATTCTCAAATATCTTTGGCGGTTTCACACATAAAAGTTCTTTCATATTCTTTTCTAGGCAAAACATTATAAAGCATCATTTTAACTTCATTATTTTTAGCTATTATTTTTTTTGTTCATCATTTGAAATATTTTTTTTGTAGGATTAAAATCACCTTTAATGATAACAAACCAAATATCTATATCTTTTGAATTCACATATGTTTTAAAACGGTTTTTCCAATAGATAAATCCAATGGTTTCAAAAAGTTGTGGTCTTTGCATAGATTGCTCTTTCTTAAAGTTTTCGGAATCCATGGATCATTTCAAGTTTATAAAATACAATATATTTTAGAAAATCTTGAGCAACAAGGCTCTGGTACCAATCGTGGAAAACTAGAGGGGGGGGGGTTGAATAGTTTTACAGTTTAAAAAATCTATTTTAAAGTTTATTGTGAGATCAATCAATATGGATAAGTGATGTGTTAGTGAATAATGAATAATATGTAAGCAATAGATAGTAAGTAAGGAAAGAAATAATCAAACCACCACAAAGTTGTTTATAGTGGTTCGGTCTACAAGGACTCTTTTTCCTTGTCCTACTCTACTCCCCGAGTCTCCAACTCGAGAGTTATCTTCACTAATCAACAAGCTTCTTTAACCGGCAGAGAAAACCTTTACACGTCGCTTAAACAATATTTCCGACACAAAGCTAGATGTCGAGTTCTTTTACATGGGTACAACCACTCCCAACACACTATGTATTTTGAGGACCAAAATACTAAACACTAACACTCAGAGGTTTAAGATGGTTTGGTACAACAATGATGTATGAACAAGAATGAATCACACAACAACAAAACAAACAAGCCTTCCAACTAATTGTTGAAGCTTGATTATGCCTTGATCTTCTTTGCTACAAAAGATGACCACTAGAATGAAATGAACCTGAGTTAGATGTAATAGAATGAGAGAATGTATGTGTTTTATGCTAATGAGGGATGAGAAAACAACTTGGGTTAGCTTGCTCTTTATAGGCTAAGTGTTCAGCAAGACCACAGACTGGACATAACCAAAAAAAAGGTTCCGCCCTTTATATTTTTTGGTTCCGCCAGTCTGACAGTAAAGATCACAAAAAATCTTTCCAAGATCATCCAAATCTATCCAAGATTATGTAAGATATGATGAGTGAATATCTAAACAAAATATTCTATGAAATCTCCTAAAGATTTCGAATGTGATGCAAGGCATGATGTAATATGTTGTTTTCCATTTTTAGAATTAATATGTTATATAAGTAAATACTTATGTAATGTTATGTTTAAGAAACTAAACATACTTTTTCTAAAAATGTTGATGCACATTATAGTTTAGAAGGATATCAATGTTAATTGATATATAGCTAATCAAAATGTGATATGATGTAAATGCTTAAGTCATGCAGACTTTATTTAAGAAAATCTTGTTTTAATGTCTATTAGTCTTGACAAGCTTTATACTTTAAAAAAATGAAATTTATTTTTGTCGTTAACAAAACAAGGTAAAGATCATAAAATATAAATAACGTTTTAGGACGATATTTGTATTAACAATCTCCCCTTTTTTGTTGAGGACAAAACATAAATTTTATTTTTATCAAAGATATAAAGATGTACAAGAATTATAAAAATATGAGATTAATTTGAACTTGGAAGAACTAGTTAGTTAGATAAAATTGACAATCAAAAGATTAGTTTATCTTATGACTAGTTGGACTTTTTTTTAATCCAATATTTGGTCTTCTTTTGAAAGTCAAATCATGATGTTGACTTTTTGAAAGTCAATGGTCTAGTTCAATAATATTCTCTCCCTTTTTGTCGAAACAAAAAGAAAAGGCGAGGCGGAAAATGCAATGAGCCCGAGCCAAGTTATCCCCCTTGGCCAGTGCTCCCCCCTTAATTGGGTGACAAGAGAAAGATACATGGATTGTGAAAAGCTACAAAACTAAAGGTTAGTAACATTAATCATCACAAGTATACAAGTAATTCCAACTAACAAGTAATATAATAAACATCATTCATTAGTTAAAATTTTTATGACTTAGAAGTCATAAAATGGAACATAATGGAGATGTTGATAAATATAAGAAATCCTAAAAATTAGAAAAATAACTTAAATAAAAAAAATCCTAAAAAAGTAAAAAAATACTTAGAAATTAAAAAGTCCTAAAAATAAAGCAAAAACCATCATATTGAGGAGGAGGATGAGAAAGAGCGTTAATACACTCAAGGATATGATTGAGGATGAACCTCATCTCATCTTGTAATTCGTGGACCATGATTCGGGTCCTTTCACTAAGATGGGCGGTGCGCTCACAATGGGAGCAACCATGTCGAGGTAGGAGAGTATGATCATTATTAGGTGGTGGAACATTGGTGGAAGTGTTGTTGATATTTGATGGAGTAATGAGGGAGGAAAGCAAATCATTTTGCATCTGCAAAGCCTCATTTAGATGAGAATCCACCATATTTGAAAAAACATGGAAGTTTTCTAGATGAGCTTGTATCTCTACTTGAGATTGTGGGTGGTCTTTCCACATTGACTCATCAATGTCATCAATATGAGGAGAAGAGGATGTATGTGGTAGAGCATGGTCTCCATATAATGGACCATGGATTTCATTGTGGATTGGGTGGAAGAGACGAGGTCTAGGTTCCAAAGGGGCGTTTGGTTCAAATGATGCTCTTGGTGGTTCATGAGCGATGCGCTCAATGGTTTCGAATGATGGAAGTGGCGGTGGATTTGTGGGCCTAGGAGGTAGGTCTTCTAAGTCATCTAACAATGGATTTGGAGATGTTGGTGGAGTTGAGAAGAGTTCTATAGGTACACGATTTGGAGATTTTGGTGGTGATGGTGTTTTTGATGATTGTATTGGAGCCGGTGGTAGAGAGGTGACAATTGATGTTTTAGTAGGTGGTGGAGTGGTGATGATAATGGGTAATTTTGGTGGTGGAGTTGGAGTACTTAGAGTGAGGAAGTTTTCATCTCTTATTGGAGATGAAATGTTTAGTGGTGATGATTCGGGGGAGGAACTAAGGTTGACGAAACAACAAGGTCTTACACTTATTCTTGCAGTTTTCTTGAGAGGTTTGGTTGATGGTGATGATGTAGATGACTTTGTCATTTGTGATTAAGCTTATTCTAAGAGAAGAAGGAAGAAATTGTTGAGGTGTGAAGATGATCATCTTTGATGTCTTAATTTATAGGATCATTAGATTATGGAGAATTGTGTTTGATTTGATGTTTAAGCCATACAAGTGAAGTGGTTCCTAATGATTTGGAAGAGTTTAAATGCATGTCAAATCTCCCTAAGTCAATCCATACAAGAAGCGTTGAGTAAAATGAGCAAGATATGCAATAAATGGGTTTCAATCATTACAAATCTTGAAGATCAGATCATCCACGGATTTCAAGGAACCAAAAATATGGTTCTTTCCTTTACAGTAAAGGGTTCCTTGGGTGAATTTTGAGAATTTTTTGAATTTTTTTGGGAAATGGATATCCTATTGGTCTAAGTAAGTTAAACTAGTCCTAATATAAATGAAAAACTGGAGAAACTATCATAGAAACAAAATTTGGTAAATTAGATTGCGGGATTTAGTAAAATTCATAAATTTACCTACAGTGTCCCAAGGCACTAAAAATTTACACGGATGGAACCCAAATTTTGGTTCCATCTGATCCGGCAGTCAATATTTGGCGGCACCAAATTTTGTAACGCATGGAACCAAATTTTTGGGTCCGTTAAATCCGTGTTGTGCAGAAATGTTGACATAGGTGTTTTTTAACCCTCGGGGACTTTTCCGAATCCTGAAATTTTTCTTAAAACATATGGAGATAATTATTTCTAGTTAGGAACAAGCAATAACACACATATAAACATACGGGAGCATGTATTTCCAACAAGGGCTAGTGATTTTCATTAAAAAGTGAAAACGGTGAAAATTTGATAACATCCGAATGTTATCCCCCTGCATGACAAAGTTAGTTCATATCATTGTTTTAAGTTTAGTTATCATCCTAGAAAACGAAAACACATAAATTACATCATACATCATTGTTTTTGTCCTTGTACCAAACACTCCTTAAAACCTCCCTCACTTGTCCAACTTCCTGTTAATCTTGGAAAGCATCCTTCCAAGACATTTGAACATACCCTTCGTTTGCTTGAATTCCTCCGAGGGGTTCTCAATCTCTGGAAGTGAGGCGTAGTACTCGTGAGGTTGAAGCCTAGAGTTGGGGAGTCTGTCTTTCGAGCTATTGAATGATGAAGTTGAAGGAGTAGGAGGTTGTGGCCGTTTTCCTTTGGTCTTGGTCTTGGACACCCTTTCATCACTCAAAGGCACAAAGATGCGAGGGATAAGAGGATAGTCAAGTTTTAACCCTCTAGGACTTGGCGGAATGGGTGCAAAAGCTCTAAAGAGACGGGTAAGGAGCATCCCATATGGAAGAGCAACGGTTCCTTTAGTGGGAATGTCGACCATTCTCATAGCAATGTAGTATGCCAAGTTGAATGCTTGATGGGTGGACAAGATATAGAGCATGTAGCAAAGGCAAGCATTGATATGGTCACAGTTTCCTATGGTACTTATGACATTAGCTCTAAGAAGTTCTTTACATTTTTTGAATTGAGGCTTAAGCTCATTGAGTTCCATTCCATATGGATCTCGGTTGATTTCTTTTCCTGCTCTAGTGACACGAGTTGGTGCTACCCTATCAAAGAAGAGGTGTTCGCGGATGACATCTTTGTTGACCAAGGGAGTTTGGTAAGGAGGGGAACAATCATGAATTGAATCAAGAATTGTGAGTGACCACTTATCCAAGTATAGACAAGTTCCAACACAAGGAATTCCTAACACTTGGGCGAATTGAGTGAGGGAAATGTTGTAGTCATTTTGGTTGACTTTGAAGCTCAGAGACATAAGACCATCATCATTTGTTACGGAAATTACACTCGCATAGAACTCAAGGACAAATCTAGGGCAAATAGGCTCGTCAATGTCTAGAAGACCATCGAAGTGGATGGTGGCTAGTTCTTGACGAAGGTTCGTTCCTTCGACAAAGGATGGGTGAATTGTCCTACCCTCATGAAAGTAACGTTTCTCTAGACTCTTAAAAACCTCAACTTGGTCTTTGCTAAAACCCTTAGTTTTGTGGTGTTGTGGGATGTATCCAGGGGTGTCTTTGTGATCGTAATACTTTGCGGGAGGCATGTTTGTTCCTAGGAGCAAAAAGTTATATGTTTTAGTAAAAACGAAAACTAAATTAACATTTTTGTTCTAGTGTTTGCCTATATGCAAACAATGTGGAGTTGTGGTTATCTCGACTCATTTTTATGCATAACATAGTTTTTATTAGTAGTGTTCGGCAAAATGTAAGAGATAACCCAAACGCTCCTAATTCAATGTGGCTTCGTTTGAATATATTCGGGAATGCATATTAGTTATGCATTACCTTTAGTATTCAAGAGACATTATGCAAGTGATGAAAATAACGTTTTTATTTGTATGAACAATGAAAAATTATTTTTCCTACAAGTGAGAAATTTTTCAAAATTTTGACATGGGGTTTTTAGTTAA
The DNA here is from genome assembly GCA_022545495.1 of Chrysanthemum lavandulifolium. Classification (NCBI taxonomy): domain Eukaryota; kingdom Viridiplantae; phylum Streptophyta; class Magnoliopsida; order Asterales; family Asteraceae; genus Chrysanthemum; species Chrysanthemum lavandulifolium. Next base: position 34,085,279 of record CM040240.1, read on the forward strand.
TTAAGATAATGCCTTATGATATGTAACTCCTAACTAAGGGGAACATGATTAGTTATGTAATTTAACAAATGTAGTTCATGATTTGTGCAAGAATATGCATAATCCCCATGTTTTGGTTTTGTGCATAAACCCTAGACTCAGAATTAAGAGAAGTAATGTAGTTAGGATACTTACAATGATGATTTTGGCTGTGATTAGCTGAAGAAGAAACCTTAATTATGAGTTATGTGTGTTTGTAGGTCGTTTGGTTATGTGGGTTATGAAGAAGAAAGTGTTTTGTAGTTTAAAATTTTTGCTACTGTGAAGACCACGGACCAGACGGACCTAAATTTTCGGTTCCGTCTGTTTTAGATTTTGGTTCCGTGGGAACAACAACAAATTTTCGCTGAATTGTTGTGTTTTGGTAATTCTAAGTTCTAAGCTATGTTTTTGATTATATGTTTGGTTCCATTAATCCTAAACCAAGTCTAAAAAGATTAAATAGTTCTCGTTTAAGAGGTTTAGTTAGGATGTCGGCAATGTTATTGATGGATCTGGGACACTCTCCTTGTGTCAATGATATTTTGTATGATATTATCAAGCAAGCGGAATTTACTTAAGTAATACTTAGAAGACGAATTATATAATGTATGAGAGTAAACACAAATAAACACAAAACTCAAGCTCCAATATTATTAATGAAATAATCTGGTGATCTTAGTATCACTAGGGTTACACCTTGAAGCTTTAAGTAGGTAATATTGTAATGTAATACGTGCCTAAGACAATAACCTAGGATCTCCTTTTATACAACAAGGAGTCCTTTACAAGATAAGTATAAAGTTAACATAATAGAATATACACACAATCTATTCTATACTTATCTAGAAGCGTTTAACCTTATCATAAACTTATAACAGTGGTAATGAAGAACCTGCAGTGGGAATACATTTCCACTGCTAGTGTTAAACCAAGCAGTGTAAACCACTACTATCCGTGGTAACGGATTATTCCCAACAATCCTCCCCTAAACTTATGATTTCTCTGCAAATCAATAAGTTTCTTCAATATGCATTAACTTCAAGGATTTGGGGAATTCAATCAAACACTTCACTTCTTTTCTCTTAACTTTTGTATAGCTCTTGAACATTGATCTTGAATCCTTTGTAATAATGCTCTGACCTTCTCATTATCTTCATTGACTCTTATGTGTAAGCTTAACATTCTTGAAGAGCTCCACTTCTAAGTGGATATTCTTTCTCGACAAGCATGAAAAGTCTTCTCCATTAGTTGTAGAGACATGATGAACTTCACATGAATCATAATAAAACCATTTTGTACCAAGACATGTGAATAAGGTTTTCCAAGAGTCATCATTAGCATTTGGTTCAAAAGCCTTATAAGATTTACCCATAATCGCATCTCCTTTGTATCTTTGAGATTTTGACCATTAAACCTTTATTGAACTAATTTCCATAGTGTATTAAGGTCATCTCTGTCAAAAGCTTTAATAAGATCTTCAAATGTTATGAAAGATGAAGTTTCTCCTCCCGACCTTGTAATCTTCCATGTTGAAGCAAGATTGCTAGCGGTGTAAACTTCCCAATCAATGATAGGATGTCGAATTTGCGGTGGTTACGGATAAAATCTCTGTCTTCAATCACAATCATATAAGTCATTTGATCTTTAGTGAACTTCTCGAGGAATTTCCTTCTCGGTAGACTTTTATGATCTTCATCAACCTTAGTCTTCTTAATAGTTTGAGAATCACTGACTTTGGCCTTTCTCTTCAATCTAGGAAATATTCTTTCTTCTTCTTCAGAACCCATTGGAATAAAAGATTTTGTAGGACCTTAGTTTTATCAACCTTATCACTTTACCAAGCTAACCCAACACGTATACAAGTATACCCACGTGAAACAAACACAAACAAAGCTTAGAAATAAGATGAGAAAGATGGTGACTTGAAGATATAAATTCGTGTATATGTGAGATAAAGATGAACACAAGATGTTGTATATTCCAAAGGAAAAACACACACACACACACTTTCAAGCACACCCCTCAAATGACCATTTGAGGGGTATTTATAGGTAAGAGAGATGATGCCCTAAGGCTTGGCCATGGGCCTTGAGATGGACTTGGATTGGGCTTGGGTTACACGAACTAGACAAGGCTAGCTTAACTTAACTAATGCCCAATTAGCTTAGCCCAATCTACGAGCCCGTTGACTATTCTATCACGATATCTAACACACATTACAAAGTTCCTAATCGTGAATGACCATCACTTCTAATAAAATAATCAAGGCTAACAATCTCCCCTAAGGGGTGGTCATTCAAAGATGCTCCACTTGAATAGGTCTTTAATCTTTTGAGCTTGAACTTTGTGAGTAGATATAGAATAGTCTTAATTCTTTGTTCCTTCATGCTTTGTGATCAGTTAATGTGGTTGTTTGCCGTTGTCAACTTCGTTGGTTAGGTGTCTCCACGTCATTCTCCACTTCTTTCTCCACCATGCTCACACTTCTATTTGTCTTTTGGTTACCAATGATGTTGTTCTGGAGTCTTTAAACTTTGTAGATTCTTTGACATTGACGAAGAATCATCTCCTTTGATTATGATGAGAACTTTCATGTGTTGTTGGTATGAGCATGTGGCGAGTCTACACGATCCATCCGTTCCGGAGCTTCCATAAGAAGAAAACATAAAAACAGGTTAGTAATAAGCGGTTCCTGACTTACAAGTTTGAATTTCGGGGTGTTAACGACATAGTGTGAAAACACGTCTCTAATTCTCAGAGGCCGCCTCGAACCGAGTCCCACAAGTGAGATAACGCGATATACCAAGTACATCTACTGATTCGATGAGTCACGAGGTACACCGAGGCATCACCCCACGATCGTAGACCGTTTGAGACACACTAAGCGTAATCCACATAATTACCGAAGTGACTGCCGTCGGTGTTTGATGTTGACCACGCAGGAGTTTCCATTCAATCATCAAGATCATGTAGTGAAACTTCTCATAAATGTTCGCAAATTGCTAAGATCTGCGTGGGACTCTATAATATATCACTTGTGTCTTTATTGATGAACAACAAGCGATGTCATGTCAAGTGTTCCTATGAGATCTTTTGATGAATCTCGTGGCTTTAGACTCAATAGTGCATTTTGGTTTTCCTGAGCGGAGACTAGGGAGAGGGTCTCCTTCTTCAATACCAACGATCTCTAAGAGAAAGTAGATAGATTATGTAGGGTTCCCAAATGAGAATGAAACAAATCCTTTTGAGAGGAATTGAGTGGCTAGAAGGTTTAGTGCGATCGTCCTTTGGGTCCATGACGCCTTTGTCTTCAATACCAAAGTCATGAAGTGACAACCAAGAGTGATGGATTGAACCGGTTTACGCCTAGGGTTGAATATGGAGGCTATTTCTTTTCACCCTTTTTCATTACATTTCTTTTAATTCTTCAACCCTTATTTCTCCTTTCTCACATTACTCCTTTTTCAATCATTCCTAAGGACTTCTAATACTAACTATGGGTGATGTCCTTGGGTAGATCCCTCCGCTCGCGGATCATAGGACAATTTCCTATCCTTAGTCACCTTATAACTCCATGACTGTCCTATTGTTGCCATAAAACCATTTTCTTGAAAATCTCTCAAAGTGTTTTTGATGGAAAACATGTTTGGAACACTTCGAGAGTTTTATATTTTCGAAACACTCCCCTTCATATGTGCTCATAAGTTTTGACAGAATCGCACATAGAGGGTAGAGTTCGCACTTTTTGAATTGATCTACTTTAAATGAACAAGACCGATTCGAGACACGTTTACATCACTAGAGAACTAGCTTGAAATTATTACCCGTCTTGGTCAAGTCCATAGAAAGTTTCTCGAGATGGTACATGATTGCTCGTCAATTCATTGGTTCCGTCTGAGTCGAGCTCATTTTGAGATTCAAACAACGATTTTGATCACATTTTAATCACGTCTCCTCCCCCTCAAAAATAGCATATTCGTGATATTTTTGATATCAATGGATTAAACAAACATTTTAGAATCTTTTGGGGAGACAAACGGATTTGATTTAAGCATGAATTTGGAACATTTTTATTTTATACTCCCCCTTTAATAAAGCATAATCAATTAAAGGGTTTTAGAGGGAGTTATCTTGAGCACAAAAATTTGAAAGATTTTGAAAATCTTTTGAGCAGTCTTGAAAAGGTGCTCAAGATGATGATGATTTCTCACCATTTTAAATGTAGTGCAAGCGTATACCTCATTTTTCGATCAAAGCACGAGTTTTGATTTGAAAATAATCAAAAGTCATCATTTCGGTCCGGGTTTCGTCTCGATGTATCGAAAGCCATTATTATGAAGAAATTTTGGGACACGACATGTTTTAGAAAACAATTAAAGAACTCTCGCTCAAGCATCTCATGCATGCCCGTATCATTGTTGAATGACATTTCTAGATACGTCTGAATATCGATTATACAAGAGACATGTCGTAGAAGAATATTTTGGATTTTGATTTTCTATTGTTTTGTATTTTGAAAGTTTTATATTTTTATATTTTGATTTTGTTGGTTTTTCAAATTTTGTATTTTGTTTTCAAAAATATTTACAATGAAGCTTTTGGAAAATCATTTTCAAGAAGAATCGAGAAGACGTTCTAACTCCTCGGGGTTAGGCTTCGCATTCAATTCGTCGAACTAAATACTCAAACCTTTCTTTTGGAAGGGCTTTTGTTAATAGATCGGCGAGTTGGTAATCGATCTTCACGAAGAATAATTCAACAAGCACCATTTTCGACGTACTCTTTGATGAAGTGATAGCGGACTACGATATGCTTAGTCTTTGGTGATGAACAAGATTGCATGATATGGCTATGGCACTTTTCGAGTCACAATACATAGGTATTTTATCGAAAGTAAAGCCATAATCTGTGAGTTGTGTTCTCATCCATAGAACTTGAGCACAACACGAGATAGAGACACATACTCGGCTTCAGCGGTTGATAGTGCAATGCAATCTTGTTTCTTTGAAGACCGGTGACTAGCTTTTCACCCGTAAATTGTGCTCCTCGGATGTACTTTTGTCAGAACTTGATCACCGCGTGGTCCGCATCCGAAAAGGCAATTAGATCAAATCCGGTTCCTTCAATACCAAAGTCCCATGTGAATGGATGTCTTGGTACCGAAGATCCGTTTAACCTCTTTGAGGTGCGGTTCGGTAGGCTTAGCACGAAACCGTGCTAATAAGCAAACAACAAAATGAATATCCGGTCGACTAGCGATAAGATACATGAGAGAACCAATCATGCTCCGATATTTCTTCGGATCAATAGGTTTCCCAAACAAATCGGCTCCAATTTTTGGTGAAGTTACCATTGGTGTTCCACCGAATCACAATTGTCCATACCATGATTTTCAAAATCTCGGTTGTATATTTAGCTTGATTTATAAAAATTCCACGAGGGCGATGTATTTGTAAACCAAGAAAGAATTTTAGTTCCCCATCATGGACATTTCAAATTTGCTTTTCATGAGATTTTCAAAGTGTTTTGAAAGATTCGGATTAGTGGACCCAACGATGATGTCGCCCACGTAAATCAACAATCAAAATGTCGTTTTGCATTTTTGTGTAAACAAGGTAGGATCAACTGTTCCTTTGGTGAAATTGTTTTGGATTAGGAAAGAGGACGTTCGTCATACCACGCTCATGAGCTTGTTTCAAACCATATATAGCCTTTTTGAGTTTGTAGACGTAGTCCGGATGTTCCATGTCTATGAAGCCTTACGCCGACTCACGTACACTTCTTCTTTCGAGTTCCATTCAAGAACGCGGTCTTAATGTCCATCGATAAACCGTGATGTTTTTGTGAGTTGCATAGGCCAAGAATATCTGGATCGCTTCAAGTCTAGCTACCGCGCGAATGACTCTTCAAAGTCTATTCCTCTTCCTGTCTATATCCTTTGGCCACAAGACGAGCTTTGTTGCGAATAACGATCATTTCTTCATCCCGTTTGTTCTTCCATAACCATTTGAGATCGATGACGCGACGCCAATGGGTCTTGGAACCTTTTCCCACGAGTCATGTAGACGGTATTGAGAAGTTCCTCCTGCATTGCTTCTATCCATGCGGGATCCGCCATTGCCTCACGAATGTTCTTTGGTTCTAGATTGCTAATTGAGCAAAGGTAAATGCACAAGTCGCAATCGGTGGCAAGTTGACGTCTCGTCCGAATTGGCCTGAAGGTTCACCAATAACTTGTTCAATTGGGTGGTCTTTTGTCCATTTCGTAGTAGAAGGATACCGTTGGTTATACGTATGCGAGTTAGATGGTTCTCGTAAGCATGAAGAAGATTCGGTGATTCCGTAGCAAATGGGTTTTCAAATAAGTCTTCATCTAACGTTGCATCGTTCGGTTTTGGTTTTGCTCATCAACTTTGGTAGAGCGGGTGCAATAACTGGAGTAGATGTAGATGATGTTGATGGAGTTGGTGCATTGGTTTCGACCGTTGTAGATGCATCTTACATTGGTGGTGGAGGATGATTTTGAGCGGGTGCGGTGGAATGATGGTTTGATGCATTTGTCGAAGTTCCACCAAAGTATTCATCGAACATTAACTCAAGAAATTCTACCATTCTTGTTCTTTAGGATTTTCAAACGAAGTTGATTGAGCTCTATGAGGTACGAGTCCCGAATCGATGTGTCCGAAGTCAGCCGATTTAATCGCGGGTTCTAGAGCGAGTCTCTCGAAGCCATTTGTGAAAGTTCGTCAAACTTCACATTCATCGTTTCCATGATCCTCCTTAGCCTTCATTATACACCACAGAATGCCCTTGAGTTATCTCGAATATCTAATGAAGATTCCAATATCACCTTTTGCTTTCGCTTTCCAAGATCTTCTCTGTCATTCGTAGGATAGCACAAAGCGCCAAACACGTGTAAGTAAGAGATATCGGGTTTTCTCGTTGTTCACAAGCTCATATGGGTTTTATTGAATCTTGGATGGATTAGGGATCGGTTACGAGTGAAACAAGCGTTAGCAACAAAGATCGACCCATAGAAATAACGGTGCACTAGAATAGATTAGCATCGTGCGGCGCCTTCACAAGAGTTCTATTTCTTCTTTCAACTACCCCATTCTGCTGTGGAGTTCTAACTCGATGTCGATGAGTAATTCCAACATCTTCAAAATAAGTTCTTAACTCACGATTAGTAAATTCGTGTCGTTGTCATTTCTTACAACCCTTACTGGAGTTTGAAGAAGTACTTGAATGCGTTTGAGAAGGTGATGATGATGCACGGTGCTTCGTCTTTTGATCTCGAAACTTAACCCATGTATATCTTGAATAATCATCGACGATAACAAGAATATACTTTTTCCCATTAATGCTTTCAACTCTCATTGGGCCACATAAGTCCATGTGCAACATATGCAACCTTGCTTCCGAACTAGGTACGGATTTTGGTTTATATGATGCTCTTTTGCTTTTTCCTTGTTCACATGATGGACATAAGTGATCCTTGGTGTATTTGAACTTAGGAAGTCCGTTGACGATGTTGTCTTTGGCAATTTTGTTGATGGTGTCGAAATTGAGATGAGATAACCTTCTGTGCCACAACCAGGACTGTGTTCCAGATGCTCGTGTCATAAGACATATTGGTGATGAAGAGGCCATTTGGTTAATGTCGATAGCATACAAGTTTGTATCACGATTCCCGCTAAGAGATCGATTGCCATCCAAGTTTCTAACGAAGCAAGCATTTTTCCTAAAAGCAACCTCTAAATCGCATCACGAATCGCTGCGACCGAGAACAAATTGTGTCCCAACCCTTGGACATAGTAAACCCGAGTGATCAAATAATTTCCAAAAGGTAGATCTCCATAACCCATGATAGCTGCTACATGATCATTTCCAAACGTCGGTTCCATGAATTTCCGATTTAAATTGATCGTGACTTGATTCCGGTCATGTGCTTGGAGCAACCCGAGTCGACGATCCAAAGACATATTTCGATAACCTTCCAATCACGTAAGAAGAAGAGTTTGGAAACCGTTTTGATTTTGGTTCCTTTGGGTTAGAGGTAAAATCGATCACACTCATAGAAGTCATCTATTGGTAAGACAGTGCATCACTCATTCTTCCATTCTCGAGTGTGAAAGTTCTACCCGTTGGTTTCCAAATGTCATCCCTAAAGTAAACATTATGCTCCCTATCAGTAGTGTAAAGCCTAAGTCTCGCGACTAGTCTTCCTATTCGTTTAGCATAAGTTCTTTTGGGTGCATTCTTCTTAAGAGGCTTAACAATCTCATTCATAGAAACACAATCATCATGAACATTAGTTAAAGATTTCTCGCAAGTTAAACAAACAGATTCAACAGATTCATTAAACTTAGCAGAGTTCAAGGTTTCATTACATTCAGATGAAATGTCTTTCTTATTACAAAGCGGTAAATTCCTAGGGTGTTCTTCTACTTTCTTCTCTTTATTCAAGCGACTACTCTTAGAGGCAAGCGAGACTCTATTGTTCCTTGTATTGCTCTTAGGCTTTAGTCTGCTTTGCTCCTAGAGGTGCTTCCTAGTCCCGTAGAAGGTAAGGCACACTCATTAGGGTTCACATTTTTATGAAGGAGGTGGTTTCACTATCCTAGTCTCTTTAGAGTGCTTTTCTAAACTTATGTCGTTTGTTCCATATGTTTTAGATGTGGAGGCGACGATTAGTGGTACTCATCTTAAAAAGTCCAGTGCTAAAACTTTTGGTTTCTCGATAACCGCTTTTCCCTTATCAACATTTTGTTTAGGTAGGGCGGTGGACTGGTTTGATGAAACATTTTTCTCATTGACTTTTGGAGGAGGCATAGAAATGTAGACATTTTGGTTTTGAAACCGGTTTGGGAACATTTGCTTTCTCCTCGGTCAATGGTTTTGTAATCACAAGATCCACTACCTTTCCTTTTGACTTTCCAGTGAGCCCTCAAAAGATCATTTTTGCTTTCATGTCATTGTAGGCACGCTCATCGACAATTTGTCATACTTGAATTCTTCGCTTTTGATCAAGTTGTTTAAAATATGAGATATTTTCTTTTCAAGTTTCTCAAGTGCTTTTCATATTTTGAAACAATTTGAGGTCTCGGACCGAGTCTTTCATGATCTTCAACGTAATATGTTTGCAAAATGATGGACATAATATCGAGAGTCGTAACATCTTCAAGAGAGAGTCATTTAAATTTTCCAAAACTTTGATTTGTTCAACACGGTCATTAGCTTGCTTTACCGTGGATTTATGGTCCTTGACAAAGTCGGTTGTTTCATTCAAAACGCTTGTTCAAAATGAATTACCCTTGCACCGATGGCATTCAAATGAGGGCAATTTGAGTTTCAAAAACTTTCTTTGTTCGATGTCAAAACTAGAGAACCATTGTTCGGTGTAGTAGTGGTTTTAGTTTTAACGATTGTCTTGAAGATCCACAATTCTAGTTTTCACATTGTCTAAAATACTTCTCGCATCACTTGTGTTAAAAGGATTGTTTGAAGACATTTGTTCAATGTTCGAAGAGAATTTGAGACAACAAGCGGTTTTGAAACAGATTTTGAAGCGGTGTTGACTCTTTGTTTGAAACACTTGTTGTGATGGAGAACTTTGACTTTTCATTTTGATTAACAAAAGTAATTCCGTTAATTTTGTTCCATTTGTCATAATCAATAGGTTTGATTTCGGATTCTTTTGTTTCATTTTTGATCTACTCTCCTCGATAGTTCCAACGTTTCAAGAGAATCACGACGATTATGGGTTTATGCAAAACATTTCCATTGTTTAACACATTCGAGATTTCTCGAGCTTTCTTGAGGAACGAAGAAGGGTCGTTACCAAGTGCCATTCTATTATTAGTATGAAAGCGGATTTACTTGATTAGAAAGCATCTTGATTGTTTGAGCAAAATGACCCGTTTTGAGAAGCAAATTTTCCAAGTTTGGATTTTTTCATTTTATCAAGAATTTCATCAAGAAGAGAATCTTCTCGCTTTGAAAAATCGAGAATCAATCGCTTTTCTCTTTTCAAGATTAGAAAACATTTCTTTTGTTTAGAAAGTTGGTTATTTAAATCGAAATTTCCTTGTTTAAAGATTTAATTTTAAGTTCAAATTCACATCAAGTGTGTTATACTTGATTTGCAAAGTTGTTCTTTAGAAACCAAATTTCGATAACCAATTTCTAATTACGATTCTTTGTTTTTCGAAATTCAAAGGCTTTTATGCTCTCCTTGTAACTCTCAAGCTCAACGGTCAATTTGGCATTCGCGCCTTAACATCGCGATAGACCTTTTAACTTTCTCAATTTCAATGCCACGCTTGTTGATTAATGATTCAAAATAAGCACGAGTTTCCTCATCGGTCTCGGTATTTTGTGCCACACGGTCTCCACTAGGATCCACATCCGAGTCTCGAGTTAGTATTGCTACAACTCGGATTGTCCGTATGTATCATAAGTAGGTCTTGGCGTCACATAATCTTGTTAAGTCATGAGTAAACACATCAAATATGACATTGTTATAGCATGGATCAATGATTGGTACCTCGACATCTTGTATTGGCGTCATAGGCGGGAGGTGAGTCGACTCGATGTCATACTTAGCTTCCTCAAGATTTGCCATGAAGATGCAATTTGCATTGAGTTCCTCGAGGTCTTCCAATTCATCCACAATAGCGAAAAAATCATTTTCCTCAAGACTCAACTGTAACCCCGCTTCTTGCTTATCTCTAACAAAGCAACTTTTCTAAGAAAATCACCATTCTTCTTGTGTGGTTTAGTGGGACGCTTTCTTGCCATGTGACCCACTCCTTGACATTGTAGCACTTAATCGATTACCACGATTCACATTTCCATAATTCCCAACGATCGAGGCTGCAACATACCCATTATGATTACCAACGCTCTATTCCCAACATTCTGTCAATCGATTTCCAACATTCGACCCAACTGATTACTCGATACGGAACCACTGACATTACCCATACGAAATCCAAGAGTATATCCTCACTGATTCCCAATAACTCCAACCATTTGTCCTTGACGACCCATATTCACACCGGTACCGCAACTTGCATTGCTATGAGTGTTTGATGAAATCCTTTGGTTGTTGTTAGTTGGTGTGGAATAGCGACCTCAATGCTTTACCCAAGAATGCAAATGCTTGTGACAAAGCTTCTTCTTGTTCCATTTCAAGATCGGTGATTCCTTGTTCCCGTAATGTTGTTGTTCGGGTTGATAGTTTTGATGTTGAGGATGTGTTCTTGCAAGTTGTTGTTAGTGGAAGATGATGAAGGTTGTTGTTGTGTATTCACTGGGTTTGAGTCTTTGCAATGAGTGCCAATGGATCATGATTCTTTGCTAATCTTTCTTGCCCGACTTCATTCACTTCACTTGATTTTGTTTCGAAAATCGTTGAGTTGATCAAAGTTCACTTGATGTAAGTCTTTTGTTTGGTTGACGATAGTGACATATCGTCCCCATTCTTCTCGTAGATTGTTCAAGAACTTGATGTTGCTCACGATAGTTACGGGTGTCAACTTGTTTCGATCGGCTCATTCATTAGAGTGCAAAACCTTCCATAGTAGGATTCGATGGATTCTCCGGAGTAGATGTAAACTTCTCCCAGCGGTTAGCAACTTGTTCTCTGTGTCTTGTTGACCAATTTCGGTTCCATGACAAAGTCGTCTAACACGCTCCCACATATCGAAAGCGGTTTCACAACCGCTCTCAAGAAGAAAGATGTCTCTTGGTAAGCCCGGTTGGACAATATGAATTGCCATGTCATCTGCTTGACTCTCTTCCGATCCTCTTGAGTATTCCGATTCTTTTGAAGGCGAAAAATGGTGGGGTGGGAGGTGTTGCATCGGCATTTCGTGGTCTTGGACTTGTCGAGGTATGAAGGGTCCATCCCGAATGGATTTGATCATCAATTTTCCATTAGGTTTTGTCTTGATGTAACGAAGCATTCGACTTGTCCATTGAAGATAACCACCTTTTTCCAACATAGGAGGACGGTTTTCGCACCGTGCATGAATATCTTGTTGAGTAGCCATTGATGAAGGTATGATCGATAAAGTTGATGTAGGATCGATTCAACGATAAAGGAGTTGTGGTTGATTATGATTAAGCTCGGTTGAGGTGATTCCGAAAGTCGTGCTAAATAAACTCGGTTCTTAAAAAAATTTGCCCAAAATTTGAAATTCACCGTAAAAATCAATTCTAAGGTCGTATGAAAATTTGAGTTATGACAATTTTGACGCAAAATTTGACCTAAAATTTGAATTTAGGCCCAAAATTTGAATTTTGACCAAAATTTTCACAGTTAAACCAAAATTTGAATCTCGTAAAAATTGAATGTTTAGTCTCCTCAAAATTTAAATTTTACTCAAGATTTCCGCCAAAGTAGAAAGAGAGCTTAGCGAGAAATGCAGGTTACGAGTAGAAACTTAGGCGTAGGAACCTTATGCGTAGGATCTTAGGCGTAGGATTCCTTAGGCGTAGGATCTTATGCGAGGTTTAAAGTTACAGTAGAAAAAGTTAGCGTAAGATTTAGCTTATGCGTAAGAAAAACTTAGGCGTAAGAAAAATGCTTATGCGTAAAGTATTCTACGTGAAGTCGAAACTTATGCGTAAGATTAGGGTTTGCCTAAAATCCTTTACACTATCACGATGTAAGAGATATCCAAAAGTCAAGTGTTCCACAAACTTATCCAGTGAGGAAGCAACGAGTCACCGTTATAGCACGAAGATTCTTCACCAAAAGTTACGAGTAGAAAACTTATGCGTAATTGACTTTCTTACGAGTAGAACTAGGGTTTTGACCTACTCGTAAAAATTTTCAATGATTCAACCAATTTCTCTTGCACAGATATCCTTAAAACACTCGAATAACCCAAAATGTTGACCTTTTTCACCCAAAGTGTCTAGAAAAGTTACGAGTAGAAATGACCAAAGAACCAAAACGAGTTTAAAACTTAACCAAAACGCGTAAAGCTTGAACTTTTGCAAAAACTCAAACTTTAGCACCAAATAAACCTTAAACCATTAAGAATCTTGAATTTTTGAGTGCAAAATTAAAGCTTTAAGCGAGATTCTTCTTGATCGAATCGATTACATTATCAAGTGCTTGATTGTTCTTCATTATGATGAAATCCTTCAACCGAAATGTTCTTTGTTCCTCGCTTAAGGATGCATCAAGAACTAGGTCAATTGCCTTTTTCTTGATTTCGGATTATTAGCTATCAAGAATTGAATATCTTCTTCATAGGAACATAGCTAAACTCAAGCTTTTTCTTTCATAATAGTAGGTTGAACATTGGAAATTGAATTATCTTCCATTCTCGTCCAATCTTGTAGCTTCCAAAAGCTTGCAACTTCTAGTTCTTGCAATCTTTTCTTTTCAAAGAACTTTCTCAAGAATTTGATCTTACGCTATCTTCTCGAGCAATTTCTCTATCAAGGTCAATCGAACATGTCTTTTCTTTGAAGTTTTACCTTCAAAGTTGTCAGACATCTTCCATAACCGCTTTACCCTTGTTTGTCTTCAATTTATCAAATTCTTCACTTGCGGTGGCAATATTTGGCTCAAGAAGGAAATATCTTCGATGGTAAAAGCAGTTGCGGTTTGAAAAATGTCTTGATCTTGAAGTTGCTCTCCATGAGTATCGCCTTCTTTGCTCCTTTACTTGAATCTCATTCATCTTCAAAATCAATTTTCCTCCCTCGATGTCGAACTGCTTTCCTCCCTGTTTGGAGGAATTTCCCAAATCTTGATCACCGAATCACCATTAGAAGGTGAGGATGAAGATGAAATCACCATCTTGCGATCCGCTGTGCTTTTTCAACCTCTCGCATCTCTTCCTTTAAGGTCCGAATCTCGTCTTTAATAATTGAACATCCTTGGCATGGTTCTTCTTAACAAGAGCCAAGTCTTTTGTAGAAACTCAACTCGCTTTGCTAATTTGGTACACAAAACCATCAATTCCATTTGGTTGCCATCGCCTCGAAGACTTCCAACCGTGTTACCCGTGGGAGAGGTGAATCATGGGCAAAGGTCCGATTCCTCCATAGTAGGACTAGGTGGAAGTCTAGAACCACCTTCTTGTTCCTAGACCAAAAGGTTCGAAACTTGTTGTGTTGTCATGAGAGGAGTTGACTTGTTTAGGCCTTCTCTCATAGGTTCTTGAAATCGGTGGGGTATAATCAATGTTAGGAACATTAATTCTTGGTGTGTTTTGTTCAAGGGATATTTTAGCAAGCATTTGGGGTAGGAGAGGTGTAAAATCATATTGCCATCTTTATTCAAATTTTGAAAACTTTAGGCTTTAGGCAACCGATTTGATAAATGTAGTGTGAGGTTGCGAGTTGAAATTCATTAAGCACACTTGTACAAACACAGGATACATTAAAATTTGGTTTTACTTTGTACATTGCCTTTCATACTTGTAAAAATATAATTTGACCAATTGAAAATCCTATCAAGAATAAGACAAACCAAAGGATAAGCCATGGTTGAACTAAATTGCTCATAAGATGTTTTCTTAGGACTAAGGCAATGTAACAAAGTATGAATCAAAATCTCCATTGGGGACAAAACCACTCTTTTGAAAGTAGCCTTTTTGTCAGTGGTATCATACCCCATGGATGATAAAGTATCATGAATGTCGGACATAGGTAATGTGATGAGACCATTGAGATCATGCAAGTGAAGTACTCTCCTCAAGGATGTCTCAGTAACATCAATGGTTACCCCATCTACAGTGGCTCGGAGAGCATCCATCGTTTCATGTGCATCTCCAATTTCAAGTGTTATGGATGAGTGTAAGTCCAAAAGCTGTTTGATTTGAGAGATATAGATTGTGGGTTTGAAAAGCAAAGCATACCTTATGTGAGTGGTATGAAGAAAATCCACAATCGATGAAAAATAGCCACTTCTTCTCGTTAGACTTTTGTAGGTAGGCCACTAGGTTGTGCTCATCTGCAAAGTTCAAAGATGCCATAGAAACTTTTGATGAAAAATATTATTATGTCGGTAAGAATTGAAAGAATGACTAGCCAATTGAGAGAGAAAGATATATAGGTTAGGGTTTATAATTATTGCATAAGTAAAATTATCTTTAGAAAGTATTTATAATTTGGAAGAAGATAATTTACTTAAAATTTTAACCCTATATATATGACAATCGATGGTTACTTTCAACGGCTAGTAAAAATAAATTATCGACACAATCGGTTGTAACGGCTAGAACAACGTTGGTAAAATAACACTTGCGGTGGAAACCGTGAACTAGCGATGGTAATTTTTCACAAAAATTTCAAAGAGCGATGGGAAAATAAAATCATTAGTAAACTAGATCGCTCCTATCATAGTTTTTAGCAAACTACCAGCTATCAACGGATTTGATATGTCTTTACCATGAGCCGTTTGCTATGGACTAGCCAACTCTTAATCATAAAGAATATGGTGAGTTGATAACCATATAGTTTTGGTAAACTATCAACCATAAACGGATTTGTCAAGTCTTTACCAGAGTGGCAGTTTGCTCCGGACTAGTTGATTCTTATGTGTACTAGACATGGTGAATCAATAACCATTTATTGTGTATCTCGATATACACCTTTTAACTCCAACTCCTCATCAAAACTTGATGATGAGTGTAAATACTCATCATTTTGTACAAATTAGATCGCAAAAACATCCGAAAACACTCGTAAATGCATCAAAATGATAAAAATATCACAAATAAGTGTTTTATGTGTTTTAAATGCAAAATATCAAAATCGTGAAAACGATCAAGTTTGCATAATTGGCGCTTTAGTCCCCAAGTTTCAAAAGTTGTCAAAAACAGTCCTCGTAAATCTAAATAAAGAAAATATCATTCAAGGTCCCTAAATATTCTAAGTTGTCAAAATTGGTCCTTGAATAAATTACAAAATTACAACTTAAAAGGTCCCTCAAACTTTGAAAATGTCAAGTTTGGTCCTTTGAAAATTTGAAATTGTCAAAATAGTCCTTGTACTATTAAAGTTTGTCAATTTTAGTCCTTGTGTTAACTTTGGAAAATTGGCGATTGGTCCTTCAAGATTTCGTAATTACAAAATTAGTCCTTGTCATTTAATTAAAACTAAAGCCTTGTCAAAACTAATTTGACCCCCGCCATTATACCCATTTGACCCCTTAACCATTAGCCTTTTTTTGACCCTTGGTCAAACCAAAGTCAAACCTCCACCCACCCGCCACCACTGCTACTTCTTCCCCATCCTGCTCGCAACCAACTCACACACCCTCTCCCATCACCTTTTCTCCCTTCCACCACCACCCATCATCACAAACCCCCACCACAATAAATGCCACCCCTAGTAGCTATTTCACGAGCTACAAGTCAAAATATGCTTCCCGCCAAAATGATAAAACGGCCAAAATGCTCAAAACTCACCCATTGGTCAAATTGAGAGGTGGGATTCTCTCGAAGGACACGTGGAGGCATTTTAAGCATAAAAGAGAGGAAGAAAGAAGAAGAGAAGGCCAGTAGTTAGTTTTTAAATTTTCATGTATGTCGTTTTTCATTTTCTATGTCTTTAATTAGCTTTCAAGTTGTAATTTCAAGTTTCAATGTATCAAATTAAGTTAATTTAATCATTATAACTCATTTTCAAGTGGTAATTCAAAAGTTCATTAACATTTCAAGTTTTCATGGTTCATCGTTGCAAATTTCAAATTCAAACTCTTATGTTCAAAGCTTCAATAAGCTTTATTTAAGCTCAAACAAGCTTATTTAAGCTTATTATAGCTTTTGTAAGCTTGGAAACAATTTCAAGCAAAGTTGGTAAAAGGTCAACAAAAGTCAACTCAGAGAAAGAAAATTTGGTTCAAACAAGCATGGAAATGGATATGGGTGTTGCAGAGATGTATTTGGGTGGGTTTGATATAGATTAGTAGTGGTTTGGGTTCGGTTTAAGCAACTGCAAAAAGTTCGGACACTTGTGAGTTTTCTCTCATTTTCATTTTTATGCGCTTTCATATTGTGCTCATATTTGAATCTTGTGGTCATTAAATAGTTTAAACATGTTTAATTAGTAGTAATTAGGTATTAGAGTTAGTTTAAGTCATAAATGAGTTAAATCAAGAATTAGTTTAGTTTAAATTTGCAAAACAGTTTAAAAAGGGTGTTTGGATTTGCTGATTTAAACTGTCTTAGAGGTTTGTTCAAGAGTTGAAACTGTTGGTTCATGTTTGTTTAGTTCCATTTGACTCATTCTCGTCTTAATTTTGCATCTCGCAAACAACCAAAGTCAAAATCATTCTAAATCTGTCTTAATTACTTATCTGTTGAGATTTTGAAAATCAAAACTTTGTTTTGTGTTTAAAAATCATAAACATAGCTTGCATTAGTTTTATTTCACCATATAACATCATAATCACCCAAAAATTAGATTCAAAGTTCACAAAAGTCAACATTTCATAACTCATCAAAAGTCAAAATATTGAAAAACCGCTTTTAGCCAAACTAGAAGGATTTTTCATGAGCTCATTCTTGGGTCAAATCAAGTGAAACTTTGGGTTTTAAAGTTCAACTGGTCTAGTTTCTTATTGTCATTTTTGTAGATTTTTAGTAATTTTCTAAAGCTCTCAAATAAGCTCATCAAACAGGCTTATATGCCTCGCTCACACAAACTCACCAAAGTCGAGTTTTTCTCACTTTTGCAGCTAGCTTGTCCCAAGCTCATAAGAGCTTGCCTTGGTCTCATTTTTGGTTTGAAGGTAGCCAGCCAGTGTCTAGTTTAGTTCCAACTTTGGTTTTTCATTTTCACTTATTTGATAAGCTTATTTTCCAGCTCAAAGTAGCACCTCAAAACTGCTTTTAGCAGCTTAAGCTCAAATCATCAAATCTTTGCATCTTGCAATCCAGAGGTTAAGGCTTGTTGTTTCTTGTTTGCATTTTAGTAGTTTTAGCATATTATAGCTTCGTGTTTCAGTTGGTAGCTTGTGGTGATCATTTGTTTATTCAAAGTGCTTATTTCATAAGCACTTGTATTGCGCTTCATTTTCTTCCAAACAAGCACATGTTTTTCTATTTTTCTTAGATTCATAATATTAAATTAGACTTTTCCTGAAATTTTCATAATTTTCCAACACTGCTTTGCTATTTTTCTTAATTAAAAATGCTTTTAGGTAATTTTAAATAGCTTTTAATACAATTAAATCGTAAAAGTTCAAAAAATAATTTTTCATTTTTCTTAGGTTTAGATAAATATAAAAAGTAAAAAAGTAATTTTCCAGATTTTTCATAGTTTATTTTGTAATTTTAGTAATTTAATTAGTTTTAAATAGTTTAAAATTCATAAAAATAGAAAATAATCGTAAAAATATAAAAATAGTTTTGAAAATTCTCTTTGTTATTTTAGATTTTTCCAAGTCATAATTTTATTTTTCTAGCTTTATTTCCTATTTTCTTGTAATTTAGGTTATTATTAAATAGTTAAAATAGTTTTTAATTAATAATAATTAGATAAATAGTTATAAAAATAATTTTCTTTTTCTTAAAATTTTCTTATATCATTAGGTTTGTAAAATATCATTTTCATATTTTTAGGATTAATATTGTGTAAGTTTCACGCTTTTATTTTGTACGTCACGTAGTTTTTAAATTAAGTTTTATAAAACATAAAATCAAAACATCGCTTTAAAATTAGTGATAGCGTTTATTTAATATAGTTTATCTTTTAATTTCCTTTAATTTGCATTTAAGCCCTGTAATTTATAAAGGTATAACTCAAAATCCTTATCGATCACTATCCTTAGCGGTTATTCGACATCCGATTGTGTTAAACACCGCCATCCTCCGTGGGACTTAACGACCCGGAATCCACCGTATTCTCCCGATCTAAATTGCATTTGGTGTTTGAGTCGCTTTAAGTTCCTTACGGTTAGTCATTCACAAGTGGCTAGCTCATGCGAGAAAACTTGACGGTTTTGCACCAATCAAATTTTACGCCACGCGGGAGGTCAGAAGCGTGTTCTAAGCATTTTCGCACCTGCACTTGCACATATACCACCTTTGTAAAAGTTTTTTTGTAAAGTTATAACAAAATCAAAAGTTCATTAACACTTTTCCTAAAGTGTTAAAAACACCAAACAAAATATAAAACAACAAAACAATCGTAACGCTTTTCTAGCTTGTGTTTCTTTTAAGGTGATTCTTAAAGAAATACGATTTGGTTAAACGAGACGATACCAAAAATATTGTCCAAAAGTTTTAAACCCATCAAGACAAATCTATACCTACGCCTTTTCAAAGGTACTTAATATATACATAAAATCAACCACCGCAAATCAAGGCAAGACACCTACTAACCTGGGTGTGACCATAATAAGTTCCCGAACATCGATTTAAAACTTGCCTTTGTGTCCTTGTGATTTGGTGTACCTTTTTCAAAGAAGCCATTTCATTTGTGATTATTGGTTAAGTTCACTTGTCGCTTTGCCTCGCATTTGTTTTGAAAACCGATTTTTATACTTAGTGCATGCGCACTGCTCTTCCAGCTTCTACAAGTCCACTTTCGAACTTGGAAAGATTCCTCGAGACGAGAGGACGCTCGCTCCTTCACCGTGATCGAGGAACGCCTACCACCACCACCACCGCCATAATGGCGTAAGACAAGCCGATGAATGAGCTTCTCAAGCACCCATCGAGGGTTACGGAGATGCTATTGTTGTCCCACCCATCGCGGTCGATACTTTTGAGCTCAAAACCGGTTACTTAACTGCAACCCAAAGCCAATTCTATGGTTTTGAGCGGATGATCCTCATGCACACATTCGATGGTTTAACAAGATTGCATCTACCATCAAGTACAAGAATGTCCCACATGAAGCTATCAAGCTTCTTCTGCTCCCATTTTCTGTAGGACAAGCCCGAATTGGCTTGAGAAACAACCCCTCGCTCCATTGAGACATGGGAAGATCTAGTCACAAAGTTTGTTAACGAATTCTATCCTCCATCCCGAACTACAAGTCTTAAGAATGAGATAATGAAATTCTCTCAAAGATTTGATGAATCATTCGGGAGGCATGGGATCGTTATAAAGACTTGCTCCGTAAGTGTCCGCATCATGGTTTTACCGAGTTAATGCAAATGGATACTTTCTACAATGGTCTCGAACCGCACTAATCAAGACTCTCTAAATGCCTCCGCTGGAGGTAATTTCTTGAGCAAGACCACAAAAGAAGCCTTGCAAATCATTGAAAACAAGTCCTGTGTCCGTCCTTTCCGCACAAAGACATATCATACTCGAGTCTAATGCCGGACCTTCTATTTCATCTCCCGTGAGTACATCTAGCACCGATGCTAAGATTGACAAACTCACGGATATTGTTCAGAGCTTTGGTTCTTGCTAACTAAAGAAAGTCACTTTCACACAAGCACCATCATATGGTGAAGTGAAGAAAGTTGAAGTTTGTGTTACTTGTGGTGGTCCTCATGCATACTACAACTCAGATCGCCACCGATGGTAGTCCGTTTGAAGCTAATGCTATAGCCGGTACTTCAAATCAAGGAGGTAATCAATACCGCCCTCAAAATGAACCAAACTACCGTGCTAACACTTATCGTGCACCACCCGGTTTCAACTAGAATCCTAACCGAATCGTAACCAACCAAGAATGAACCAAGGTTATCAAAACCAAGGTAATTTCTATTCGGACCCAATCAAGGTTTCCAACATCAAGGAAATCTTAATCAAAACACTTACAATCGAGGGAATCAATTTCGTGGAATATGAATCCTAATCAAGGGAATTCGCTATAATCGTAACATACGGCCTCAAATTATCCCTCCACCTCCTCCTCGTATCAACATCCGATGAGCTTTTAAAGCAATTCATGAAGACTCAAGAGGAGACAAACAGTTGTTGGTCACCGATCATCAATTAAAGAAGTCTTTAAATGATCGACCCTGCCTCGTGTACTTTACCTAGCAACACGATCGCTAATCCGAGGGGCGATGCAAAGGCGATCACAACCGTAAGTGGTACTTCATATGATGGACCCGCTATTCCTACTACCTCTTCTTCTTCTCTCCCAAGGTAGTGGAAAGTGAACCCGAGGCGACAAAGGACAAGGAACTTCCTACTAATAACGGAAGTACCAACAATGTCCATCCTCGTGTTGTCCGAAACCCAAAATCCAATCCAGAGTTGTTTTGAACCTCCGTAGCTCCCATTGAAAATACCAAATCCAAATCTTCTATTCCTTACCCATCACGCTTACATGAGCAAAGCTCCGCGAAAAGCCAATCAACAAATGGAAAAATTCTTTCAAATTTTCCAAGAACTTCATTTTGACATAAGCTTCATGGATGCTATCATGTTGATGCCCAAGTTTGCATCAACTCTCAAACACATGTTAAGCAACAAGGAAAAGTCGTTGAAATGGCTAAACTCCTTCGAACGAGAACTGCTCTGCAGCTTATCTTGAAGAAGCTTCCCGAGAAGCTTGGAGATCCCGGAAAGTTCCTCTTACCTTGTGTATTTCCGTGAATGGTTGAATGCTTTGCCTTAGCCGATCTTGGTGCAAGCATAAACCCGATGCCTCATTCAAGATGGAAGAAACTTTCTTCCGGACCTTACTCCTACATGCATGACTCTCGAGCTTGCAGATCGACAATATCCCGTCCTCTTGAATTGCCGAGGACGATTTGTGAAAGTAGGAAAGTTCCATTTTCCACCGACTTTGTAGTTGTTGATTTCGATGTCGATCCACGGGTTCCTCTCATTGTTGGAAGAGGATTCCCGAGAACGGGCCGTGCTCTCATTGATGTATTTGAGCAAGAAATCACATTACGTGTTGGTAATGAAGTCGCACCTTTAACCTTGATCAAACTTCGAGGTACTCCGCAAACTATGATTCCGAGTCGGTTAACCGAATAGATATCATTGATGTTGCTTCAAGAGTACTCAAGAAGTTCTTGGTTATTCTCATAATTCGTGAGTGGGATCCCACCACATCTTCTCAACCTATCATAGCCAATTCTACTCCTTCTCTCACTCCGCTTGAGGGAAGCGACTTCATCTTGGAAGAGATTGAAGCATACTTGGCTAGTGATTCTGCTCCATGGGAAATTGATCACGCCCAATTGACATCGAGGGGACATACTTCTCATTGAGAAATTGCTTAAAGATGATCACTCATCAACCCCTCACACTAGTGATGCAATTCCGTAAGAGATTAATCACCATGAGATTAATCCGAGGAGATATTCTTATTCTTGAGAAGTTGTTAAATCAGACACTTCTCCTCCACTCCCTCCCGCCAACCTTCATAACAAGGAAGTCAAGTCATTGAGAAAATCAAGAATTTCAAGTCGAACTTAAGGACTTACCACCTCATCTCGAGTATGCATTTCTTGAAGGTGATGATAAATTGCCCGTCATTATTGCTCGAGATTTGAGTAAAGATGAAAAGATCGCTCTCATAAAGGTCTTGAAGTCACACAAGCAAGCAATTGCTTGGAAACTCTCCGACATTAAGGGTATCAACCCCGAGTTTTGTACTCACAAAATCTTGATGGAGGATGACTTCAAACCAAATAGCTCAACATCGAGAAGAGTGAATCCAAAATCCATGATGTTATCAAACAGAGGTTATCAAACTTCTTGATGCAGGATTGATTTACCCAATCTCGATAGTCCTTGGGTTAGCCCAATTCATCGTGTTCCAAAAAGGGTGGCATAATCTGTTGTCACGAATGAAGAAAACGAGTTAATTCCAACTCGATTGGTTACGGATGGCGTGTGTGTATTGACTATCGTAAGTTGAATGACGCCACCAGAAAGACCATTTTCCTCTACCCTTCATGGACCGATGCTTGAGAGATTAGCAGGAATGAGTACTATTGTTTCCTTGATGGTTTCTCGTTACTTTCAGATCCCCATTGATCCACGTGATCAAGAGAAGACCACATTCACCGCCCATACGGAACTTTTGCCTACAAACGTATGCCTTTTGGCTTATGTAATGCTCCCGCACGCTCCAACGATGTATGATGGCCATATTCCACGACATGATCGGGAAACAATGGAGGTGTTTATGGATGACTTCTCGGTCATTGGGGACTCATTTCAGACATGTCTCTCCCATTTAGACAAAATGCTTAAAAGGTGTGAAGACACCAATCTCTGCCTAAATTGGGAGAAGAGCCACTTTATGGTCAAAGAAGGCATAGTCCTTGGCCATAAGATTTCAAAAACGGATTGAGGTCGATAGAGCAAAAGTTGATGTTATTGCTAACCGCCTCATCCTACTACCGCCAAAGGTATTAGGAGTTTTCTTGGTCATGCCGGTTTTATCGAGATTCATACAGATTTTTCTAAAATCGCCGCCTATGACCCATCTTCTTGAAAAGAAGCTCCTTTTATCTTCTCTCCCGAGTGCATCAAGCTTTTGAAACACTAAAGAAAAAGCTTACGGAAGCACCCATTCTAGTTGCCCCGATCGATTTACCCTTTGAGCTCATGTGCGATGCAAGTGATTTTGCTATCGGTGCGCCTTGGGGCAACGAAAACCAAGCATTTTCACCTATCCACTACGCAAGTAAGACTATGATCAAGCTCAAACCCATTACACCACTACGTAAAAGAACTATTAGTCGTGGTGTATGCGCTTGAGAAATTTCGCCATACCTCATCTTGACCAAATGCGTGGTGTATACGGATCACTCGGCTCTCAAATATCTCTTTGCAAAACAAGATGCAAAGCCGAGATTGCTCCGCTGGGTTCTCCTCCTCAAGAATTTGATATCATTATACGTGATAAAAAGGAGCCGAGAACCCGTCACGATCATCTGTCCCGATTAGAGAACCCTCACCAAGATGTTTTCGAGAAAAGGAAATAAATGAAACATTTCCTCTCGAGACACTCAATGCGGTTTCTTTTCGTGGAGACTCTTCTACCCCATGGTTTGTCGACTTTGCAAATTACCATGCGGGTAACTTCATAGTGAAAGGGATGTCGTCCCAACAAGAACAAATTCTTCAAAGATGTTAAACATTACTCGGGACGACCCCTACTTGTTTAAAATTTGCGCGATCAAGTCATCAGCGATGTGTATGGTCGAAGCTATTGACATTCTCAAAGCTTGCCATTCGACCCACTGGGGACATCATAGCCCCAACTACACCGCCAAGAAGGTGTTTGATTCCGGTTTCTATTGGCCCACTATTTACAAGGATGCCCACGAATTTGTCAAAGCTCGTGACGCTTGTCAACGCCACGGAATATCTCACAAAGAAATGAAATGCCGCAAAACGCCATTCAAGTGTGTGAGATTTTTGACATCCGGGGCATTGACTTTACGGGCCATTTCCTTCTTCTCGCGGTAATAAGTACATACTCGGGCCGTTGACTACTTGTCAAAATGGGTTGAAGCTAAGGCTTTGCATACCAACGATGCCCGAGTTGTTGTGAAATTCTTGAAATCTCTTTTGCTAGGTTTGGAACCCACGAGCCATAATCGCGATCGTGGTACGATTTCGCAATGACCGCTTGAAAGAGTCATGCGTAAGTATGGTGTAACTCACCGCCTCTCATCGCTGCACCACCCCAAACAAGTGGGCAAGTGGAAGTTTCCAACCGGGATTAAAGAATTCGAGAGAGACGGTTGGCGAAAACCGTGCTCTTGGTCGGATAAGCTAGATGACGACTGGGCCTTCCGACAATTTTATAAAACACCCATCGGTGTACTCCATACAAGCTTGTATACGGAAGGCATGTCATCTACCGGTTGAGCTTGAGCACAAGGCATACCGGGCCTTGAAGCATGCCAACTTCGATATTCAGATACCGGTGATCACCGAAAGTTCAAATGAATGAATTAAATGAACTCCGTGATCAAGCATACGAGAACTCTTTGATCTACAAAGAAAAGACAAAGAAGATTCATGACTCTAAAATCAAGAACCGCTTTTCAACGTTGGTGATCGAGTCCTTCTTTTCAATTCAAGATTGAAGATTTTCTGAAAGCTTAAATCCCGCTGGTCCGGTCCATTTACTATCACTAAGGTTTATCCTTATGGCACCATTGAGTTATCTCAACCCGATGGTCCAAACTTTAAAGTGAATGGTCATCGGTTGAAGCATTACTTTGGAGAGGACATTCCTCCCGTGATTGTCCCGGATCTACAAACTTTCCCCATGAACCAATGAATGCGGGATCGAGTCAAGCTAGCGACTCGGAATCAAAAACAAGAGCATGCCATATGGGTTTTCACCCATATTTCGAAATGTCTCAAGTTTGTTACGGTTAGCCATTCACAAGTGGCTAGCTTGTGTGACAAAACTTGACAGCTTAGCTTCTTCTTTCTACTTTCTACCACCCTAG
The DNA here is from genome assembly GCA_022545495.1 of Chrysanthemum lavandulifolium. Classification (NCBI taxonomy): domain Eukaryota; kingdom Viridiplantae; phylum Streptophyta; class Magnoliopsida; order Asterales; family Asteraceae; genus Chrysanthemum; species Chrysanthemum lavandulifolium. Next base: position 34,110,681 of record CM040240.1, read on the forward strand.
TGTGGGGAGTTGCCCACATGTTGTGTATATATAAGAGTTTCAAAAAAAAAAAAAAAAAAAAAAAAATCCTTGCTAAATAATGGCCTTAGTATTTCCTTTTACGTTCTATGTTTCGCATAACCGCTGTACTTTGAATATTGAGGGCAATATTCATTTCTAAGTGGGGGAATTCTCACGAATTTTATCATGTAATTATACCGCCTAATTCCCCATTTTTGGCCAAAATTTTTTTTTTGGAGTAAGTGTTTTACACTTACTCATCTTATGGTTATCATCCGCCTTGTCTAATAAACAAAAGGATTGGCTAATCCAGAGCAAACGGCTCTTGGTAAAGATATCTCAAACCGTTGACGGCTTGCAATTTGCCCAAAATTGTATGGTATTCACCACCATATCCTTAAAAGTGAAGAGTTGGCTAGCCCGCAAGTTTATGGCTTGTGGTAAAGGCGCTTGAAAACCATAATTGGTAATCACCACCAAAGATATTTTATCTAAGAGTTATTAGTCCGTATAAAACGGCTTCGTAAAGACAAATCAAACCATGAAAGTCGGTGATTTGCTCAAAATCATTTGGTTATCTGTACCAAGGTTCTTACTTGAACTCGAAACATTTGGCTACTCCGTAAGTAATGGCTTTTGGTAAAGAGATGAAATCCATTAATTTTTCTCAAAACATTGCTAGGACTAGCAATATCTTAGTGGGGGGATTGATGAGTGTGTAAATACTCATCATTTTGTACAAATTAGACGCAAAAACATCCGAAAACACTCGTAAATGCATCAAAATGATAAAATATCACAAATAAGTGTTTTATGTGTTTTAAATGCAAAATATCAAAATCTGTGAAAACGATCAAGTTTGCATAATTGGCGCTTTAGTCCCCAAGTTTCAAAAGTTGTCAAAAACAGTCCCTCGTAAATCTAAATAAAGAAAATGTTATTCAAGGTCCCTAAATATTCTAAGTTGTCAAAATGGTCCTTGAATAAATCTTTTGTTAAATGGCAACTTAAAGTCCCTCAACTTTCAAAATTGTCAAGTTTGGTCCTTTGAAAATTTGAAATTGTCAAAATAGTCCTTGTACTATTGAAGTTTGTCAATTTTAGTCCTTGTGTTAACTTTGGAAAATTGGCGTGATTGGTCCTTCAAGATTTCGTAATTTGCAAATTTAGTCCTTGTCATAATAAACCTAAACCTAAGCCTTGTCAAAATGATTTTGACCCCCGCCATTTAACCCATTTGACCCCCGCCAACCTTTTGACCTTTTTTTTTTTTGAACCCTTGGTCAAACCAAAGTCAAACAAACCACCCGCCCGCCACCTTCCACTTATTTCTCCCACATGTTGCTCGCCAACTCACCGCCCTCCCATCCCATCACCTTTCCTTTTTCCACCACCCCTCATCATCACAAACCACCACAATAAATGCCACCCCTAGTTGCTAAAACACAGCCCTACAAGTCAAATATAGGCTTTCCGCCAAAATGATAAAACGGCCAAAACTCAAAACTCACCCATTGGTCAAAAAAGAGGTGGATTCTCTCGTAAGGACACGTGGAAGCTTTTTGAAGCATAAAAGAGGAGGAGAAGAAGAGAGAAGCAAGTTTAGTTTTTAAATTTTATGTATGTCGATTTTATTTTCATGTTTTAATTAGTTTTTAAAGTTGTAATTTTCAAGTTTCATTGTATCAAAATTAAGTTATTTAATCATTAAACTCGCTTTCAAGTGTTAATTCAAGTTTTTATTAACATTTCAAGTTTTATGTTTCATCGTTTCAAATTTCAATTTCAAACTCTTATGTTCAAAGCTTCAATAAGCTTATTTTAAAGTCAAACAAGCTTATTTAAGCTTATTATAGCTTTTGTAAGCTTGGAATTCAATTTCAAACAATGTTGGAAAAGTCAACAAAAGTCAACTGGAAGAAAAATTGGTTCAAACAGTTGGAAATGGAATATGGGTGTGCAGAGATGGATTGGGGTTGAATTGGATTAGAATAGTATAGTGGTTTTGGTTTGGTTTAAGCTACAAAACAAGCTTGGACACTTGTGAGCTTTTTTATCTCATTTTCATTTTTATATGCGCTTCATATTGTGCTTTGTTTTGAATTTGTGGTCATTAAATAGTTTAAACATGTTTAATTAGTAGTAATTAGGATAATATTAGAGTTAGTTTAATCAATAAAATGAGCTAGTTCAAAGGTTAGTTAGTTTAAATTTACAAAACAGCTTAAAAAAGGGTGTTTGGATTTGCTACTTAAACTGAGTTTAAGGTTTGTTCAAGAGTTGAAACTTGTTGGTTCATGTTTGTTTAGTTCCATTTGAACTCATATCGCCATAATATTGTGCCTTGAAACTCAAAAAAGTCAAAATCATCATTTAAATCTGCCTTAATAATCTTTATCTCGTTGTGATTTTTGAAAATCAAAAGCTTGTTTTGTGTTTAAAATTCATAGAACATAGCTTGCATTAGTTTATTTTATCATATAACATCATATCAGTCCAAAAATTAGATCAAAGTTCACAAAAGTCAAAGTTTCATAATCGTGTCAAAAGTCAAAATACTTGAAAACCGCTTTTAGCCCAACTAGAGTGATTTTTCATGAGCTCATTCTTGGGTCAAATCAAGTGAAACTTTGGGTTTTAAAACTTCAACTGGTCTAGTTTCTTATTGTCATTTTTGTAGATTTTAGTAATTTTCTAAAAGCTCTCAAATAAGCTCATCAAACAGGCTTATATGCCTCTGCTCACAAACTCTCACCAAGTGAGTTTTTCTCACTATTGCAGAGCTTGTCACAAGCTCATCGAGCTTGCCTTGGTCTCATTTTTGGTTTAAAGGTAGCTAGCCAGTCTAGTTTAGTTTCCAACTTTGGTTTTCATTTTCAAGCTTATTTGTGTGCTTATTTTCCAGCTCAAAAGTAGCACCTCAAAACTGCTTTTAGCACATTAAGCTCAAATCATCAAATCATGGTAATTTGCAATCCAGAGGTTAAGGCTTGTTGTTTTTTGTTGCATTTTAGTACTTTTAGCATAATATAGCTTCGTGTTCAGGTTGGTGCTTGTTTGGTTTTCATTTGTTTATTCAAAGTGCTTATTTCATAAGCACTTGTAATAGCGCTTCATTTTCTTCCAAACAAGCACATGTTTTTCTATTTTTCTTAGATTCATAATATTATTTTAGACTTTTCCTGAAATTTTCATAATTTTCCAACACTGCTTGCTATTTTTCTTAATTAAAAATGCTTTTAGGTAATTTTAAATAGCTTTTAATACAATTAAATCGTAAAAGTTCAAAAAATAATTTTTCATTTTTCTTAGGTTTAGATAAATATAAAAAGTAAAAAAGTAATTTTCCAGATTTTTCATAGTTTATTTTGTAATTTTAGTAATTTAATTAGTTTTAAATAGTTTAAAATTCATAAAAATAGAAAATAATCGAAAAATATAAAAATAGTTTTGAAAATTCTTTTTGTTATTTTAGATTTTTCCAAGTCATAATTTTATTTTTCTAGCTTTATTTCCTATTTTCTTGTAATTTAGGTTATTATTAAATAGTTAAAATAGTTTTAATTAATAATAATTAGATAAATAGTTATAAAAATAATTTTCTTTTTCTTAAAATTTTCTTATATCATTAGGTTTGTAAAATATCATTTTCATATTTTTAGGATTAATATTGTGTAAGTTTCACGCTTTTATTTCAGACGTCACGTAGTTTTTAATTAAGTTTTATAAAACATAAAATCAAAACATCGCTTTAAAATTAGTGATAGCGTTTATTTAATATAGTTTATCTTTTAATTTCCTTTAATTTGCATTTAAGCCCCTGTAATTTATAAAATAAATAACTCAAAATCCTTACCGATCACTATCCTTAGCGGTTATTCGACATCCGATCAGTGTTAAACACCACCATCCTCCGTGGGACTTAACGACCCGGAATCCACCGATTCTCCCGATCTAAATTGCATTTGGTGTTTGAGCTGCTTTAAGTTCCTTACGGTTGGTCATTCACAAGTGGCTAGCTCATGAGAAAACTTGACGGTTTTGCACCAATCAAATTTTACCACGCCGGGAGGTCAGAAGCGTGTTCTAAGCATTTTCGCACCTGCACTTGCACATATACCACCTTTTGTAAAAGTTTTTTGTAAAGTTATAACAAAATCAAAAGTTCATTAACACTTTTCCTAAAGTGTTAAAACACCAAACAAAATATAAAACAACAAAACAATCGTAACGCTTTCTAGCTTGTGTTTCTTTTAAGGTGATTCTTAAAGAAATACGATTTGGTTAAACGAGACGATACCAAAAATATTGTCCAAAAGTTTTAAACCCATCAAGACAAATCTATACCTACGCCTTTTCAAAGGATACTTAATATATACATAAAATCAACCACCGCAAATCAAGGCAAGACACCTACTAACCTGGGGTGCGACCATAATAAGTTCCCGAACATCGATTTAAAACTTGCCTTTGTGTCCTTGTGATTTGGTGTACCTTTTTCAAAGAAGCCATTTCATTTGTGATTATTGGTTAAGTTCACTTGTCGCTTTGCCTCGCATTTGTTTTGAAAACCGATTTTTATACTTAGTGCATGCGCACTGCTCTTCCAGCTTCTACAAGTCCACTTTCGAACTTGGAAAGATTCCTCGAGACGAGAGGACGCTCGCTCCTTCACCGTGATCGAGGAACGCCTACCACCACCACCACCGCCATAATGGCGTAAGACAAGCCGATGAATGAGCTTCTCAAGCACCCATCGAGGGTTACGGAGATGCTATTGTTGTCCCACCATCGCGGGTCGATACTTTTGAGCTCAAACCGGTTACTTAACTGCAACCCAAAGCCAATTCTATGGTTTTGAGCGGATGATCCTCATGCACACATTCGATGGTTTAACAAGATTGCATCTACCATCAAGTACAAGAATGTCCCACATGAAGCTATCAAGCTTCTTCTGCTCCCATTTTCTGTAGGACAAGCCCGAATTGGCTTGAGAAACAACCCCTCGCTCCATTGAGACATGGGAAGATCTAGTCACAAAGTTTGTTAACGAATTCTATCCTCCATCCCGAACTACAAGTCTTAAGAATGAGATAATGAAATTCTCTCAAAGATTTGATGAATCATTCGGGAGGCATGGGATCGTTATAAAGACTTGCTCCGTAAGTGTCCGCATCATGGTTTTACCGAGTTAATGCAAATGGATACTTTCTACAATGGTCCGAACCGCACTAATCAAGACTCTCTAAATGCCTCCGCTGGAGGTAATTTCTTGAGCAAGACCACAAAAGAAGCCTTGCAAATCATTGAAAACAAGTCCTGTGTCCGTCCTTTCCGCACAAAGACATATCGACTCGAGTCTAATGTCGGACCTTCTATTTCATCTCCGTGAGTACATCTAGCACCGATGCTAAGATTGACAAACTCACGGATATTGTTCAGCTTTGGTTCTTGCTAACTAAAGAAAGTCACTTTCACACAAGCACCATCATATGGTGAAGTGAAGAAAGTTGAAGTTTGTGTTACTTGTGGTGGTCCTCATGCATACTACAATCTGATCGCCACCGATGGTAGTCCGTTTGAAGCTAATGCTATAGCCGGTACTTCAAATCAAGGAGGTAATCAATACCGCCCTCAAAATGAACCAAACTACCGAGCTAACACTTATCGTGCACCACCCGGTTTCAACCGTAATCCTAACCGAATCGAACCAACCAAGAATGAACCAAGGTTATCAAAACCAAGGTAATTTCTATTCGGACCCAATCAAGGTTTCCAACATCAAGGAAATCTTAATCAAAACACTTACAATCGAGGGAATCAATTTCGTGGAATATGAACCCTAATCAAGGGAATTCGCTATAACCGTAACATACGGCCTCAAATTATCCCTCCACCTCCTCCTCGTATCAACATCCGATGAGCTTTTAAAGCAATTCATGAAGACTCAAGAGGAGACAAACAGTTGTTGGTCACCGATCACAATTAAAGAAGTCTTTAAATGATCGACCCTGCCTGTGTACTTTACCTAGCAACACGATCGCTAATCCGAGGGGCGATGCAAAGGCGATCACAACCGTAAGTGGTACTTCATATGATGGACCCGCTATTCCTACTACCTCTTCTTCTTCTCTCCCAAGGTAGTGGAAAGTGAACCCGAGGCGACAAAGGACAAGGAACTTCCTACTAATAACGGAAGTACCAACAATGTCCATCCTCGTGTTGTCCGAAAACCAAAATCCAATCCAGAGTTGTTTTGAACCTCCGTAGCTCCCATTGAAACCCAAATCCAAATCTTCTATTCCTTACCCATCACGCTTACATGAGCAAAGCTCCGCGAGAAAGCTAATCAACAAATGGAAAAATTCTTTCAAATTTTCCAAGAACTTCATTTTGACATAAGCTTCATGGATGCTATCATGTTGATGCCCAAGTTTGCATCAACTCTCAAACACATGTTAAGCAACAAGGAAAAGTCGTTTGAAATGGCTATGGCTAATCTCACTCCTCTCAACGAGAACCGCTCATAGCTTATCTTGAAGAAGCTGGCTAAATGGTTGAATGCTTTGCCTTAGCCGATCTTGGTGCAAGCATAAACCCGATGCCTCATTCAAGATGGAAGAAACTTTCTTCCTGACCTTACTCCTACATGCATGACTCTCGAGCTTGCAGATCGACAATATCCCGTCCTCTTGAATTGCCGAGGACGATTTGTGAAAGTAGGAAAGTTCCATTTTCCACCGACTTTGTAGTTGTTGATTTCGATGTCGATCCACGGGTTCCTCTCATTGTTGGAAGAGGATTCCCGAGAACGGGCCGTGCTCTCATTGATGTATTTGAGCAAGAAATCACATTACGTGTTGGTAATGAAGTCGCCACCTTTAACCTTGATCAAACTTCGAGGTACTCCGCAAACTATGATTCCGAGTCTGTTAACCGAATAGAAAAAGTATTTTTCTCGAACGAGAACTCGCTCATTATCTTGAAGAAGCTTCCCGAGAAGCTTGGAGATCCCGGAAAGTTCCTCTTACCTTGTGTATTTCCGTGAATGGTTGAATGCTTTGCCTTAGCCGATCTTGGTGCAAGCATAAACCCGATGCCTCATTCAAGATGGAAGAAACTTTCTCTTCCTGATCTTACTCCTACATGCATGACTCTCGAGCTTGCAGATCGATAATATCCCGTCCTCTTGAATTGCCGAGGACGATTTGTGAAAGTAGGAAAGTTCCATTTTCCACCGACTTTGTAGTTGTTGATTTCGATGTCGATCCACGGGTTCCTCTCATTGTTGGAAGAGGATTCCCGAGAACGGGCCGTGCTCATTGATGTATTTGAGCAAGAAATCACATTACGTGTTGGTAATGAAGTCGCACCTTTAACCTTGATCAAACTTCGAGGTACTCCGCAAACTATGATTCCGAGTCTGTTAACCGAATAGATATCATTGATGTTGCTTCAAGAGTACTCTCAAGAAGTTCTTGGTTATTCTCATAATTCGTGAGTGGGATCCCACCACATCTTCTCAACCTATCATAGCCAATTTACTCCTTCTCTCACTCGCTTGAGGGGAAGCGACTTCATCTTGGAAGAGATTGAAGCATACTTGGCTAGTGATTCTGCTCCATGGGAAATTGATCACGCCCAATTGACATCGAGGGGACATACTTCTCATTGAGAAAATGCTTAAAGATGATCACTCATCAACCCCTCACACTAGTGATGCAATTCCGTAAGAGATTAATCACCATGAGATTAATCCGAGGAGATATTCTTATTCTTGAGAAGTTGTTAAATCAGACACTTCTCCTCCACTCCTCCCGCCAACCTTCATAACAAGGAAGTCAAGTCATTGAGAAAATCAAGAATTTCAAGTCGAACTTAAGGACTTACCACCTCATCTCGAGTATGCATTTCTTGAAGGTGATGATAAATTGCCCGTCATTATTGCTCGAGATTTGAGTAAAGATGAAAAGATCGCTCTCATAAAGGTCTTGAAGTCACACAAGCAAGCAATTGCTTGAAACTCTCCGACATTAAGGTATCAACCCCGAGTTTTGTACTCACAAAATCTTGATGGAGGATGACTTCAAACCAAGCAGCTCAACATCGAGAAGAGTAAATCCAAAATCCATGATGTTATCAAACAGAGGTTATCAAACTTCTTGATGCGTGATTGATTTACCCAATCTCGTATAGTCCTTGGGTTAGCCCGATTCATCGTGTTCCAAAAAGGGTGGCATAACTGTTGTCACGAATGAAGAAAACGAGTTAATTCCAACTCGATTGGTTACGGATGGCGTGTGTGTATTGACTATCGTAAGTTGAATGACGCCACCAGAAAGACCATTTTCCTCTACCCTTCATGGACCGATGCTTGAGAGATTAGCAGGAATGAGTACTATTGTTTCCTTGATGGTTTCTCGTTTACTTTCAGATCCCCATTGATCCACGTGATCAAGAGAAGACCACATTCACCGCCCATACGGAACTTTTGCCTACAAACGATGCCTTTTGGCTTATGTAATGCTCCCGCACGCTCCAACGATGTATGATGGCCATATTCCACGACATGATCGGGAAACAATGGAGGTGTTTATGGATGACTTCTCCATTGGGGACTCATTTCAGACATGTCTCTCCCATTTAGACAAAATGCTTAAAAGGTGTGAAGACACCAATCTCTGTCTAAATTGGGAGAAGAGCCACTTTATGGTCAAAGAAGGCATAGTCCTTGGCCATAAGATTTCAAAAACGGATTGAGGTCGATAGAGCAAAAGTTGATGTTATTGCTAAACGCCTCATCCTACTACCGCCAAAGGTATTAGGAGTTTTCTTGGTCATGCCGGTTTTATCGAGATTCATACAGATTTTTCTAAAATCGCCGCCTATGACCCATCTTCTTGAAAAGAAGCTCCTTTATCTTCTCTCCCGAGTGCATCAAGCTTTTGAAACACTAAAGAAAAAGCTTACTAAGCACCCATTCTAGTTGCCCCGATCGATTTACCCTTTGAGCTCATGTGCGATGCAAGTGATTTTGCTATCGGTGCGCCTTGGGGCAACGAAAACCAAGCATTTTCACCTATCCACTACGCAAGTAAGACTATGATCAAGCTCAAACCCATTACACCACTACGTAAAAGAACTATTAGTCGTGGTGTATGCGTTGAGAAATTTCGCCATACCTCATCTTGACCAAATGCGTGGTGTATACGGATCACTCGGCTCTCAAATATCTCTTTGCAAAACAAGATGCAAAGCCGAGATTGCTCCGCTGGGTTCTCCTCCTCCAAGAATTTGATATCATTATACGTGATAAAAAGGAGCCGAGAACCCGTCACGATCATCTCGTCCCGATTAGAGAACCTCACCAAGATGTTTTCGAGAAAAGGAAATAAATGAAACATTTCCTCTCGAGACACTCAATGCGGTTTCTTTTCGTGGAGACTCTTCTACCCCATGGTTTGTCGACTTTGCAAATTACCATGCGGGTAACTTCATAGTGAAAGGGATGTCGTCCCAACAAGAACAAATTCTTCAAAGATGTTAAACATTACTCGGGACGACCCTACTTGTTTAAAATTTGCGCGATCAAGTCATCAGCGATGTGTATATGGTCGAAGCTATTGACATTCTCAAAGCTTGCCATTCGACCCACTGGGGACATCATAGCCCCAACTACACCGCCAAGAAGGTGTTTGATTCCGGATTCTATTGGCCCACTATTTACAAGGATGCCCACGAATTTGTCAAAGCCTCGCGACGCTTGTCAACGCCACGGAATATCTCACAAAGAAATGAAATGCCGCAAAACGCCATTCAAGTGTGTGAGATTTTGACATCCGGGGCATTGACTTTATGGGCCATTTCCTTCTTCTCGCGGTAATAAGTACATACTGTGGTCGTGACTACTTGTCAAAATGGGTTGAAGCTAAGGCTTTGCATACCAACGATGCCCGAGTTGTTGTGAAATTCTTGAAATCTCTTTGCTAGGTTTGGAACCCACGAGCCATAATCGCGATCGTGGTACGATTTCGCAATGACCGCTTGAAAGAGTCATGCGTAAGTATGGTGTAACTCACCGCCTCATCGCTGCACCACCCCAAACAAGTGGGCAAGTGGAAGTTTCCAACCGGGATTAAAGAATTCGAGAGGACGGTTGGCGAAAACCGTGCTCTTGGTCGGATAAGCTAGATGACGACTGGCCTTCCGTGACAATTTATAAAACACCCATCGGTGTACTCCATACAAGCTTGTATACGGAAGGCATGTCATCTACCGGTTGAGCTAGAGCACAAGGCATACCGGGCCTTGAAGCATGCCAACTTCGATATTCAGATACCGGTGATCACCGGAAAGTTCAAATGAATGAATTAAATGAACTCCGTGATCAAGCATACGAGAACTCTTTGATCTATAAAGAAAAGACAAAGAAGATTCATGACTCTAAAATCAAGAACCGCTTTTCAACGTTGGTGATCGAGTCCTTCTTTTCAATTCAAGATTGAAGATTTTCTCGAAAGCTTAAATCCCGCTGGTCCGGTCCATTTACTATCACTAAGGTTTATCCTTATGGCACCATTGAGTTATCTCAACCCGATGGTCCAAACTTTAAAGTGAATGGTCATCGGTTGAAGCATTACTTTGGAGAGGACATTCCTCCGTGATTGTCCCGGATCTACAAACTTTCCCCATGAACCAATGAATGCGGGATCGAGTCAAGCTAGCGACTCGGAATCAAAAACAAGAGCATGCCATATGGGTTTTCACCCATATTTCGAGTCAGTCTCAAGTTTGTTACGGTTAGCCATTCACAAGTGGCTAGCTTGTGTGACAAAACTTGACAGCTTAGCTTCTTCTTTCTACTTTCTACCACCCTAGTGGGGGAGTTGCCCACATGTTGTGTATATATAAGAGTTTCAAAAAAAAAAAAAAAAAAAAAAAAACTTGCTAAATAATGGCCGTAGTATTTCCTTTTACGTTCTATGTTTCGCATAACCGCGGTACTTTGAATATTGAGGGCAATATTCATTTCTAAGTGTGGGGGAATTCTCACGAATTTTATCATGTAATTATACCGCCTAATTCCCCATTTTGGCCAAAATTTTTTTTTTGGTAAGTGTTTTACACTTACTCATCTTATGGTTATCATCCGCCTTGTCTAATAAACAAAAGGATTGGCTAATCCAGAGCAAACGGCTCTTGGTAAAGATATCTCAAACCGTTGACGGCTTGCAATTTGCCCAAAATTGTATGGTATTCACCACCATATCCTTAAAAGTGAAGAGTTGGCTAGCCCGCAAGTTTATGGCTTGTGGTAAAGGCGCTTGAAAACCATAATTGGTAATCACCACCAAAGATATTTTATCTAAGAGTTATTAGTCCGTATAAAACGGCTTCGTAAAGACAAATCAAACCGTTGAAGTCGGTGATTTGCTCAAAATCATTTGGTTATCTGTACCAAGGTTCTTACTTGAACTCAAACATTTGGCTACTCCGTAAGTAATGGCTTTTGGTAAAGAGATGAAATCCATTAATTTTTCTCAAAACATTGCTAGGGACTAGCAATATCTTAGTGTGGGGATTGATGAGTGTGTAAATACTCATCATTTTGTACAAATTAGATCGCAAAACATCCGAAAACACTCGAAATGCATCAAAATGATAAAATATCACAAATAAGTGTTTTATGTGTTTTAAATGCAAAATATCAAAACTGTGAAAACGATCAAGTTTGCATAATTGGCGCTTTAGTCCCCAAGTTTCAAAAGTTGTCAAAAACAGTCCTCGGTAAATCTAAATAAAGAAAATGTTATTCAAGGTCCCTAAATATTCTAAGTTGTCAAAATGGTCCTTGAATAAATCTTTTGTTAAATGGCAAAAGGTCCCTCGAACTTTCAAAATTGTCAAGTTTGGTCCTTGAAAATTTGAAATTGTCAAAATAGTCCTTGTACTATTGAAGTTTGTCAATTTAGTCCTTGTGTTAACTTTGGAAAATTACAGTGATTGGTCCTTCAAGATTTCGTAATTACAAAATTAGTCCTTGTCATAATTAATAAAACTAAGCCTTGTCAAAACCTAATTTTGACCCCCGCCACTTACCCATTTGACCCCGTCACTTAGCCTCCCTTTTTTGACCCTTGGTCAAACCAAAGTCAAACAGCAAAAACCCCCACCCTCGCTTATCTTCCCCACCTGTTGCTCGCAACCAACTCTCTCCCCTCCCATCACCTTTTCTCCTTTTCCACCACCCCTCATCATCACAAACCCCCACAATAAATGCCACCCCCTAGTTGCTAAAACACAGAGCCTACAAGTCAAATATAGCTTTTCCCGCCAAAATGATAAAACGCCAAAACACTCAAAACTCACCCATTGGTCAAAAAGAGGTGGGATTCTCTCGTAAGGACACGTGGAAGATTTTTGGAAGCATAAAAGAGGAAGAAGAAAGAGAAGAGTAGTTAGTTTTTTAAATTTTTGTATGTCGATTTTATTTTCATGTCTTAAATTAGCTTTAAAGTTGTAATTTCAAGTTTCATGTATCAAATTAAGTTATTTATCATTTAAACTATTTTCAAGTGTTAATTCAAGTTTATATTTAGTTTCATGTTTTATGTTTCATCGTTGCAAATTTCAATTTCAAACTCTTGTTACCAAAGCTTCAATAAGCTTATTTAAAGTTCAAACAAGCTTATTTAAGCTTATTATAGCTTTTGTAAGCTTGGAATTCAATTTCAAGCAAAATTCCATGAAAGTCAACAAAAGTCAACAGGAGAAGAAAATTTGGTTCAAGCAGTTGGAATGGAATGGGTGTTGCAGAGATGGATTTGGGTTGGTTTGGATTAGATTAGTGTAGTGGTTTGGTTTTGGTTTAACCTCAATACAAGCCGGACACTTGTGAGCTTGTCTCTCATTTTCACTTTTATATGCGCTTTATTATTGTGCTTGTATTTGAATCTTGGTCATTAAATAGTTTAAACCTGTTTAATTAGTAGTAATTAGGTTAACTAGAGTTAGTTTAATCAATAAATGAGTTAAATCAATGGTTAGCTTAGTTTTAATTTCAAAACAGCTTAAAAAAAGGTGTTTGGATTTGTTACTTTAACTGAGCTTAAGGTTTGTTCAAGAGTTTAAAACTTGTTGGTTCATGTTTGTTATAGTTCATTTGAATTCATTTGAGTCATAATATTGTCATCTCTTTGTTCAAAGTCAAAATCACTTTTAACTGCCTTAATAGCTTAACTGTTGATTTTGGAAATCAAAAGCTTGTTTTGTGTTTAAAATCATAGAACATAGCTTGTATTAGTTTCATTTCATCATAAAACATCATAATCAGTCCAAAAATTGGAATCAAAGTTCACAAAAGTCAAAGTTTCACAACTGTGTCAAAAGTCAAAATATTTGAAAACCGCTTTTAGCCCAACTAGAGGATTTTTCATGAGCTCATTCTTGGGCCAAATCAAGTGAAACTTTGGGTTTTAAAAGTTCAACAGGTCTAGTTTCTTATTGTCATTTTTGTAGAATTTTAGTAATTTTCTAAAGCCTCAAACAAGCTCATCAAACAGGCTTATATGCCTCGCTCACAAGCTCACCAAACCGAGTTTTCTCAAGCTTTTTGCAGCCTTGTCCCAAGCTCATAGAGCTTTTCTTGGTCTCATTTTTGGTTTAAGGTAGTTAGCCAGTCTAGTTTAGTTTCCAATTTTGTTTTTCATTTCCACTTATTTGAGTGCTTATTTTGCTCAAAAGTAGCACTCAAAACTGCTTTTAAGCACATAAGCTCAAATCATCAAATCAAATCTTGTATTCCAGAGGTTAAGGCTTGTTGTTTTTGTTGCATTTGAGTACTTTTAGCATAATATAGCTTCGTGTTCGTTTGGTGGTCTTTGGTGATCATTTGTTATTCAAAGTGCTTATTTCATAAGCACTTACAATAGCAGCTTCATTTTCTTCCAAACAAGCACATGTTTTTCTATTTTTCTTAGATTCATAATATTAAATTAGACTTTTCCTGAAATTTTCATAATTTTCCATAACTGCTTGCTATTTTTCTTAATTAAAAACAGCTTTTAGGTAATTTTAAATAGCTTTTAATACAATTAAATCGTAAAAGTTCAAAAAATAATTTTTCATTTTTCTTAAGTTTAGATAAATATAAAAAGTAAAAAAGTAATTTTCCAGATTTTTCATAGTTTATTTTGTAATTTTAGTAATTTAATTAGTTTTAAATAGTTTAAAATTCATAAAAATAGAAAATAATCGAAAAAATATAAAAATAGTTTTGAAAATTCTTTTTGTTATTTTAGATTTTTCCAAGTCATAATTTTATTTTTCTAGCTTTATTTCCTATTTTCTTGTAATTTAGGTTATTATTAAATAGTTAAAATAGTTTTAATTAATAATAATTAGATAAATAGTTATAAAAATAATTTTCTTTTTCTAAAATTTTCTTATATCATTAGGTTTGTAAAATATCATTTTCATATTTTTAGGATTAATATTGTGTAAGTTTCACGCTTTTATTTCAGACGTCACGTAGTTTTAAATTAAGTTTTATAAAACATAAAATCAAAAACATCGCTTTAAAATTAGTGATAGCGTTTATTTAATATAGTTAATCTTTTAATTTCCTTTAATTTGCATTTAAGCCCTTGTAATTTATAAATAACTCAAAATCCTTAAAATCCTTATCGATCACTATCCTTAGCGGTTATTCGACATCCGATTGTGTTAAACACCGCCATCCTCCGTGGGACTTAACGACCCGGAATCCACCGTATTCTCCCGATCTAAATTGCAATTGGTGTTTGAGCTGCTTTAAGTTCCTTACGGTTGGTCATTCACAAGTGGCTAGCTCATGAGAGAAAACTTGACGGTTTTGCACCAAAAGAGGAGCACGTGGGCAGGAGTCGCTTATTCTCAATCAAGATGATTTGATTGAGATGGGGCTCAAGTCATGTGGTTAAGGTAATTGTTCTTTCTTATAATGGACGGCGACGATTGAAGAGTATAGGGAGTAAAGATTCGTGATGGAGTATATGTTTGTTACGGTGTTCTTAACTTTTGATTGGTCAAGATTGTTTTATCATCACGCGAGTTTTGACGCTGGGCTTTAATATTTTATTGGTCAAAGTAATCGTGGAATTAATTGGTACAATGGTCTTTGATTAATTAATCAAGACTTCAAAGAAGATGCGTAGTATTCATTGGTTGCTCGAGGATTAAAAAATTTGGTCACGTGAGGTTGTCTTTTGATGGCTATGATGAGATCTACGATTATTTAATGTTGTTACGCGAGGTTATTGGTTAAAGTAATTGAGCCTATGGATTTGTTTTGTTACGCTATGATCACGCGGGCATGAGTTTGTATTGACTAGCTCTTTATGGAATTATTTTTGTGTATCTCGCCATCATTGCTCATGTTCAGACATTATTAAGGTGCCGATTGGTTTAAAAGTCACGTGCATCAATGAAAGTACTTGTTTATAAATTATCGCCGCCGCTATTCGATGTTTATGGGCATCGCTCGGAGATTTTTAAAGGTACCGATGCATGATTATTTGAAAGTACCGCTCAAGAATTTTTGTTAAAGCATCGCTTGCGCTTCAATGAAAGTACCGATAATTCAGCATCTTTGCTGGTTACAAGGTATCGCAGCTTTATACGAAGTATCAGCAGATTTTATGAAAGTACCGCTCCTTCCCAACGCATCGCTCATGCTTTATTACGAGAAGATTTTTGATTTAAGGGGAAGTAGAGCTTGATTTTTGGAGACACACATAGAATGGTTATTTGGTTTACACACACAGGAAGAAATTTATGTTCTTAAAAGGATTTTAAAAAGGCTCGTTATGGAGATTTATTGAAGAATTGTTTACGAAGAGGATTATTTATCACTTATTTGAAGGTGAAGTGAAATTGCTTGATTTGTGTTCTTATCATCTAGCTTGATGAATCTAGCAATGTGTGATTTTTCTTATAATGCTCTATGCACACATTGTCTATCACTGAAGGAGTTACATTATAGTGCTCAAGTCTCATATAGTTGAGGATTCTTTTCAAGGATTGCGGTCTACTTATATTCGCTCAGATAAGTATGGAGTTCCGTGGATAGTAAACGATTTAAGACGCAAGTTTGGGAAATTTTACTTCTTCATCAAGTTCGTTATATTTGCTTTTCTTCACAAAGTGATCATTACAAGGAGCTTACGATTTTGAAGAATCAAGATGGTTAACATATGGTTTTAGGGAAGCTTATTGTTAAAAGTTTAACCATCTACATGCATCACTCAAGGGAAGTTTTTGATTTTTACTATTGTTGATCATTATTACTACTGCTAGTTGAAGTTTTCACCGCTTTGGATCCATTTTCTTATGGTGCGAATGGTGGGCGATTTGAAGCATTGACGGCTTAGATTGGAAGTATGATATTGGTTCGTAGTGGTCAAGATCATTATTTGCATAACGCTCCCTATTTAGATAATAACAAAAGGGAAGAGATGTTTGAGTGACATGGCATGGATTAAGGGAAGACAAAGGAAGACATACTTGTTTCATTTATGGCGAGATTTATTGATCTCAACTTCGCTACTGCCTAGGGAAGTTCGTTTCAAGAATGGTTTTGTCATTATCAACTAGGGAAGATTGTTGGGAATTACAAGTTTGAGTTGATAAAGACAAAAGAATGAAACAAGAGGGACTTAATATGACAAGAAGGAAACCTACTAAAAGATGGAAGGGCTTGCTTGCAAAAGAAGTTTTATTTATTAGTCCTTATCCTCTAGTATATAAAGAGGACATAGGCGAGGTTTTAATTAAGTCTTCCAATAATGTAGTCGACTAAAGGTGTGTGTTTAGCCTAGACGTTGGGAAGAACGCCTAGGATTTAGATTAGTGTGTCCAGGCGTATGGTTCATTGTAAACGCCTAGGTTATTAGTTTAGTTAGTAGACGTGCTTCTATAAACATCTAATATTAGAGTATTAGTTGATGAATGAAAACCTTGTTCAATAACAAAGTATTGTTTTGATTATTCCATTGCAGACTATGTTTATTATCTTTGTTATTGATCCCTAGCTGAGCTTATAAACCATCTTATCAAGCTATCTCCAATATGAAGTAGATATCAATTCCAACAAGGCATGCAATGTTACCAAAACCTCCTCCATGCATTCTTGGGCTTCCATGTCCAAGAATGCAATCCACCTTTGAGAACAAGAGAAAGAGAGCCCAAGAATAAACATGAGTATGTGGGGCAAGAGACCAATGGAATAGTCAAGTCGATGAAGAATATGCTAGGTTTCAGCCTTTTGTGTTTAGTTAACTAGGAGTACTTGATTGTAATGAATTATTTGCTAGTAATGAAGTTCCTCTGCTTTTCCTTTTTCCATCGAAAGCATGTTACCACCGGTTGCAACAGAGTTCCCATCAGAACCAAATGTCACCGAATCATCATGGACAACATAGATAGGGTCTAAATATCCTAGAGCAACGATTCATCAAAGAGTAACAATTTAATTGTAAACAAGGAATTCTTCAAACTGCAAATCACTAATACTGGAATCACTATTGTGTTGGCAATGGCTAATATATTGAAATAATTAAGCATAGCAGTGGCTATACTCAATAAAGTCAACACTTAAGCATTGATACATTTTCCAAGAATACATGACTCCAATTTACTCCTCAACTACCTGCACCTTCCCCTCATTAACTTCTTGAATCCATCTTAATATATATTAAACGGATCATTTAACACAAACCACTCAAATCACATACTCCAAAACTTTCACTCTCAAAGCAACAACACGAGTCAATCAAGCCCAATCAATCTCTTCTAGCGCTCATCCGATAGTTCCCGGATGATTTTGTTTTGAAAACCCTAGGAGAGTTGAAAAGAGGAGTATGAGAAGGTTGTATCCAAGAAGAAAGCGCCACTTGCTTTTTCAAATCCTTTTTCTCATTGGACCTTCATCACTACAAGCGAGCCTCGTGATGCAATAATCAAAGAAGATAGCTCGTAAATCACCGTATGTGTCTCCATATGTTTCGATGATGAGACCTCCGAAGAGTCTTGAGTGTTCCTCCTCTTACAAAGAAAGAGCTCCTTCAAGAGTCACAGCCATCACATTCACTACCATTGCTACCAGACCACCAACAACAGCTCCTTCATCATCCTCACCACCCACTGCATGGTGATGATGGGTTTAGGAGGCCCTAGGGTGTATGATCGATCAACATGCGTGGAGCTCCTAAGGTGATGCTGTCGGGCTTTCCCAAGTAACCATAAAGGATTGATGATGGGAAGGAAGGGACGGGTTGTTTATGGTTGTTATTTCGCTTGATGTAGTAATGTTTTTACCTATACCTCATGGATGTAATTTATCGCACTTTCGCGCTTTGTAATAAAATAATAATCCATGTTTTCTTTATCATTAGTGTTCCCGCATCACACATCTCAATCCACTAACTTCATTAACAAAACCGATGTATGCCTATTATTATGCACAAAATCAAAAGAAGAGAATTGTTGCAACATGTGCATTGAACACCCATAAAATGTAAAAACAAGATCAAATCATTTAGTCCTTGGATGTTCCTCGCACATAAGAGTAAAGAGTTAGTTTTTTTGGGGACCCAAGCCATGATTGACTTGGATCTCGGCTGTATCAATATAATTGTATCTATCAAAGGTCATTGATACACCATTGGGATTGGTTGTAGAGGTGTTTCCTTTAGGTTTCCATTCCCAATGTCGAGGCCTTCACAACATTTCCCATGTCCCTCTTTTCTTGTTCAAAACCCTTGCGGTGGTAATCTTTTGAATGAGCAAAGTGAAATCACGGTTTCTTTTAGGTACCCATTGTTGGTTATTGTTAACCTTTAGCTTGAAAGGTCCTTTTTCCTGCTTGTGCAGATTTATTAAAACTTGTTTTGGTGTTTGCACTTTTAATGTGACTTAGGGTGAGCAGTGTTACGCTTTTTGCAGTGGCAATGTTTTGAGACCACTTCTAAGTTGAACTGCTTTGGGACCATTTTACAATTAGAACTAGGGTGTACATTATGTTGATATCTCATAGACTCCACCATTTTATTCCCATAGACTACCCTTCTCCCAACATGATAGTCACAATAAGCATGTAAATGATCAAAACTACCACAAATATAGCATGCTTTATTGTTCATCACAAAATCACTACCTAGTTTTTGAGATTTAACATGATTCCAACTCCTCCGTTACCCCTAGGAGTCAGAGGCTTGTTCCTATACATCTCAAAGATACCTTCTGCTTGGTCTAGGTTTATTAATGTGTTTCCTAGGTTCCTCTGAACAAGATTAGCAACTTTTGGGATAGTAGTCTCTACATTCTTTTAACACTCTCATCTACAATGATGAGTCACTAGCACTCTTAAAAACATAATTATCAAGCTTACTCTCTTCCTCACTCTTCACAACCGTGTCTTTAAAGGACCATATTCTCTTTCAAGATCCTTAAAATCCTCTATGCCTCTGTATGAGCTAAATCTATACCGAGGTGAATGAACACCCCTTAGTGGTGGAGGCGCAGATTATAACCCATACCGCACTTATCTTTATTATATATTTGAGCATTCCAAATTTTATCAATTGACTCGGATCGATGATAACATGTGTCTATAGTTAAATTGACATTTTCAATTTTCTTTTGAAGTTTTTCAAGCTCCTTTTGGTATGCTTCATTCACAAAGCTTGTATGTTCTACCTCTCTCTAGAAGAATCATATCATCATTATAATTTGACTCATTTGCCTCGATAGTGCTCTATTTGTTTTTCTAAACCGCCATGGCTCTCCTAAGATTAGCAACAAGATAATTAGCAAAGTATAACTCTTCTCTTTCATTAGAATATAGATTATTAAGTCTTTCAACTTCTCTAGCAACCTACATGTTTTAGAGCAACATTCGTAGTTTTGTACCTCGTAGTCGAGAAAGCCATAAGAGCAACTTCAGTGAGTAAACAAGAGCAACATCAGGTGTGTTCTTCTTCAAGATCATCACCATGAAACTCCAATCATAGCTCACACCATCAATAGCCAACATTGCCTTTGGTTCTTCCACGCTTGGTCCCTTCTTTTCTCTGTACCATGTAGATCTCGTTGTCCTTTGTCTTTGGTCTTTACATTCTCTAGCAAATGTCCAAACTTGTGGCGCTTAAAGCACTCCACTTTCTTCTTATCAAAGCCTCGCAGATCATCACCATTAATGTGAATAGGCTTGCCGCCTTCTTGTAGTATTTCTTAGCCCTCATGCTAAGAAGGGCTATCTCGCCATTTTATATCCATCTCCTCCAAGTCATCTTCATCAATTTGCTCTATGTCTTCATGAGTTAAGAGAGCCATCAACTTGTGTGGAGATAAAAGCATAAAAGGTAGGATCTCCAATACTAGCAACCTTCTTCTTTGATCCTGCGGTGGCAATATTTACATTGCCGGAAACTTTAGAACCTCAGGTGGCAATATCATCATCACTTTCATCTTCGTAATCATCACGCCAATGAATTTGACAACAATGCCAAGCTACTAGAGCTTGTACCAAGTTTCCACGCCTTCTTCAACCTTTGTTCAATAAGTTTGAAGTTGTTGTAAAGATCATTGAGCTTCATTGTTTCTATGTCTGCTTTGTTTTCCCACACAACACATTGGTTTGAAACTCGAGGCAAACTTATTAGAAACTTCAAATTGAGGTCTTCCTTTTCTACCTCAATGCCAAACACGCTAGTCGTGTAACAATCTTATGAAGTTTGGTGAAATGCTATCAGTGAGTCATTGCTTGAAGCGTAGAAGTTTTCATAACTTTGCTTTAACAATGTCTTTTGAGTCTTCTTTGTAGCATCATTACCACCAAACACCGAGCAAATCTCTTCAAACAGCTTCTTTAGCGGTCTTGAAATTGTCAATGCAATAACTGGTCTCTAGGAAGGGTCATCAAGAATGACTTCTAGCTTTAAGATCATTCTTCTTTTGAGCTTTTTCTAATTTGATTCAGTACGTGAACTTTCACAACATCCGTGTCACCAACTTTTGAAGTAGTGGTCACAGATTTGAAGGAATCACCAAGTTGAATGATCTCCCATAGAGCATAGTCCTGTATGAGGAAGTATTGCTCAATCAAGATCCTCCACATCTCAAACTCATTAAGCTTAAGCTTAGGGAGTCTGGGTGTAGAAGAAGAGTTTGATTGATTATTTTCCATCTCCATTGAATTGAGTGAGTGAGTCAAGCTAATTCCTTGGATCTTCTAAAACAAAATATCATAACCTTCGCTTTGATACCACTTGATGGATCTGGGACACTCTCCTTGTGTCAATGATATTTTGTATGATATTATCAAGCAAGCGGAATTTACTTAAGTAATACTTAGAAGACGAATTATATAATGTATGAGAGTAAACACAAATAAACACAAAACTCAAGCTCCAATATTATTAATGAAATGATACGAGTGATCTTAGTATCACTAGGGTTACACCTTGAAGCTTTCAGAGGTAATATTGTAATGTAATACGACTCCTAAGACAATAACCTAGGATCTCCTTTATACAACAAGGAGTCCTTTACAAGATAAGTGTAAAGTTAACATAATAGAATATACACACAATCTATTCTATACTTATCTAGACGCTTTAACCTTATCATAAACCGATATCAGTGGTAATGAAGAACTCGCATGGAATACATTTCCACCGCTAGTGTTAAACCAAGCGTTGTAAACCACTACTATCCGTGGTAACGGATTATTCCCAACAGTTATCTTCGGAGGAGACTTTCTCGATTGAGATGTTTCCTTTTTGAACATTGTCGCGAAGGAAGTGATGGCAAATTTCAATATGTTTCGTTCAGGCATGTTGGACATGATTTTTGCGGAGATCAATGGCTCATTTGTTGTCACAAAGTATGGAGATGTCGTTGAGATGAATTCGGTAGTCCACGAGAGCTTGCTTCATCCAAAGAGCTTGTTGACATGCCTTTCCGGCTGAGACGTACTCGGCTTCGGTAGTTGAGATAGCGAGGGCCGTTTGTTTCTTTGCGAACCATGAGGTGAGACATTATCCAACAAAGTACAAATACCACTTGTACTCTTTCTATCGACATAGTCACCGACATGGTCTGAGTCGGCATACACTATGGTTTCTACACGCGTTCCTTTGGGATACCATAATCCTAAACATGTAGTGCCTTTAATGTGTCTAAATATTCGTTTTAAGGCTTATAGGTGTGATGTTTTTAGACCTTCTTGAAATCGAGCACATAGACAAACACTAAACATAATGTCGGGTCTACTAGCCGTGAGATAGAGTAGGCTACCATACATTCCTCTATATTTAGTGTTATCTACGGATTCACCTTCCTCATCCTTAGTGAGTTTAGTTTTCGAGGACATGGGTGTTTTAGTGGGTTTTGAGTCTTCAAGACCAAATTTCTTAAGCATATCTTTTATGTATTTAGATTGGTTAAAGAATGTACCATCTTCTAGCTGTTTAATTTGTAATCCTAAAAAGAATTAACTTACCCATCATACTCATCTCAAACTTGTCGTGCATGATTTTAGAGAAATCATCACATAGTTCTTGACAAGTTGGTCCGAATATGATGTCATCTACGCATATTTGAACTATGATAATGTGTGATTCCTTTTTCTTAGTAAATAGAGTATTATCTACTAATCCCATGGTGTATTTGTGTTCAACTAAGAAAGTCTTAAGTCTATCGTACCAAGCTTTTGGTGCTTGCTTAAGTCCGTATAATGCCTTTTTAAGTTTGAAAACATAATTTGGTTTTTCAAAGTCGGTGAATCCGGGAGGTTGTGCAACATATACTTCTTCATTAGTGAACCCGTTCAAAAATGCACTTTTAACATCAATCTGAAAAAGTTTGAAGTCGTGAGCACAAGCATATGCAAGTAAGATTCTAATAGACTCGAGCCTAGCTACCGTGCATAAGTTTCATAGTAATCAATTCCTTCTTGTTGATTATAGCCTTGTGCCACAAGCCTAGCCTTGTTTCTAGACACTACACGTTTTCCCATTTTATTTCGAAAACCCATTTCGCTCCAATTATAGTTTGATTTTTAGGTTTTGGAACTAATTTTCATACATCATTTCTAACAAATTGGTTTAGCTCCTCTTGCATAGCAATTACCCAAGATTCGCCTTTTATTGCTTCGCTTATGTTTTTTGGTTCAATGGATGACACAAAGCAAAAGTAGTTTCTTTGGTTTTGGGCTTGTGATCTTAATGTTCTTCGATTTAATTGTCCTATGACCTTTTCTAAAGGGTGACTTTTGTATTCTTTGATATTTATAATATCTTTATTTAATGGTTCATCTTCCTTGTTATTATCATTGTTTTCTTGACTTTCAATAAGTTGACTTTCAACTAAGTCATCATCTACTAAAGGTGACGTCTTAGAGGGAGGTGGACTTTCTTCAAATGTTATGTTCAATGATTCCTCGACTCTCATTGTTTCTTTGTTTAAAACGATGTATGCTTTGCTAGTTTGTGAGTAACCAAGAAACACACCTTCATAAGACTTTGGGTCAAATTTTGTGAGATAGTCTCTGGTATTTAAAATGAAACATTTACATCCAAACACTCTAAAGTATCCTAAAGTAGGCCTTTTGCCTTATAGATTTCATAAGGTGTTTTGTTCAAGAAAGGACGTATTAAGACTCTATTTAAAGTGGAAGTGTCAACAATGTTACACCAAAACTTTTAGGGTATGTTTTGTTCATTAAGCATCGTTCTACTCATTTCTTGAAGAGTTCTATTCTTACATTCTACAAGACGCCATTAGATTGGGGTATTCGAGGAGCCAAAAAGTTATGTGTTATACCATTTGTATCACAAAATTTTCCAAATTGTGTTTCATTATCGAACTCGCGACCATGATCCGTTCGGATCGACACAATGTTAACACCTGGTTGATTTTGAATTTTCTTTCTAAGTATTTCAAATTTATCAAAGGCTTCGTTTTTAGTTTTCAAAAACATTGTCCAAGTGAACCTTGAGTAATCATCTACTATGACCAAAGTGTAGAAGTTGCCTCCATAACTTTGTATAGCGGATGGACCAAACAAGTCCATATGCAAAAGCTCTAGACACCTAGATGTGGAAACCATGTTTTTAGCCTTATGGCTACTATGAACTTGTTTTCCAATTTTGCAAGCATCACAAAAGTGTTGGTCATATTTCAATTTGCGTAAGTTTCTAACTAGCTCTTTTGAGGATAAGGATTGAATGAGTCTCATATTAGCGTGACCTAAGCATCTATGCCAAAGGGTAGAGTTATCATCTAAGGTTGTTAGGAAAAGTTTGTCTTTAGATGTTCTATCTATTTTCATGATGTATATGTTATTTTTCCTAACTCCTTTTGCTATGGTGATACCATCTTTTAGTATTTTACTACCATTTTCTTCAAATAGTACTTTATACCTTTTATCACATAGTTGGCTAATACTAAGTAGATTAAATCCTAATCAATCAACATGAGCAACATTTTCAATAGTTAAAGAGTTATGAGCGATCGTACCTTTGCCAATGATTTTGCTTTTGAGATTGCTACCAAAAGTAACATTACCTCCGTCATACTCTTGGTATGTTGAGAAGAGGCTTTTTTTTCCCGTCATGTGTCTTGAGAATCCGCTATCTTTTATCCATTCATCAGGTTCCAAGCCGACTTTCAAGCATACCTATGACACAAATAACTCAAGCGTTTGGTCCCCAATATCTCATGGGCCCGTTTGAGTTAAACATACCATTTACTTGGTTAATGTATGGAAAGGATGGGTATGGGTTCCATGGCATGTAATTAGGAGTTTGATATGGTCTAGGGTAGTTTTGATTCCAACCGGTATGTTGATAGTTAGGTTGTATGATGTAGTTGCTTTTGGAAAATGGGTGTTTTAGGCCGTTGTTGAGTAGTTTTAGATCTAAATTCATTTTTAGCAAGTCCTACTCCTAATGTAACAGCAGGTTTTTGTTTAACAACATCTTTATATTTCTTAGTTACTTTGACAAATTCACTACGGTCCGTTTTGCAAACTTGCTGTCCTTCTGCAGACACCACGGAACAAGAGTTTTACAACGGACGAACCCAAATTTTTGGTTCTGTCTGGTCCGTGGTGAACAGTGCAGTTGGGACAGGTTGTTTGTCTTTTTCGGCCGTTTTGGTTTGACTACTTGGAATCATTACTTCATTAAAACCTAATCCACTTGTATTTCCTGGTATTTTTTGAATTCTTACTATTTCATCAGCACAAGAAATGTTTTTGTTAAATCTTTAAACTTAGAGTTATGTTCGATGAGAACTTCCTGTGTGAGTTTTAGTTTTTCTATTTCAAGACCAATATCTTTTCTAAACGTTTTGCCTTTTCTTTTAGCTCATAAACTTCATTTTCTAAAAATTCCTTTTTAGTTTTTAAAAACTTGTTTTTAGTTATGATTTTTAAGCTAAACTCACATAATTAATTATATTGTTTTTGCAAAGTGTCATCATCAATAGAGGAGTAAGATAAGTTGGAATGTACCTCGTTTGATTCATGTGCCATGAGAGCGATCTCATCCTTACTTGGTTCTTCGTCATCATCACTTTCACTCCAAGCATCGCTTACAAAAGCTCGTTGAATTTTTCTTTAAGGGGGCTTGGGGCAATCTCCTATTAGATGACTTGTATCACCGCATCTAAAGCACTTCCTTTTACTTTTCACTTTTTTGTCATCTCGGTCTTTCCGGAATGACTTCTTTTCATCTCGGGGTTGCCTTACAAATTTTCCTGTTCTTCTAAAAAACTTTTTGAAATCTCTTACTTTTAGAGCAACGGATTTGACTTTCTCTCTTTTGCCTTTGATGATTTTCGAATCTTTCTCCATCACCATTTCATGTACTTTGTGATTTCCAATTAGCTCGTCAAGTGACATTATTGAGAGATCCTTTGATTCCTCAATAGCCGTTACTTTTGCTCTCCACTTCGGATGGAGTGCTCTAAGAAATTTCCTGACAAAGTTCTTGCTAGGAAAAGATTCATCAAGTGCTTTAAGAGAAGTAACAATAGTATTAGAGCGTGCAAATCCACAACCAATGGTTTCATCTTCAGGGATAATAATTGTTCATATTGTTGAACAAGAAGATCAATTTTGTTATCCTTGACTTGTGACTTTCCTTGATGTGTAATTATTAAAGATTCTCAAATATCTTTGGCGGTTTCACACATAAAAGTTCTTTCATATTCTTTTCTAGGCAAAGCATTATAAAGCATCATTTTAGCTTCATTATTTTTAGCTATTATTTTTTTTGTTCATCATTTGAAATATCTTTTGTTGTAGGATTAAAATCACCTTTAATGATAACAAACCAAAGATCTATATCTTTTGATTTCACATATGTTTCAATACGGTTTTTCCAATAGATAAATCCAATGGTTTAAAAAAGTGGTGGTCTTTGCATAGATTGCTCTTTTTTAAAGTTTTCGGAATCCATGGATCGTTTCAAGTCTATAAATACAATATATTTTAGAAAATCTTGAGCAACGAGGCTCTGGTACCAATTGTGGAAAACTAGAAGGGGGTTGAATAGTTTTACAGTTTAAAAAATTTATTTTAAACTTTATTGTGAGATCAATCAATATGGATAAGTGATGTGTTAGTGAATAATGAATAATATGTAAGCAATAGATAGTAAGTAAGGAAAGAAATAATCAAAACACGACAAAGTTGTTTATAGTGGTTCGGTCTACACGGACTCTTTTTCCTTGTCCTACTCCACTCCTCGAGTCTCCAACTCGAGAGTAATCTTCACTAATCAACAAGCTTCTTTAACCGGCGGAGAAAACCTTTACACGTCGCTTAAACAATATTTCCGACACAAAGCTAGATGTCGAGTTCTTTTACAAGGGTACAACCACTCCCAACACACTATGTATTTTGAGGACTAAAATACTAACCACTCACACTCAGAGGTTTAAGATGGTTTGGTACAACAATGATGTATGAACAAGAATGAATCACACAACAACAAAACAAACAAGCATTCCAACTAATTGTTGAAGCTTGATTATGCCTTGATCTTCTTTGCTACAAAAGATGACCACTAGAATGAAATGAACCTGAGTTAGATGTAATAGAATGAGAGAATGTATGTGTTTTATGCTAATGAGGGATGAGAAAACAACTTGGGTTGACTTGCTCTTTATAAGCTAAGTGTTCAGCAAGACCACAGACTAGACATAACCAAAAAAAGGGTTTCGCCCTTTATATTTTTTGGTTCCGCCACTCTAACAGTAAAGATCACAAAAAATCTTTCCAAGATCATCCAAATCTCTCTAAAATTATGTAAGATATGATGAGTGAATATCTAAACAAAATATTCTATGAAATCTCCTAAAGATTTCTAATGTGATGGAAGCCATGATGTAATATGTTGTTTTTCATTTTTAGAATTAATATGTTATATAAGTAAATACTTATGTAATGTTATGTTTAAGAAACTAAACATACTTGTTTTTAAAATGTTGATGCACATTATAATTTAGTAGGATATCAATGTTAATTGATACATAGCTAATCAAAATGTGATATGATGTAAATGTTTAAGTGATGTAGACTTTATTTAAGAAAAACTTGTTTTAATGTCTATTAGTCTTAACAAGCTTTATACTTTACAAAAATGAAATTTACTTTTGTCGTTAACAAAATAAGGTAAAGATCATAAAATATAAATGACGTTTTAGGACGATATTTGTATTAACACATTATATTTTACAATCAGTTTTATAAAATATATTTGATTTTATGTTGATGATATGCATATAACTTCTAAATTCATAATTATTTATGTATATGTAAGAGTCCAATCCATTTAATCTATGCTTAGCCGATTAGTAGCTACAAAATACCAGCCTATTCGACTAATGCCTAGCAACTTACACAACGTTACTAAGATGTTCAATCGAAATCAAAACAAACTATAAGGGTTTATATCAATTCTAGTCAACAACCAAATTATGAAGGACTGATTCGCAAATCTTGTCCAATAACCAAATTTCTTCAAGTATAAGAATAGTTAATTC
This sequence comes from Chrysanthemum lavandulifolium, assembly GCA_022545495.1. NCBI lineage: Eukaryota > Viridiplantae > Streptophyta > Magnoliopsida > Asterales > Asteraceae > Chrysanthemum > Chrysanthemum lavandulifolium. The sequence goes on from CM040240.1 coordinate 34,138,773, forward strand.
ATTTCATTCGTATGCTTAAATTGAAACGCCCATATTTTTTTTTTATATTTAAAAATCCGTAAACTGTATACATTGATAAAACTAGCGGAAGCGTATTTTCTACATCATACGGGCTTATTCCAAACGTCCCGTTAAAATACTAAACTTTACAAAAATACATAATGTTGACTCTTTAAACTTGGTAAAGAAGTCGGTTCTTGATTTAGGGCATTCCAAATCGATAACAAATTATGGAAATGAGAAGCTCGTTACCTAACCCGCGAAAGCTACACCATTTTAACCCATTACGCCCCATATAACATGTACATGGTCTTATCTTGCATACCTACAAAAGTATAAACCGAGAACGGTAAGTCTATAAGACTTAGTCGATAACTGAATCAGATTAAATCATAATCGAACATAAACATGATAATCAATAAGTATATATACAATACTATTATGACTACATGAATCATAATATTAACTAATCGCATAAGCATGACATCGATCGATTAAATACATGATACACCATGTTATCGATCGAGTACATAAGTATACTAAGTGCATAATCGATCGCATAAATAAGCACATACTTAGCGATAACCGATCGAGTACATAAGCACATAATGAGTGCGAAGCACATACCGATCGAGTGTATAAGACATATCGACTAAGTGCATAAGCACATATTGACTGAGTACTTATAGTACTATACTCGCTGAATACATATTTGACGAGCCATATAAGCATGTAATCATCCATATAGGATGTCTGAGTTCCAATTTTGGAACATTCACTATTCTAAGGCTCGATTCTCCACTAAGGAGGTCTAAGTTCCAACTTTGTCTGGAACACATGTGTGATCACATAACTGACTACATACTGATAGTACTAAATACATTAAGTAATGCATAAAGTACCATTCTGACTAATTAAGTGCATAAAGCACTTTGCACACATTACTAAACACATATAACATTCATATATAATTTAAGGTTAAACTAAATACTTACGCTTGACTATAACATGATACTAAGCTGGGTTGGAACTGAGACTAAGCTAAATATAGAAACTAAGCATTAATATGGTTACGAGGTCAAACTAAGATATAATACTAAAATTGTATTATAACATAAACCAAGGCTGATACAGTTGAACTATAATATAAAGCTAAACTATAATATAAAGCGTAACTACTATAAACATAATGTCGAGACCAACTATAACATATAACCGAGTCTCAGACTATAAATAATATTAGGGTTGACCACGACATATTACTTAGTAAAACAATCGGGTCTACTTAATACTGAATATTGTTAAACAGGTCAGCATGACTATGAATATGACCAAACAGGTCAACATGATGATGAATATGACCAAACATGTCAACATGATAGTTAATATGACCAAACGGGTCAACATGATACTTAATATGACAAAACTGGTCAATATGATACTTAATATGACCAAACAGGTCAACATGATAGTTAGTACGACCAAACAGGTCAACTTGATGCTTAATATGATCAAACGGGTCAACTTGATGCTTAATATGACCAACGGGTCAACTTGAGTCAACTTGATGCTTAATATGACCAAGGGGTCAATATGATACTTAATATGACAAAACTGGTCAATATGATACTTAATATGACCAAACAGGTCAACATGATAGTTAGTACGACCAAACGGGTCAACTTGATGCTTAATATGACCAAACGGGTCAACTTGGGTCAACTTGATACTTAATATGACCAACGGGTCAACTTGAGTCAACTTGATGCTTAATATGACCAACGGGTCAATATGATATTTAATATGACAAAACTGGTCAATATGATACTTAATATGGCCAAACATGTCAACATGATACTTAATATGACCCAACGGGTCAACTTGATACTTAATATGACCAAAGGGGTCAACATGATACTTAATATGACTAAACATGTCAACATAATACTTGATATGACCCAACGGGTCAACATGATACTAATATGACCACACGGGTCAACATGATACTAATATGACCAAACATGTCAACATACTACTTAATATGACCCAACGGGTCAACATGATACTAATATGACCACACGGGTCAACATGATACTAATATGACCTCACGGGGTCAACATGATACTAATATGACCTCACGGGTCAACATGATACTTATATGACCACATGGGTCAACATGATACATAACTTGCATAGTACTTGAGATATAGTAAGGCATATATATATACTAAACACGCTTAATCTTCTAAACATGTTAACTGAAAATCCGTTACTCACCTGGGCCGTATAATGAAAGATGAATGATTCTGAATATGCCTCGAACACTTGTAATTTGAGGATGAACATATAAAACCCTTGAATCCCTTTTATTAACCGCACCACCATGCCTTTGATTCCTTGTTAATTCTTGATTAAGCCTTGCTAATTTATGATCAATCTTGTGAATTCTTCATTATGAAGAAACCTTGTTCATGCTCCTGATTCTTCTTTTTTTTCTTTGTTTCGTAAGAATGGATAAGGAGGGAGATATATTCTCAGTAAACCGACTTGTGTATAAACAAATGGATAAGGCCCAAGGGCATTTTAGTCATTTTCCACTACTTTGTCACTTTAACACAATTAGTCCCTTGTAGTAGAATGTCTTGCAAACTAAATCATATATTGTTTACATATCAAGTCCCCACTAACTATATTTTTATGATTTTTTAACTCAGGCCCTAGGGCAAGATAACACATAAAAGGATGATTGTCCCACAGAAGCGACACGGGATCCACAAAATTGTACTTTCTCTGTGGATCCCCGTGTCCTTTCTCGTGGACCCAAGGTCCTTTTTATGTGTTAACATGTGCCTTAGGGCACATGTTAGACAAACCCTATTTTTAATACCGCAAAGTGGGACTTTATATTTATTCCACTAAAATAATAAATATAGCCGTTACTACTTTATTTAAAAATCGGGATGTTACATAAATGTAGGGCTAAGCATTATAGATCGTGTATCGCACCGAATCAAGAAACCGGCCTGATCCGGACTGATCGGACCGGACTTAATATATTTCGGTCTGGTCTTCGGTCAATCCTTTTAACTATTTTCGATTTTCGGTCCGGTCTTACGCACAACTAGACATTATGTTTTATGGACCGGGCCGGCCAACGAACCGGATCGAACTGACCCGGACATGGGCTGAAAATTTCGGTCCGATGCTTTGGGCCAAATCAGTTGTCGGTCCGTCCGGTTTTGGTCGAGTTTGGTTTTCGGACCGTGCTCAGCCGGTCAGCCCTACTTAATTGTATAATGATTAAATAAACTGTGTGCATGTTATGGTGTTCAGGGTATTGGGATAATGGTTTCACATACCTAGCTCATTTTTAGGGGTTGCTGAACGGTTGCATTCGAGGTTTGGAGGTACCACCTCGACTAATCTCGAAAAGGTTACTTTCCTTCATCGTCTTTGTTCAAACGAATAAATAAAGAAAAATATATAGCAAATACAAATAATCAATTAGTCATACACTACAAGATTTGTGACATTTGCTTACTAAAACCTTTGCTCACTAAAACCTTTAAAAGTCACCAAATCAAAATAATTAAAAAAATAAAAATAAAACAAATATAAACATATATGCTCCGTAAAAAATACACTCATCTCCATCCCTCCCAAATCATATTTCCACCCCGATCCCAAATCTCTCACACTCATCCCTTCACCGACGACGATGACTTCCACCGGCGACGGACGATCTTTCACCGGCCATCTTCCACCGACGACGACGATCTTTCAACGGCGATCTTCTATCCACGATCTTCCACCGACGACGGTCATCTCTCTCCGGCGATCTTCCACCGACGACGGCGATCTTTCACCGGCCATCTTCTATCGGCGATTTTATAAATCAGGTTGATACCGATTCCATTATTTTTAACTTAATATCGGCGATCGTAGGGTTTGAATTCGATTTCGTAGCTCTAACCTAATTGTAGAGTTTATATGATCGCTGTTATTTCATTATTAATTTTAAGTTCTTAACCTAATTTTGTTAATTTATTACTGATTGTTTGATTTGATTGTTAATAGCGAGTCTAGGTCAATTTCATACATAATTGATTATATCAATTTTAGATGTTAATGTTTTACTGATGTTAATTATCGTGAAATTGATTAATTGATGTATTACAGTGATAAATGTAGGATTAAGAGGCAAATTGCCGCTATGTTATAAATCCATTTGTTTTGCGAAATTTGTCTGTGTGATGTACTTGTTTTGTTGAAGTTGTGATGTTGAATATATGTGGTCTTCCACAAGTACTATTTTAGGATACTCAATATAAGTGCGTATGAAGACAATAACCTCACTTTTTAGAGCTTATGAGCTTATCTATTTCAGCTTCTGTAAGTCCATAAGCTTACGTTGATAAGCTCTAAAAAATGAGCTTATTGTCTTTTTCAAATTCCCATAATATGGGGAAATAAGCTAATCCAAACACCCCTACATATGTCACGGCTCATGAATAAGTGGTTCACGGATTTGAGGAGAAAGCTATATATATATATAAACTATATATATATATATATATATATATATATATATATATATATATATATATATATATATATATATATATATATATATATATATATATATATATGTTAATACAAATAAGCAGTAAAAACGCTTATTTATATTTTACGATCTTCTAATGTTTTGTCGATAACAAACGAAATCATTTTAACGAAACAAATAAAATACGAAATGGTTTGAACTAATAGTTTCTAACATATTCACATTTTTACATAAAACACTAAAACAAGTATAATTGATTTTATGATTTAATATTACATATGTACAACAACTAGTGTTTACATATTTGGGTAAAATATACACATAACTATTATGTAGTATATTAGGTAATATAAATGGGTAGAAACTTAAGTATCATAACCCATCGGGCAAATACATTGAATGTAGTTGGTACAACCCAAAGCCCATGACCCATGGAGCTTGACCCATAACCCATTGCATGACATCATGCTTATATCATATATGGATAATATCCATAACCCACAGATTGACCCATACCCAATGTCTAGATACATTGAACCCTTGGTGAGTACTCAAGAGAATGTCTAGATACATTGAACCCTTTGTGAGCACTCAAGAGATACATTGTATCTAGCTAAAGACCCATGGATCAACCCATGACCCATAACCAAAATACCCATGGGCAAGAGGAGCGCCCACGGATCCTCGCTTTGTGCTAGCCGGATCCTGTGGAAGGGATCCGTGATCCGGAACAAGAGAAATTTTCTATAAATAGAGAGCCATTTCTTCCTTTCTATTCATCACTTTACACACATACTTCCCAAGTATTATAACCTCTAACCTCGCATCCAAGTGATCTATGTAGTTTGTCTTTGTTTTTGTGTGATTCTCTAGGTTCCTCTTAAAGCGAGATCACCACTTGAAGACGAGCAAGCTCAAGTCCATGAGTTGCCATGTGATAAGGTTTTAAAGGTACCATTCATGTGACGACGCCGGACTTTAAAAGAGTAGGCCGCTTGCTACCGACGGCCTAGATGCGACCCGACGACGCCGTGGTCAAGAGGACGGCACACAGACATAAGGTGACGCCGTCGCAAGGTTAACGTGCCAAGACGAAACCCTAATGATGGCGACACGACCCACGGCCACAAAACATAAGGTGACGCCGTCGCATATGTAATATTATATATAGAATCCGAATTTTTCGCTTTTAAGAGAGTCTTTGTGGAGTAAAACCTAAACCGAACCAAGGGTGTCTTGTACAAGATTTTAGGTTCCAAACCCTATCTTACATCAAGATAAGTATTTACTTCATCAATTCAATTATGTCTTTGATTATTTGTGTGTATGCTTGCATGTTCTCCATGTCCGCTAATTTATTTGTGTGTTTATGTAGGAATATGAAACTTAATTATTGAATATTGATTGGTTGTTTCTTATCTTAGTTGATTAATGATCTAGTAATGCGATAGGTCATTCGTTGTGTACTTAATGCTTGATTCATCTTTGTGAACCTTAGAATATAAATTCATGTGGGAAAGAAGGAACCGATGAGATCACCTATAGGATGCCTTGGAAAACAAATGAGTATGGCCACTTGTCCATTTATGATCGAGACAACATCAAAGCTTTTGATGACAAGATCAAGGAAGATGTTGAAAAGGTTATAAATTCATGTGAGAAAGAAGGAGGCATTATTATAAGGATTGCTTGACCCTAGGGCCTAGGTATAGAGTCGATGAAAATTTTGTCAAGATGATAGAATTCTCATTGAGGATGCAAAACGAGGCAACGTAGAGTACGACTACGAGTCTAGCTACAAGACTCTTAAATAAAGAAAAGCGCTTAGTGGAGGCAACCCATGCTTAATTGTTTGCTTGTTATGTCATATATCTTTATTAATTGTTTATCCTCATGTTTAAATTTGTAAAATGCTTTATTTTGTTTTTAACCTCGCCTTAATTGCATATAAAGGTATTTTACATAAGGGATAAGTGTAGGGAGGATTACACGCGTTTTCAAAAGAAACGTAAACATGAGAATAACAATTAAATAAAAGATATATATGTTTGTTTGTTCGAGTCAAATGCTTGTATCGAGTCATAATGGATGTTTTTGCGAAATTTTTCAAGATTCTAAAGATGTAAATTTTCCAATTTTTCCGTAAAATCGCAGACCGCTTTTGTCGTGATAACTGACGGCGTCAGATTGCAACCGACGGTGAAGGAGTAAAACATCGATCACTTTTTCTCGTTTTACGAGCTACTTATAAATTTTGGAATTTTCCAGTCTTAATTTTCTTAGAAAATCAGAACATCCATTCCACAAGCATTATATCCTAGTTTAAATCGAGTCTTATATATTATTATCGCCGATTTTACGCGAAGGTTTCGTTTGTTTTCTTCAAGTGCGTGTTTAATTTATCAAGAAGAAGTTACATAAGATTGAGGAGTTTTTCACGATACATTCTTCTTGGAAAGGATTTAACCACTACTTCACACGGATCCTACCGAGCTAATCGGAGTATTAGTTTCTTCATTTTGATTACCTTCTTTTATCATAACTTTGATATTTCTGGGAACATTGGGACAATGTTCGGTTTAAGTGTGGGGAGGAAAATAAAACGGAACTTTGAAACTATGCTTATCCTTGATTATTTGCTTTGTTCAATTGTGATTGTGTAATAAACCATGAGAAAATGTCGGTTAGGTAATTTTGGCACCAAATTTAAAATTTTTCATGACATATAGGAGTGGGCCATTAGTCTTAACAAAAGCGCCTCACGGATAGGAAGTTATATGACTAGCACAAAACCCTTTACCACCCAAATTCCACCCAAAATGCGAGGATCGCCTTAGATTAGTAGGAATTAAAAGCATTCATCTTTAATGCTTAGAGTGTGAACCGGTAGTATATTAGATTCTAGAACTTGTTTTGTGATGCATTCCGAGATCGCAAGTGAGACTACACTTGTGTAGTTAGGAATAACTAAATGATAAAGGCATTAGGATAACCCTTGTTTGATACCCTTAATATAATTACTTCTTCCACATCGGTTGAGTAATTCCCCCACACCCTTTGCGTTGTACTCATCTTTAGTACACGATACCCCTAGTTAACCCCTCAGAGCCTATCCTTTTCGCGGTTCTCGTGATGTTTCGGTTTTTCCGGAATATCAATGAAGAGCATTGTTTACACCTCACCCCCAAATATACACCCAAATCGCTTTAGCCTACCCCTTATGCACTCACTTTTAGTGCAAATGTTTGTTATCACCCTAAACCCTTAGTTCAATTATCCGTTGCTTGCATGAGTTGCTAAGTCGAGTCATATCCTTTGTATACAGTTTTGGGACGATTGGGATTCATGGAAAAGTTAAAGTGATAACGCCACACGCCGTCGGGGTCAAGGAAACTTCCTTTTCTTCGAGCAAGTTTTATAACACCCTAGGCAAAGAACCTAATCGTTGTAGTGTAGTAATTAGGGTAAGCCACGGGTATTGATATCGTTCTCTAGGGAATAGGAATGCTAGTAAGGAGTTACTACGCTAAGGTTAAGGTTGAGGAAGATTATTTTTATCTTTTATGTTTTATGAAAATGGAAAGGTACGAATCTCGGTATTGGATTTGGGGGTTGGTATTTCACCGATTACTCTACTATTATCTAATTATCTAAACTAAGGTTGTGGGAGTCTATGTCTAATTAATGTGTGCTCGTATGATAGTTTAAAGATGTGTTTACTTAAGTTGTATTACTCCTTAATTATCTCCTATTGATGGTTGAGTGTCACGCCTTATTCCTAGTTGCGTTGTGAGTCTAAAGTTGTAGGGTATGCGCTTCTCCCTAACTCTTTGAACTTACCAAAGGGTCTTGTCTACAAACCCACTAGGGATTATAAACTCCTACTCTAAGGCGCTTTTGGATGGTTTAGCCTACAACTACTCGTAATTATATTCTAAGGTTCACAAAGATGAATCAAGCATTAAGTACACAACGAATGACCTATCGCATTACTAGATCATTAATCAACTAAGATAAGAAACAACCAATCAATATTCAATAATTAAGTTTCATACTTCCTAAGCAAACACACAAATAAATTAGCTGGACATGGAGAACATGCAAGCATACACACAAATAATCAAAGACATAATTGAATTAATGAAGTAAAGACTTATCTTGATGTAAGATAGGTTTAAAACCCTAAAATATCGTACAAGACACCTTAGGTTCGGTTTTAGGTTTTACCCAAAGACTCTCCACACAAAGACCGAAAAATTCGGATTCTATATATAAGATTACAATTGCGACGGCCACCTTATGTTTAGTGACGCCGCCGTGTCGCCGCCATTGGGTTTCGCCTTGGCCACGTTAACCTTGCGACGGCGCACCTTATGTCCGTGACGCCGTCTCTCTTCGCCTTCGACGCCGTCTCGATTGCATCTAGGCCGTCCGAGTAGCGACGGCCTACTCTTTCACAACGGACGCCGCCGCTTGAAAATACGAAGTTTGGGTTCCGCCCGTCACAAATCTTGGGACGGCGCCGCCAATAGCACCCGACGCCGCGCTTCTAACTTCAAAGAATCGTGAGTGCCTCGATTCCGACTTTGGCCATTTTCTTCATATATTCGCGCTTTTCGTCCAAATAAGTGCCATTCCAAAGATTTTGCCTTCACGAGACCTAAAAGTGAAAAGGAACGATATTAAGCAATAACGGATACAAAAGTGATCAAATAAGGACTTAAACGACCCTCAAAATGGTACCTTTAAAACCTTATCAAATATCCCTACACTTGTTATTTGCTTGTCCTCAAGCAAATGTGCTTTTAGCCAATTAATTTATAAGTTGGGGTCATGAAGCATTAATTCAAAACGGTCCACAACACATATAAGCCCCAAGAAAGTCATAACAAGCACGGAATTACATACTAGCACCTCACATGGGGTGTTTGGATACTCACATCTCTCTCGGTGTATATATGAAATATAACAAAATAGGAAATGGAAGATAAACACTCATTAACCGGTCCTAGTACATAGATTACCATAGGCTTGAGAATAGATCAAACCTTCATCGCTTTGGCGTAAGCACCTAGGAAAGACTATCAAAGAGGTCTTTAAAGGGTTGTAATGTTAGGCTTACGGTAGGGAAATAAGGGTTTGGTGGGATAGGCTATTTAGTGGTGGTAAGTCAAAATCTTTATGTTAATCGTGATATGAAGAATGGCGCTGCTAAGCCAAGACTCGACACTCTAAACTCTAGATAACCTAAATAAACAAACATAAATTTAAAAGATAGATGTAGGATGGTAGCCCGTATTTTTTTTTTTTTTTTTTTTTTTTTTATTTTTTTTCTTTCTCTTTTTCTATTTTTTTTCATTTTTTTTTTTTTTTTTTTTCATACACTTTTACTCTACCATCCTCTATGATAACATCAAAATACTAGGGATTTATAGGCACATCCCTACACTTGAGTTTTTATTACTCTAACACTAATTTGACCCGATTTGAAAAGATCAAAACACTTGGGGTACATTATTATGCAAACAAAGGGAATTTGAATTTTAACGCCCTTCCCGTCATTTCATAAACTTTAACTTTTCCCATGAATCCCAATCATCCCAAAACTCATACAAAGGATATGACTCGACTTAGCAACTTATGCAAGCAACTAGATAATTGAACTAAGGGTTTAGGGTGATAACAAACATTTGCACTAAAAGTGAGTGCATAAGGGGTAGGCTAAGGCGATTTGGGTGTATATTTGGGGTGGGTGTAAACAATGTTTTCATTGATATTCGAAAACCGAAACATCACGAGAACCGCGAAAAGGATAGGCTCGAGGGGTTAACTAGGGTATCGTGTACTAAAGATGAGTACAACGCAAAGGGTGTGGGGAATTACTCAACCGATGTGGAAGAAGTAATTATATTACGTATCAAACAAGGGTTATCCTAATGCCTCTTATCATTTAGTTATTCCTAACTACACAAGTGTAGCCTCACTTGCGATCTCGAATGCATCACAAAACAAGTTCTAGAATCTAATATACTACCGGTTCACACTCTAAGCATTAAAGATGAATGCTTTAATTCCTACTAATCTAAGGGCGATCCTCACATTTTGGTGGAATTTGGGTGGTAAAGGGTTTTGTGCTAGTCATATAACTTCCTATCCATGAGACGCTTTTGTTAAGACTAATGGCCCACTCTATATGTCATGAAAATTTTTAAATTTGGTGCCAAAATTACCCTAACCGACATTTTCTCATGGTTTATTACACAATCACAATTGGACAAAGCAAATAGTCAAGGATAAGCATAGTTTCAAAGTTCCCGCTTTATTTTCCTCCCTACACTTAAACCGAACATTGTCCCCAATGTTCCCGAAAGTATCAAAGTTATGATAAAAGAAGGTAATTAAAACGAAAGAAACTAATACTCCCCGATTAGCTCGGTAGATCCGTAAAGTGGTGGTTAAATTCTTTTCAAGAAGAATTATTATGAAAAGCTCCTTCCAATCTTATGTAACTTCTTCTTGACAAACTAAACCCGCACACTTGAAGAAAACAAACGAAACCTTCGCGTAAAATCGGCGGTAATAATATATATAAGACTCGATTTAAACTAGGATATAATGCTTGTGGAATGGATGTTTACTGAATTTCTAAGAAAATTAAGACCGAAAATTCCAAAATTTATAAATAGCTCGTAAAACGAGAAAAAGTAATCGATGTTTTACTCCTTCCCGACGCCGTCAGTTGCAATCTCGACGCCACAGTTATCCCGACAAAACCGGTCTCATGATTTTCGAAAAAATTCGAAAATTTACATCTTTAGAATCTGGAAAATTTCGCAAAACATCCATTATGACTCGATACAAGCATTTGACTCGAACAAACAAACATAAATATCTTTTAGTTAATTGTTATTCTCATGTTTACGCTTTCTTTTGAAAACGTGTGTAATCCTCCCTACACTTATCCCTTATGTAAAATACCTTTATATGCAATTAAGACGAGGTTAAAACAAAATAAAGCATTTTACAAATTTAAACATGAGGATAAACAATTAATAAAAGATATAAGACACTAACAAGCAAACAATTAAACATGGGTTGCCTCCCACGAAGCGCTTTTCTTTATTTAAGAGTCTTGTAGCTAGACTCATAGTCGTGCTCCCACGCTTTCTCATTACCGCCTCTTGACCCTTTGTTTTCCTTCATCGAAAGGGTGTAGACGCTGTATGCTCACCGTGGATTCCTTGCCAACGCCGTCAATTATGGCGACGGTTTTATCTTTTAAATTGGTCTCCTTAATCAGGAAAGGCCCAAACCATCTTGGTTTGTTTCTTCCTCGTAATGCCCTTATCCGAGATCTATACAAGAGCACTTTTTCTCCCTTTAGAAATTCCTTAGGTCCTTTTGTACCTTAGGTATTGAGGTGGGATTGCTTCCTAACTTTTATCGGGTTTCCACAAGGTTGCATACAATCCTTGAACCATAAAGTCTCTAAGCCCTTTTTCCCGTCATTCATCTTCTTCTTAACATTGTTGCCCGGGGCTTTTCGATTTCCACCGTAATCATTTCCATGATCTTAAGAGGGTATCTTGGGACGATGGGTATCCTAGCGCACCCTTTCCGCTGAGTATCATGATGCCTTCTCCGCATTTAATGGTTGCCTTGGCGGTGTCCAGAACGGTGTCCCAAGAATGAGGGGTACGTTTTTATCTTCCTCAACATCAATGATCACGAAATCCACCGGATAAACGATGTTAGCCACCTCAATTAGAACATCAACAACGATTCCTACGGGGTGAACATAAGTATGATTAGCTAAGGAAAGTCTAAGGTCGGTTTTGGCTGGTTTCTCATTAGTTAACTTATTATAGATTGACAATGGCATTATGTTCACATCGGTCCCTTGATCGGCCAAGGCATTTATATTGTCCATGTCACCGATACTAACTGGTATCACGAAATTCCCTGTGGTGTCTCGTTTTCTTGTTAACGGTTTTTATAACCAACTCATACAGAGGTTCCATAGGTAAGGCGTCGATTCTTCTTCCGCATTTTTCCTTCAAGAGCTTCCCTAAGAACTTCATTGTACCTAAAGTTGTTTACTTGGTTTGCAATGGTTTTCTTGTTGATTTCGTGCTTAAGGTAGTACTCAATGGTCTCGTGTTCATCATTAGGCACGGACTCATCCTTCGTGCTTTCCTCGCTTTTCCACATCTCACCCTTTGCATTCTCGTGCATGATGGAAACGGCGCATAAATGAAGTGGAGGGCAATCATTGCTTCACGAGCACTTTTTCGAGCCTTTGTTTTGGTAAATTCAATTACCAAATCCATCATTTCTTTCATTTTGCTTGCATTTCTCTCTCTCGCCTATAAACCTCCTCTTCAAATCGCTAATCTCTCCGTATGAGCCGCCATGTACCCTCATTTGATCCTTGAAGCTTGGTGAAAGTGGTATTGGGAAGTAGAACGGAAGCGCCATGAACTTGGGTTTTGCTCGCGACTGGGATTCCGAAAGAGGTGTGGAGCGGTTGGTGGAGTGGGCGGATTTGACGACCTCTCGAGGAATTTGTACGGGTGCTCTTTTCTCGCCTTTCCATAAGATAATCGATTCTCTCTCGATGGCACTCAATTGCTCTTCGAGTGTATCGGAGGATTCGTGAGGAGTGGATATGGCATTAACCACGTTAATCGGAGTTTCGTAGATTCACCCAATCTTCGTAGCTTTGATCGGCGAGCCTCTATGATATCCCATGATTGCTCGCATTAAAGTCGCCGAGTCTTCCACCGCAATCGATCAATGGATCGTCGAGTGATGAAGTCGGTATGATCATAGAAGATTTGGATTTGAAGCCAAAGATCAATGCCATGGTGTGGAAGTCACGGAGTAATTCCTTAAATCGAGTCCATGCTTTGTAAAGAGACTCACCTTGAGTCATTGGAATGTCAAGATGTCTCGCCTAAGCTTAGTGGTTCTCCCTGTGGGAAAAATTGAGCAAGGAAGCGAGAGGTAAGATCATCCCAACTTGAGATGGAGCCATGGGAAGTCGCCAAGCCAATTACTAGCTTGGTCCCGTAGAGAGAATTGGAAGAGACGCAGCGCGTGGTCTCCCGAGTAGTAGCATCAAGGTCGATGGAATCGACGATTTTGAGGAAATCCTCGATGTCGATTTGGATCTTCTAACGAAGTCCATGGAATGCACATCCGCTTTGCACCAACCGGATGGTGTCGGATCGCAGGGCCGTAGTTTGGGCTTGGTCGGGAAGCTCAATGGTGTTCCTATAGCCTAGGTGGCTTGGTCTTGAGTATTCACCAAGAGTACGGGCTCTTGGCGGGTCATTTGGTGGTGGGTTGATGAATGGTAGTGGGTTATCACCTTCCATGATGAAAAGTGATGGGGTTACGAACAAAGGTCACGAAGAAGGGGGATAGACTAAGAGAAAGCTAAAAATGAGAAAAAATTTACTTGATAGGAATCAAGCAAAGAAACCTAAACGAGGTGGACTACTAACTAGCTATTCTATTCCCGCAATGCGCCAAAAACTTGATAACGCTACACGCCGCTCGGGGTCAAGGAAACTTCCTTTTCTTCGAGCAAGTTTTATAACACCCTAGGCAAGTGAACCTAATCGCTGTAGTGTAGTAATTAGGGTAAGCCACGGTATTGATATCGCTCTCTGGGGAATAGGAATGCTAGTAAGGAGTTACTACGCTAAGGTTAAGGTTGAGGAAGATTATTTTTATCTTTTATGTTTTATGAAAATGGAAAGGTACGAATCTCGGTATTGGATTTGGGGGTTGGTATTTCACCGATTACTCTACTATTATCTAATTATCTAAACTAAGGTTGGGAGTCTATGTCTAATTAATGTGTGCTCGTATGATAGTTTAAAGATGTGTTTACTTAAGTTGTATTACTCCTTAATTATCTCCTATTGATGGTTGAGTGTCACGCCTTATTCCTAGTCATGCAGTGAGTCTAAAGTTGTAGGTATGCTTCTCCCTAACTCTTTGAACTTACCAAAGGGTCTTGTCTACAAACCCACTAGGGATTATAAACTCCTACTCTAAGGCGCTTTTGGATGGTTTAGCCTACAACTACTCGTAATTATATTCTAAGGTTCACAAAGATGAATCAAGCATTAAGTACACAACGAATGACCTATCGCATTACTAGATCATTAATCAACTAAGATAAGAAACAACCAATCAATATTCAATAATTAAGTTTCATACTTCCTAAGCAAACACACAAATAAATTAGCCGGACATGGAGAACATGCAAGCATACACACAAATAATCAAAGACATAATTGAATTAATGAAGTAAAGACTTATCTTGATGTAAGATAGGTTTAAAACCCTAAAATATCGTACAAGACACCTTAGGTTCGGTTTTAGGTTTTACCCAAAGACTCTCCACACAAAGACCGAAAAATTCGGATTCTATATATAAGATTACAATTGCGACGGCGCACCTTATGTTTAGTGACGCCGTGTCGCCGCCATTAGGGTTTCGCTTGGCCACGTTAACCTTGCGACGGCGCCACCTTATGTCCGTGACGCCGTCCTCTTCGCCTTCCGACGTCGTCTCGATTGCATCTAGGCCGCCCGAGTAGCGACGGCCTACTCTTTTACAACTAGACGCCGCCGCTTGAAAATACGAGTTTTGGGTTCGCCCGTCACAAATCTTGGGACGGCGCCGCCAATAGCACCCGACGCCGCCGCCTTCTAACTTCAAAGAATCGTGAGTGCCTCGATTCCGACTTTGGCCATTTTCTTCATATATTCGCCTTTTCGTCCAAATAAGTGCCATTCCAAAGATTTTGCCTTCACGAGACCTAAAAAGTGAAAAGGAACGATATTAAGCAATAACGGATACAAAAGTGATCAAATAAGGACTTAAACGACCCTCAAAATGGTACCTTTAAAACCTTATCAACTTTCAATTTCCTAAAAACATAAAAGATAAAAATAATCTTCCTCAACCTTAACCTTAGCGTAGTAACTTCTCACTAGCATTCCTATTACCCTAGAGAATGATATCAATACCCGTGGCTTACCCTAATACTACACTACAACGATTAGGTTCACTGCCTAGGGTGTTGAAAAACTTGCTCGACGAAAAGGAAGTTCCTTTGACCCCGAACGCGCTGCCTAAGCGTATCACCGTGCTTCGTCATCATCAAGACAACTAAGGTTCTCTTGTTGATAGTTATTTCTTTCTCCATAGATGTTGGGTTGAAGGCATTAAGTGAAGAATGCCAAAAGTGTCAAGATGAAAGCATTAGTGAAAAATGCTAAAGGTGTCAAGACGAAGGCATTAGTGAAGGGTGTCAAGCGTAGTGTCTAAGGCATTAGTGAAGGATGCCGAAGAATCAAATCAAGTCGCATTTGGGAAGAATGCCTAGGTCGTATAATCGATGAGGTGCATCGTTATACATATAAGTAATTATTTATTTCGAAGGATGGTGATATCCTTGATGATATTGTAACAAGGAGTGGATCTCCTTGATATTAGGTGTTGTGTTGTGAAGGGTAGTAGTTCCTCCATAGTAATGGAACTAGGTTCTTAGCCTAGTACCTAATAAAGGGTAGGCGACGTTGTGATAGGATTAGTTCTCCTTGGTGTGAAAGAACTCGGTGGTTAGCCTAGCAATCAGTATAAAGGGTAGGTGATGTTGTGTTAGGCGTGGTTCGCCTTGGTGTGAAAGAACTCGGTATTTAGCTTTGTCTTGGAAAAGGTTAAGCGGCGTTGTGAAGGCTTCTCCGCCATAAGGAGTTGGTGTAGTGTTTGAACTCTCAAGTAGGTGACTCGGGGAGTGGAGTAGGGCAAGGTAGGTGTCCTTGTAGCCGAACCACTATAAATACTTGTGTCGTGGTGATGTGCTTCTTACTCTTTATCTTTCATTACACGTTTATATATCTATCTATCAACGTCCAACATAAACAACCAAATAGATTGACATAAGTCGAAATAAATATTTAAAAGGAAGTTTTAAATTCGTAAAACTATTCAACCCCCCCTTCTAGTTTTCCACAATTGTTACTCTTCGATAGGCCATTGTAGGAATATAAAATTTCCTAACTTGAGAATGAATACTGGAGAACTTATTGCACTAGAAACTCAATTTGACCTAACGGTTGAATTGCTTCCTTGATAGAATTTGGGTATGTGGAATCACCCGTAAAATGGTCGTGTTTAGCCGTAATTGAGCACCGCTAAAGCAGATCTCATATTCATTCTCTCACTTAGGAAATTTATACTCCTATGTTTTCCTAAAGTAAGTTTACAATGGAAATACTTTGCATTGTCTTAGGATTACTAATCAAACAAGTTGTAAAATAAAATTTTCTTTTAGTTAATCACAACCACTTGCCTCATCAAGCGATTATCTTGCTCGATCGAGAAGAGCTACATGACTTCATGGACGAAGTTCATTGTATGCTAATCACCATCCGTAATGACTATACATAGTTCATTGCTTCCGTTGGCCAAAACAACCCTATTGTATTGAACACCATCATCTACTCGCGCGCCATTGTTAATACAAACGATTTACTAATCTAGATCGTAAATCTATTTTGAGCTTCTTGAATAACGGTTGTTAAGTTTGATAAACCTATGTGTTACTTGTGAGCTAGATCTCATTTAATTGCTTACGTGCTATTTCTACATGCTCTTAGTATGTTTTACTTGTATACATGTATACTTCATCGTAGAGATCATTAGCTTCTAAGTTCGATACTTAGAACAAACGCTCAACGTTAAATCGTCCCGATGCCGATCCCTAGTTTGTAACTATCCGGATCCTCAGTGAAGGATCCGTGGATCCGGCGAATAGAAGTGGAATTTCAATCCTTTACACCTCAAACCATGTTCCTAGACTACTTGCACTAGTGAACTTAATACCTTAGGATCTCTTAAGTCCTTCTCAAGCTTAGTAAGCTTCACACTCACTCATAGCTCATTAAGGATCACACTCGAAGTACTTTTCGATCTATCGTTTCACCTAAACTCATTACTCTTCCGCTCTCTAGATCACTCATTATTTCTCACATGATCCCTCACATCTAGACCTAGAAATATTTCGATTATGGCAAAATTGATCATAATCATCCTTACCTCAAAATTTGTTGAAATGGATCAAATTCTAGTTCTTCCACCTTAAAACCTTTAGGATATTCTCCAAGACATTATCCTAAGTCACTATCTGATCACTAGGATCATCTAGCTCCATTTGACACTCTCAAGATTTTAGTGTCATCTTTTTTCATTCATTGGTACTCACGAAAGTTCCAATTTCTTTCATATAAGGCAATCATTAGCTATATCACTCATTGCCCTTGAACATTTAAGTACCCTTCCATTTAAAGACACTTAGGAGAACTCAAACATTCAAAAGGTATAGGCTTTAGACCTTTCAAACATCACTTATCCTTTCCTAGTCAGCCGAGAGCGGATCCCTAGGATTAGCCTAGACGGATCCCCATTGGTGGGAACCGTAGGATCCGGGTGATAGATTATGTCAACTCTTGCTCGAACAATCATTTCAAGCTCATCTTGCTAACTTGAACACTCTACCTCATCCTAATTAAATCTCTGAAGTTGACTCTTGTGCATGCTAATCATCACATTCCAAAGGATATTAGAGACTTAAGTCTTGAATGCACTTGCTAAATCCTTCCCTTTATAAGTCATCTTGCTAGAATCCCTTAGTCATCAAACACAACATAATTCTCAGCATTTAGGTTAGAAAAGGGATCATCGAGCTCTAAACCAAACGTACCTAGTTCTAGCAAAACGTCTAAACCTTCATTCCTAGAGCATGGACTACACTCCTTTACCGAGCCTCTCTCTATTCATTAGAGCATTCACCACCGAGAACTTCCCATTCACCAACCTTCTCGTTAAAATAGAAACCACCTACATCACCAACTAGTCCATCGTTGGAAACAAGGAACCACCAAGGACTTGATCATATGGAGGAATTTCCATTACCACCACTCTCATTCCTAGTAGAACCTCATCCTAAATTACTCAATGTACCTCCACCATCATTTGTAGAACCTCCTCAAAATATCATGTTCCTAATCAAGACAATAATTGCTCTAATTGTCTAATCACCCAAGGACTTGTTCAAGAAGTACGAAATGAGTTGCATTTCATGTTTAATTATCTTCTTGAAAGATTGGACCAAATCAACAAGTCTACTCATCCCTAGACTCAAGCACATTGTTGCTTCTTAAGCTTTGGTCACTTATTAGTATTAGTAGAATATGGCTAAATCATTCTTTTAGTTTTAGAGATTTGTTGATCATCTCTTATGTTTTATTGAATGATAGTTTACTTGCCATATTGCATTGAGTATATGTTTGTTGGTTGAATACATATCTCATTTTGATGTTAACATTACTTGTTACATCACCATTGTTGAATTTAATCATCGCTATACGGATCCCTCAAAATTGCCTAGACGGATCCCTACCGGGAGGGAACCGTGGGATCCGTGAGACAGTAAAACTATTTTTCTACTAACTTGGATCACATATGCGGAAATTGTGCATTATACTTATTTTCTAACCTTTGTTTTGTAGTTATTCAATCTACACTTGAAGCCTTTTGACACCCTAAAGCGAGGGGAGCTTTGTGTCAAAACAATACATTGCAAATTACTTGCAATATTAGGATTACATTTCTACATCCCTTTGCAAAATTGCAATCATCAAGGGGAGCACATTCGTCACTTAGACGAAATCTTTGCAAACTTAGATGCAAACAAACTAGATTAGTATAACTTTCTTGACGCCTTACCTAGGGATGGACTCGTCAAGGAGAGTAAAGACGAGATCCTTTCCGTTACTTGCTCTCACCTCTTTTTATTTCTTTCACATGTTTTTCTTAAAAACAAGGTGTTGCTTTCTTTCAAGGCTCTTTTGTTTCGACAAAAGGGGAGAAGAAAGTAAAACTACAAATTCAAACTTTACAATTTTAGCTTTTCCTTAAAATAATTTTATGTTTTGTCATCAACAAAAAGGGAGATTGTTAATACAAATAAGCCGTAAAAACGTTTATTTATATTTTACGATCTTCTAATGTTTTGTCGATAACAAACGTAAAATCATTTTAACGAAACAAATATACGTAAATGGTTTGAACTAATAGTTTCTAACATATTCACATTTTCACATAAAACACTAAAACAAGTATAAGTGATTTTATGATTTAATATTACATATGTACAACAACTAGTGTTTACATATTTGGGTAACATATACACATAACTAGTATGTAGTATATTGGGTAATATAAATGGGTAGAAACTTAAGTATCATAACCCATTGGGCAAATACATTGAATGTAGTCATACAACCCAAAGCCCATGACCCATGGAGCTTGACCTATAACCCATTGCATGACATCATGCTTATATCATATATGGATAATATCCATAACCCATGGTATTGAGCCATACCCAATGTCTAGATACATTGAACCCTTGGTAAGCACTCAGAGAATGTCTAGATACATTAAACCCTGGTGAGCACTCAAGAGATACATTGTATCTAGCTAAAGACCCATGGATCAACCCATGACCCATGACCCATAACCAAAAATACCCATGGGCAAGAGGAGCGCTCCACGGATCCCTGGCTTTGGCTAGCCGGATCCCAAGTGGAAGGATCCGTGGGATACGGGAACAAGAGAGAATTTTCTATAAATAGAGAGCCATTTCTTCCTTTCTATTCATCACTTTACTACACATACTTCCCCAAGTATTATAACCCTCTAACCTCAGATCCAAGTGATCTATGTAGTTTGTCTTTTGTTTTTGTGTGATTCTATAGGTTCCTCTTAAAGGCGAGATCACCACTTCTTGAAGACGAGCAAGCTCAAGTCCATGAGTTGCCATGCTTCGTCATCATCAAGACAACTAAGGTTCTCTTGTTGATAGTTCTTTATTTCTCCATAGATGTTGGGTTGAAGGCATTAAGTGAAGAATGCTGAAAGTGTCAAGATGAAAGCATTAGTGAAAAATGCTAAAGGTGTGAAGACGAAGGCATTAGTGAAGGGTGCCAAGCGTAGCATCTAAGGCATTAGTTAAGGATGCCGAATAATCAAATCAAGTCGCATTTGGGAAGAATGCCTAGGTCGTATAATCGATGAGGTGCATCGTTATACATATAAGTAATTATTTATTTCCAAGGATGGTGATATCCTTGATGATATTGTAACAAGGAGTGGATCTCCTTGACATTAGGTGTTGTGTTGTGAAGGGTAGTAGTTCCTCCATAGTAATGGAACTAGGTGCTTAGCCTAGTACCTAATAAAGGGTAGCGACGTTGTGATAGGATTAGTTCTCCTTGGTGTGAAAGAACTCGTGGTTAGCCTAGCACCGTATAAAGGGTAAGCGGCGTTGTGTTAGGTGTGGTTCGCCTTGGTGTGAAAGAACTCGGTATTTAGCTTTGTACCGAAAAAGGTTAAGCGACGTTGTGACTCGGGAGGTGACTCGGGAGTGGAGTAGGCAAGGAAGGTGTCTTTGTAGGTGAACCACTATAAATACTTGTGTCGTGGTGATGTGCTTCTTACTCTTTATCTTTCATTACACGCTTATATATCTATCTATCAACGCCCAACATAAACAACCAAATAGATTGACATAAGTCGATCTAAATATTTAAAAGGAAGTTTTAAATTGTAAAACTATTCAACCCCCTTCTAGTTTTCCACACACACACACACATATATATATATATATATATATATATATATATATATATATATATATATATATTGATATAGTTTGTGGTGCCAAGTGACATTTCTTATTCTCTTGTTTATCTAGTTATTCGTAGTGGGTTGAATTCTGTTTAAAATTTCTTCCTTTAGTTTGAATATATTGAATTACTGTTGTAGTAAGTTAGGTTATACCTGTAAGTTAGGTTATACTTGTATACTATGCTTATTTATAGATGAAGATTCTTATACGTATATTGACTGATTAGTTGTGATTATCCCTATTAAGATCCCAAGAGTATGTCGTTCGGGAAGGGGAGGCTAGGACTGGAACTTACTTCATATGGGATTGTGAGGTAACTCTGGTCTTGTCACTTGTGTAACGTGTGATTGACTATTTCATAAGCATCTCTTATTGTGGTGTATAGTAGTATGATCAACTAAATTTTGCAGGCGTAAGTCTCTAGCTATTTTCATACAGATGAACATAACCGGCCAGAGTTCCAACTTAAGCGTTATGACTATTTTGGCAATGGTGAAACTCTTACATTCCATTCTATTTTAGAAGTACGTTAGTGTTTTTTTATTATTCTCAATTTCCGTAAACTAAAGGTATAAATGATTTAACCTTGTATTGCAGGTGTGGCGTTATCTGTGCAGCAAGCAAATGTCATTACATTGACTAAGGTACTTGCACAAGTCTGTTAATTTTTCTTCCTCATTACATATTCTTGCCTTTTGACAGGTATGTGCCCCTTAGCAGAAACCAAAAACTATATAACGTGATTTTTCTATTTTTACTTACGGTAAGGTGGACACCCTTGGATATATTCTTGCCTTTTGACATAGTATCTCCGGAAAATTGCGCTTTGTATATATAGTATCAATCTAAATCCATACTATACTTGGCTACCGCCTATATTCTTGCCTTTGACATAGTATCTCCGGAAAATTGCGGGACAAAGATGTAGAGGCAATAAGTGGATATGTTCCTAATTCTTGCGATGGTCCGAAAAGGCCGGTAAGTTATCTAAACTTTTCGAAATGAAACATTTAATTCGTTATCATGTAAGTCATGAATTTTAAGCCTTTTATCTAGTCATACAGATAATGAAATGGGATCCTAGCCTTAGTAACTACATTAAGGTAACTCCTTCACAAATTTATGGAATGTTCTTGGTGACATAATATGATTATATGTGCAACATGTCGAGTATCGAACTTGTTCCTACAGAACTTGGAAAGTCAAAACCATATATTCTAACAGTGATCTAAACTGTGCTCATGAAGAAATAGACATCTACTATCCTCCGGTAACTATTTTCTAAATTTACTCTTTGTATGGAAATGAAACGTTCTTGACTAATTTTATATTTTCTAAATTTAATCTTTGTATGGAAATGAAACGTTGGACTAATTTTATGATGAAGTGATATGATATGAATTGACTCATCTTGTTATCTTGACTAAACTGTGCTCATGCATGTCACTTCATATCCAGGTCTAGACATAAGCTAGTTGTTCAATAGCTTTCTTGAGACCATTGATTCTTTGAACGGACAAACCTAAAAGTAGTTAAAACAAATTCTGATGTGTTTAGGAGTGTTTAGGTGTTTAGGAGTGTGTTTACAGATTTGTTATCTTTTATGCATCCTAGGTAGATCTCTAGGCATATCATATAAGCTATTAGTACACATATATAACTTGGCAACAAAAATCTTGTTGAGGAAGTTTTGATGGATCAAGGGATCAGTGTTATGTCCTTAATTAGCTCTTATTAAGAAAATTATTACACCGCGTACATGCACTTTCGCGTAGCTAGTTAATTAGCTAGTGATCAAACATTATATGATTGTCATTAGTTACTATAAACCGAGCCAAAATGGAAACCCAGATAGGTATAAACTGTCTATGCGTAGCCCTGGCCACATCAATAACCCATAGATATGTTGGTTGCATCCATTAGATCTTTGAGGGATCATGAGTTGGTTAGCTATGTCTAATCATGTTACATAGAAATAATCTAATGTCATTTCTGGTTGTTAGGAAAAATACTGGTAAAAAAGATATACAATGAGTAGAAAACTTTAATCCCTTTAAGTTTTTTGTGCTTCTTATGTGCGCTTTTAGAAGTGGCTCTTTGATATAAATTTCAATTATTTTAAGATGTACCAGCTGTCATGACCTTGTTAAATAGCGGGTAGGCCGGAGGGGGTTATTCACTTTGGTGTTCATGAGTGACATGATAAAGTGCATAGGTGTTCCATTAACTTTCAAGATTTTGTTAATAAGTGGTCCTTTATTTCAGTTTGTCACATGATTTATTTGCAACAGCTTCATACTTTTGGCCAATACTGTTTTTGCTCAACAGGGGCAGCGGGTTTCTTGTTCCTGATGAAGTTTATGAGGGGTTTTCCACCGAAGAAGAAGGTGATCATTTGATTTCACTTGTAAGTGCACATAAGCTGTTTTGTATCGATAATCCGTACACTAGTTGTATACAATGAGTCAGTTTATTGGAAAAAACGATAAGTTGTTTTGGGTCAGTTTATTTAAAAAACGATTTAGCCTTTGCAGTAAATAAGATGTTCTGGATCAATAAATAAGATTTATATAAGGCACTAATACACCAATTTTTATTTTGTAAATGCAAAGTTACAAAGACAATATATGGTATTTTCCATTTCAGCCCAATTGAGACCAAATTTTACATTTACAGAGTCCAAGATTCAAGTTGTAAATGCAGTTCATAGACAAATATTTTTGTAAATGCCGTGCTTGGGTACCAGCTTATAATATTTTGTACATTTGAGATTGTTTTAGAGATTTGTATTTGAACTTAACTTGAGTGCAATTTTTATTTGTGCAATAATTGTTCGCTTTTGTTGAGAAATGCAATCTGCACAATTGACAATTCAATTTGTATTTCTGCCAGGAAGCATGCATCTGAACATTGCAAATTAGACTTTTGCTAACTGAAATTTGCTATAAATTGTGTCATTTTAGTGATTTTATAGAAAGGTGGTGTACCATTTTTAGTGACTAAAAACTTTTAGACACTAAATCTTTTGAGCTTTTGCTCACTAAAATTTTAGTAAGCAAAGACTTTTAGTGATCCTTTTTCTACTTACTGTTTTTTCTTTAGTGGGAGTTGAGAAATTAGCATTTGCTTACTGTTTTCTTATCTTTTGCTCATACTTTTTTTAGTGAGCAAAAGTCATTTATTTTGTATATAGCCTAATTCATGACTATACATCACAATCTAGAGGTCAACACATGGTACGACAAGTTATAACTCGTTAGTCGTTGCTACAATTCAAAATTCTAGAAGTACAGAGTAATATCTCTTACAAGCAAATTTGTTTTTTAAGGATGTGTTCTTAAGTGTTTTTTAAGGTGAAAGAAAAGTGTGAAAAAGGGATGAAAGTGATATTTTTTCCACAAACTTTCATCTCGTTTGTGGGGTGAAAAAGAATTAAAGTTAATGTTTGTTGTTTAAATTACCTAATTGTCCTTTTAACTTCATTAACTTATATTTTTACTATGAGGGTAATATTGTAAAAATGACATATTTTTTTCCTTATTCTTGTACAACTTGAGAACACATATATACCAGTTCAGTTCTTTTCTTCCACTCTCCTTTTTAAAATATGCTACACATTTGAGATGAGTGAGAAGTAATTATAAGCACATATTTGATATGATTCAACGTGAATCAGATGCATCTTTATTGATTTAGAAGCATCTCCTATCGTTTCAAAGTGATTTTGAAGTGAAAAAAGATGCAAAGTGACACTAGAACCACATTTGGCATTTAGAGAACGAAAAATACATATAATTCATCTAATTTGATAAAATGCATCAAATATATGCATATGCATGTAATTTTTGAGCTAGAAAATAGCTTAAAATGCATTTAAATTAATAAAAATGCATTTAACTCAAATAAATGCATCTCAAATATGTAGCTATACTTACTTATCGTTTTTCTTATTTTAAATTTTTTTCTTATTTAATCTTGACTTATACCAAATATATAAAAAACCAAGTTGCATAACAAACAAGCTTTCACAACTTTGAAAAGAAATAAATGCAATTAGCCATTTTTTCTATATTGACTTGCCAAAGCTTTTAAATTTAAATACATCTTATCATTCAATATTGTTAGCATTCGTTATCAAAAACCAATATTTATATGTTGTCCATATCCAAATGGGTCAAGTTGGTCTTTACAAATATGAACACTTTTAATTTATTTAGCACCATCCATGCAGTTTCGACTTTTTCAACACAACACACTTTAAAGGTCAACTTTAACAACCTTCCTAGCAGTCAATGATGGCTTTTAGAACACTATAAATAGCCAACACTCGATCCAAACTTAACACAAACACAAAAACACACACATTAACCTTATTTAAGAAACATATTCACGTAAAAAAAAAATGTTCACTGAGTTTTTATCCGAAGACTTGTTACTCAAGCTTTCTATATTTGTTATAGTCCAAGGTTTGGTCTATTTGATCTTGTCGAACTCATCTAACGTGTTTTCTAAGTCGAAGATGATGAAATCGTTTAGTTTTAAGCCTGCGAGGTCTGTTAGTATACGTAGAATGTTTGCTGCTATTGCTGATATGCCTCCTGGTGGTGAGCAGTCTCCTTCGTCTTCGAGTAGAGGGATGAGGTCGTTTTCGACGTCTGAGGAGGATTTATGTAGATTTGATTAGAGTAATTACTAATTTGGGTTATGTTAGATTAATGTTTGATTGATTCTTGGATTGTTTTATTTGTTTAAAATGTATTATGCTTGTATTATTGTAATTTAGTTGGTCAAATTATTATGAAGACTATGAGATTTATTCAGAGTGACATAAATTGCCTGCAAAGACTATAAGGTTATAAATATATTCGTCATTTTGATGTAGTGGTATGTGAGTGTGCTTATCGGTTAAAATTTGTGATTTTGAGTCTTAAAGGTTTTTTCTAAGAGTAGTGGATTGTATGCCTAAAATATATGTCTAAAATTAGTGACGGAATCAGGGTGGGTTTCGGGAGAGGTCCCGAGACATCAATGGATTTTTGTGGCGTAGTATTAATTTGTTAAAAAAAATCGTTTTTTTCTCAAAGGCATCTGGTCTTTATAATTGTATTTGTAGTATTGTTTAGTTTATTCTAAGTGCATCCGATCACTTTAAAATTATGATTAATGCATAAAAAGTTTTACAAGAGCCATAAGCATTTTCTGAACACATTTTAGACAAAAATAAAAAAGTAATCAAATAATTTGCCACTACTTTATATCACATCTTTAAAAATAAATAATCATATAAGTTAGGTATCTTAACTAATTTGTATATGCAATATGACATCCACACATAAATCGGATAAAGCATCGTTAGAAAGCAGATGTGACATTGAATTAGAATCCAGACTGCTCATCCGTGAATTTGAGGTTGATTCTCCACTATGGTATTTAGGACCAAAAGTTTTGGTTCGGTTTGTGTTTGTCATAAAACATCAAAATCATGTTTGGCTGCTAGTGTTTACATCGTGTGGCAAGAAAGAAATAATAGATTGTTTAGACTTTAGAGATGAGAAAAGGACTGTGAAAGATTTATTCAAGATTCTATGTGATACTGTGAAAGTGAGATTGTCAAGCCTAAAGATGAAATGGTCCACTGCAGTTAGTGCTACTGAAAAGGATTGGGGTCTCAAACTTAGAGCACCCGGTGTGGGTCTCGTTGTTGCCTTCGTCGTCCAAGTCATCACCTCGCCGAGCATCGTTGTGATACCGTGAACCTCGCCGAGGTTCGTGTCGTTGCTCCAAATCGCGAGACGATTTGCACTTGACACAAAAGATATAACGATATATATCCGTTATTAAACGGATATATATAAAGAAATATATATATTTTTAAACCCACCACCTCTATATAAACCATCTTCATCTTCACCATTTTATACATCTTCAAACCCAAAATCTTCCATTCTTATTTAACCCAAAGAAAATTAGCTCACAATGTCTCAAAACCCAAACGACGAAGGATACTTCACAAACCTACTTAACTCAAACCCACCATAACACGGGGTTCTTCAAACCCGTCTACCCCTCCTCGACCAATTCCAACCCGTCTCCACAAGAAATAATGCTTAACCAACAATATCGGTTTCAACAAGGTTTCATAAATTACCCCGGTCGATTTCCATCACCTCGCTTTTTAACCGTCACAACCTCCACGCTTTTTAGCCAACATGCCTCCACATTTGTCCCAATGGAATCACAACCGTCCGGTTCACAATTCAAAGTTCCAAAAGCACGTGAACCGTGAAAAAAGTGGCAAAAGACGAAGACAAAAAAGTTGTTGTAGATTCGGACGCAGACGACGGCGAAGATGTTGAAGTCGTAGCACAAGCATGAGGAGGAAGTGGAGCAAGAATGAAGAAATGTTACTTGCGGTGTTGGATAGAAATTTCCCAAGATAGAGATATGGAAATGACCATTCCGAGGAGTTCTTTTGGAACGACATTATCGAAATGTTCAATTCTAAGACCATTGATAACCGCCGTGGCAAGAATATGATAACGGTAAATGGACGAGGATTAACGGTGATTGTCAGAAGTTCAACGCTGTTTACAAACATCTTCAGCGTCGAAGTGGTGAAGATGAGCATGATCATCTCGCGAATGCCAAAGTTAACTTTACGCAGCGTTTTGGTGGGAGGGAGTTTGGGTATGAAAATGTTGGGTCATTTTGAAAAATTATCCCAGTGGGATGCCAAGATCCTATTGACATTACATGTCTCGAGGATATATTCGGGCCCGATAGACGACCTCGGCCCGAAAGAGATGGATGCAAACGAGCCGCAAAGAAACATAAGTCGACTTCAACGTCAAGCGGCCGCAAGCTCCGTGAAGTCAAACGAGTAGTTTTTCGGACATATATCCGAAATATATGCTCAAAAAGCCGATGCTCAAAGGGCTTGTTACGAGGCGGCGGGAGAAGAAAAACGCAAAAGAGAAGATCGAGATGGATTTTCTCATGATAGATCCGAGTACCAATCCCGACCTTTAAAAGCGTAAATCATCCGCAAGAGCGTGAACGCCTAGTCAAGAAATATCATCAAATCCTCGACGAGTAGTATTGTATTTTTTTACCCGTGTCGCTTTTTTTTTACCCGTGTGTTGTATTTTTTTCCCGTGTCGCTTTTTTTTCGTATCGTTTTATTAGTAAGTGTTGTTTTTATGTATTGTATTTTTAATTTGAATGAAATGAATTTATTTAGTTTATTTGGAAATGAAAATTGAATAAAAAAATAAAGTGGTAGTGGTACCCTAAATGAAGAGGTTGAGGTTTGTTATGAGTGAGGAGGGGGTTTGTTGTGGTTAGTTGTGAAAAAATGAGATGCTGATGTGGCGCTGAGGTGGCACGACGACGAACCTACCCCTCGTTTTGGCATCTAGAGCTCTTAATGTGATCTCTGAGTAAAGTCAAAGAGATTTGGTATTTGAAAAAGGTTGTATGGGTGAGTTGTATTGGTATATGTTGTCCCCTGCAGTTTAAAAGGGTGTTTGGTTCGTTGGATAACAGCAGTATTATGCAATTAAATGCTGGTGTTTATAATTGCATGCCATTACAGAGGGTTGATAACTTGTACCTTGGAGGTCTAACTAATTTGATTGTACCTATGGTAACCTCTTATCTGTTCCAATTTAGCCTTGGGAGGGAATTAGACATATTTGTTTGGCTAAATAGGAGGTCTAATTAGTATGAATGTACCATAAAGAAGGGTCACCCTTTGTGAAGGGTGAATGGCTTGGGTGGGTGGTGTATGATGGGAGGAATAGAGAGGAGTGAAAAATGATCCTTTTTTATCCTCTCAATACATCACCACATGAGGTTTTGGTTGGCTTCATATAGGGTGTGTGTTCCTGAGTAGGTGAACCCATTTTAGAGATGGAAATGTAGCCTACTTGGCATAGCCTCTATATGGAAGGGTTATGGGTTCCTAGTGAAGCCACGCTGTCTACATACCTTGATCACTGTGGGAGCTGGAGGAATGGTCTTGGTGGGAGGTTGATGTAGAAATGCACCTAGATGGTATATTGGTGACCAAAATTTGTTAGTGACTCTAATATATCTGACAACTCTAATATTCTTCCAAACTCTAATATATCTGACAACTATAATATTCTTCCCATCATATTATATTTGTGGGTCCTTTTTTGATACTCACCACTTGTTTTATTTTTCTTTTCTTTATTAATAATAAACTTTGATTTTAAACAATTTCTCAAATTGTAAATAATTAATTATTTATTTTATAATATATTTTTTCTCTGTTACATCAAATCGAAATCGAAATCCTAATCCAAATTTAAATCGAAATCCAAATCCTAATCCTAAACCCACCTACAAACCAAACGGACCCTAATTCACGAGCTCTCGAATTATAATATAAGCTATAGTCTCAACCCCAGCTCAGCAGCTCTAGCCCATGATGCCCCAACATCAATCTCAGTCTCAACCCCAACCCATTGCACCAAACATACCTAAAGTGTAGACCCATACTCACCGGTACATAAAAATTATAAACTACAATTTTTATGTCAAAATTCAAGACATGGTAGAATGTTTATGAAAAAAATGTATTAAAACTTACTTTTAGTAACGTTATTTACTTTTAATGATATATTTACCTCTGGGTAATTAGTTTGAGATAATTATCACTGATTACCGTTAATGATCATTTCAGGAGATGATTTGTTTTATACATGGCTAAGCAAAGGTTTAAAGCCGAACCGACAAAAAAAACAGAATCGAACCGAAAATCGATTTTACGAAAAACATGAACCGAAACCGAACTGAACATGGTCGGTTCGGTTCAATTTATGTGGTTTATGTGTGTCTTTTGTCGGTTTTGGGTCAAACAAAACCGAACCAAAACTGAAAACCGTTAGGATATAGAACCGAAACTGAACCGAATATGATCGGTTCGGTTCGGTTGTCAGTCCGATATGCTCAGCCCTAGTTTTAAAAATAAAGTAAACATTTTTTTTTTGAGAAGGTTGCCGAGACACTAAGTTAGTCTTAATATTGTCTTCACATGTTGTCCTTGATACAACACGTGGGAACCTATCAACATTACCGATTATTAACATGTATACAAAAATCTTTATAAACATTGCCCAAAATTATGTTTAGCAAAATTGATCGACTAATTGCATTTTCATTAAGTCTTTTAAAAAGGTCACTGAATTAAAAAAAAATGTGCATAAGTTAACGAACTTTTATTTTATTCATTTAGGTTACTGGACTTATAATTTAGATTATTTATCATATTTTCAGGGTTTTTGACGCATATTTTTGAGTTACGTAACATAAATGTCGTGTTTTTATAAGTTCAATGATCTTTAAGTATATCTTTATATTTTTTTTAAACATCAAGTATATCTTTATAAGTTAAGCAAATTTTATATTTCATAAATTCAGAAACCTAAATAGATAAAAATGAAAGTTTGTTACCTTAAGCGTATTTTTTTGAAAAGTTTGCTGTAAAATAGTGTAAACTCAAGGGACCAATACGTAAAGTAAATATTCCAACCACACGTATCAATCTAGTTAAACAAGTGTCCCACTTGTAACGTCACTTTTATCGACTCACAACTCTTACCTTACCTTCCTTCCTTTGCATGTTCTTCACAAACTCTTATTATACTCATCTTCATTTTCTAAACCCATAACAAATATTTCATAAAAATCTTGTGTGTATCGTTTAGCAAAAATATATATGTAACAATATGAATGCAATGAGTAGTACTACATTGCAAGTTGTATCACCTGTGCCAACTGATATAGATATTGCTCATTCTGTAAAGCCTCTTCACATTGCTCATATTGCTAAGAAACTTAACCTTGGTCATAATCATTTTGATCTTTATGGCAAGTATAAGGCTAAGGTTTGTGTTTTTGTTTTTGTGCTTTTGTCTTTTTTTTAGTTTTGTGGTAATCTGGGTGAATGTAGACAGGGCCGGAACCAGAACACAAAATGAACACGTGCACTTAGAATAAACTAAACAGTGCTACAAACACAATTTTTCGGGGACAAGTCACAGAGTGCATTTAAGAAAAATTGATTTTTTAACAAAATTAACATTACGTCACAAAAATCTATCGGTATCCGGGCGGGACCCACCCTAGTTAATGTAGATTTGGAAGGTGAAGTAGTTTAGTTTATTTTTGGTTTTGGTTCATTTGGAAAAGTAAAGGTACTTGTCATTGTGTTTTGAAAGTGATTATTTATAAGTAGTTTTAGGGGAGTTTGTTTCGGCTTATATAGCCAGCTTATAATGGCTTATTGGTTATGGGCTTATATTTCATTTGCTCACTTTTTGTGGCTTATTTTGAATTTTCGGCTCGTATGAGTTTATTAGGTAGTATGACATAAGGGCCCAAAATGAGATTGTGTTTTGATGTGTATATGTGGTTTGAAATTGTGATGTTAAGAGTTTTCATTTGTTTGAGTCTTTGTTGGATTACAATCTCACTATTTACAATATATATATACCCCACCCGGGACGGAACCAGGGTGGGTATGGGGTTCAAGGGATACCATTGATTTCTGTGGCGCAGTGCTAATTTTTGTAAAAAAATCGATTTTTTCCAAAATGCTCCTAGTCCAAAAATTGTGTTCCTAACGTTGTTTAGTTTTTCTTAAGTGCACCTAGTCAAATTTTTTGCTGGTTTGGTTCTTGCACCACAATGTCAGATAGGACTTGAACCCAAAACCTCTAGGTTGACTAGCATCTCGCCATCTTATATGGTTAGGCTATCGTCATTTGGTGGAAAATTCTTGTTATATGACTCGTAAGCAATTAGATAACTAGAAGGAGCTTTGCTACACATAAATGCTACTAATATAGAAAGTCAAATAGAATACTGTCATGCTGTCATTTTGAATCTGAAGTGTACCAGAACTGAAGTGAACAAGTGGTAATATATGATGAGCTTATTTTAGGTTTTGTTGCCCGTGATTGATGAGCTTAAAGGACAAAAAGACGGATACTATGTTGTTGTCGGAGGAATAACACCAACGCCGCTAGGAGAAGGCAAATCTACAACTACTGTTGGTCTGTGTCAAGCTTTGGGAGCTTTTCTTGATAAAAAGGTACACACTTTTGCCTAATATTTTGATAAATATTTGTTCAGAACTTGTTGATATACATAATATCACACTAATATAATGTTAAAATTTTATTTCGTGACAAAAAGTGACACATTTTGGTTAAATTTTATATACATATATCTAGCGTACTTGCTGATATACATTACTCAAGTGACTTTAAGGGGTGTTTGGTACTGTTTAAAAAGCTTACTACCTGATTATTGTGTTTTGAAGCTGCAACTAACGAGTTTCTAGTGTTTTTGGGTACTATGAAACTGACTGCATTTTCAAGCTGCAATTGATTTTGTATGTCACTTGTTCTGTTAGGTTGTGACAACCCTTAGACAACCATCACAAGGGCCAACATTCGGTATCAAGGGTGGTGCAGCTGGCGGTGGTTACAGTCAAGTAATCCCTATGGACGAGTTTAATCTACATATGACAGGCGATATCCACGCCATAACCGCTGCAAATAACCTTCTAGCTGCCGCCATTGACACACGAATGTTTCATGAATCAACACAATCAGATAACTCCCTTTTTAACCGCTTATGTCCACCCAACAAAAAAGGTAACAGGACATTTAATGATGTTATGTATAGACGCTTAAAAAGCTCGGTATCACCAAAGTGAAACCCGATGATCTTAATTTAGAAGAAGTCAAACGCTTTGCTAGGCTCGATGTTGACCCTGAAACCATCACGTGGAGGAGAGTTATGGATGTAAATGACCGGTTTTTAAGGAAAATAACTGTGGGTCAGGGCCCGGATGAGAAAGGCATGGTGAGGGAAACTGGGTTTGACATTTCGGTTGCTAGTGAAATAATGGCGGTTTTAGCACTCACAACGTCTTTAGCGGACATGAGGAACCGACTCAGGAAAATGGTGATTGGTAATAGTCGAGACGGGGATCCTGTTACTGCTGATGATCTTGGCGTTGGTGGGGCATTAAGTGTACTAATGAAAGATGCAATCAACCCAACTTTAATGCAGACTCTTGAACACACCCCGGTTTTTGTTCACGCTGGCCCATTTGCTAATATAGCTCATGGGAATTCTTCCATCGTGGCCGATAAAATCGCGTTGAAACTTGTTGGCCCGGGTGGATTTGTTGTCACGGAAGCAGGGTTTGGCTGTGATATAGGAATTGAAAAGTTTATGAATATAAAGTGTCGTTATAGTGGTTTAAGACCTCAGTGTGCTATTATTGTTGCAACTATTCGGCACTTAAGATGCATGGTGGGGGTCCACCGGTCACTGCAGGGAAGCCGCTTGATTCTGCTTATGTTACTGAAGATGTGGCGCTTGTGGAAGCTGGTTGCGCCAATTTAGTTAGGCATATTAAGAATACAAAGGCTTATGGTGTGAATGTTGTGGTAGCAGTAAATAGATTCTCGACTGATACAGATGATGAAATAGGAGCCGTGAGGTCTGCTGCATTAGCCGCTGGTGCATATGATGCGGTTATGTGTACTCATCATGCCCATGGTGGAAAAGGAGCGGTTAGTTCTGACTCCAAAATTATACGGAGTAACTCCATTTTAGACCTTTTAAAGGGTGTTTGGATTTGTATTTAAAAAAGTTGATTATCTAAGTAGTAGAATAAAAGTACTTATATACCCTTTTATAAAAAAATAAACGAAACACTTAAGAAGTACTTATTTTTTTGCGGATAAGCAGTTTGGTTGTCTTAAATGAGCAATCCCAAACACCCTATAATTTTTAAAATAATCAAACGTGTCAGATACTTGACTCTGATTATCTAAGTATTGCTTGCTAATCTTTTTTCACGCGAACTTATCAGATTGAGCTTGGGATTGCGGTTCAAAAGGCCTGCGAAAGTGCTACAGAGCCTTTTAAATTCTTGTATCCTTTAGAAGCAAGTATAGAAGACAAAATAGAAGCTATAGCAACATCATATGGTGCCAGTGGTGTCAAATACTCTCAACAGGTACTCAAAATTTTCATTCGCGTTTGACTTTATGGGACAAATATGTAACTTCACTCGGTATTTCTTACAGGCGGAGAAACAGATTAAAATGTATAGCAAACAAGGCTTCTCGGGACTTCCCATCTGTATGGCAAAAACTCAGTACTCCTTTTCAGATAATCCTGCTGCAAAAGGAGCGCCAACTGGATTTGTGTTGCCTATTAGGGATGTAAGAGCAAGCATTGGGGCCGGATTCATTTATCCATTGGTTGGGACCATGAGCACGATGCCTGGCCTTCCTACCAGACCTTGTTTCTATGACATTGATCTCGATGCTGCTACTGGGATGGTTAAAGGTCTTTCATGAAACTTTTGTATATATGTAGGTACATGACGTGCTCTACTACTTTGTTTTTAAGTAAAAATGAAATAAGAGTTTGCATAAATGCATTTTTATTTTCATATCTGATAAAATCATCTCGTTATGCCTCAAGGCATAAACCCGGCCACCACATTAGTCCTAATGAACAAAATCACACAACTTCATCCCACAATGACATACAGGCGTAAGTAACATGTCCATAGATCAGTATACACATACGTGTTAAACATCAACAAGAATACGACGAGAACACACAGTGATCCCTTATAATGGGTCAATCACAACTAACGATGTAATCCAATAAACCTTGCAACTTAATTAAAGAGTATAAAAAATTTACAAGAACCCTTGATCAGAATCTTTTCGAAAAGAAGATTCTCTTGAAAGCATGAAATCCAACATAATCATAATGATATCACTTTACTTCTGCAAGATTAAGTTGTCACTCGTGGATTTTAAAGTTTCGGGCAAAACCAAATATCAAACTGTAGGCGGGGAGCTGTTGTAAGACTTCTGAAAGTGACTCCGCCTCTGTAAAATTTATGACCATTAGAGAAGTTAGAGATGACGGAAGAAGAAAAGATTTTGAAGTAGCATTGCTGGCATTTTCTTCCACCTCGAATGAAACGACTCCTGAATCTTTGCCATATAATTTAAGAGTAACAAGTGAGGTTGGGTAATTTTGAAGCCCCCATTCTGACATAGGCTTCTTTAAGCATCCTATTGCTAATTTCTTTAGATTAGGAGGCCACAACCCACAAGGAAATGAATAGTCCATGTTTGGACAATCACATATCTCCATCTCTTCCAAAGATGTTAAACATTGCAAATGTTCATGAGGAAATGAATTTAGTTTCTTGCATTCATTGATCTCAAGATATTTAAGGCAAAAATTGGGAAAGGGTCTCAGATAATCACATCCTTTATCTGGAATGCCAAGAATCATCGGAGAGGACGGGAGCTTGTGCGGGTTTGAGAAGGTCAAGCATGACATTGAAGAACACCACCTCATCGTTAAGCTCTCAACATTATTTGGACAATTGTAACTCTCTAGCATCTTACAATCTTCAAGAACCACTTCTCTAACAGATTCCATGCTACTCCCCACATTAATCTCTTTCTCTCCCAATGATACCAAACTTTCACAACCATGTACATCAATCCTCCGTAAACTCTTAAGAAACATGCATGCCTCGGATTCTAATTTCCACAAGTATCTTAATTCATCACACGAGCTGATGACTAGATCTTCAACTGCCCCAAGATGTTTTAACACTTCTTGCAGTTGAGTAAGTCCTTTTATTTCGGATAGTATCAATCTAGAAATTGACGAAGACACACCAGCGATGGATTTAAACACTGGTTCACAACATTGTCGTATAAATAAAGTATTTAGTGACGGTAGCAATCCGATTGATACCTTATCAAATTTCGGACATTTTATTATAGAAATTGAATGAAGACGAGGAAAGGAAATATCAGTTGACCACATCTCTAAACCTTGCATATCCTCAACTTCTAAGGATTCAAGAAATGGCAATGCAATACTTTTAAAAGGACCCACAGTCTTCACCTCATGCATGCTTTTCACAGAAAACTTCCGGAGTGAACTTAGATGCCCAAGTGTTGGTAAGTGTGTGCATTTTCGACACCCTTCTAATACAAGCTCTGTTAACTGATCGAATGAGGAGTCCCCGACCCAAATAGGAAATTTCAATCCCCCATACCACAAAATCTTCAGTTTTTGCAACTTACAATAAGGCCTTAGCCTTTCAAGTACTTGATATTCTACCATTGAATTCCTATTATCATCAAAGTTACTACTCCATTCAAGATTCAAATCATCAAGACCCTTCTTTTGTTGTAAGCTGGCATCCGTTGCTTGTGTCGGATCTATCACTTTGTCCAACCCCTCAATGGCAAGTCTTCCTTGAAGTTCTGATAGGCCCTTAAGCTCATATATTTTAAACCCATTAGCTCCTTCGATACAAACCTTAGATAGAGTCTGTAGACCTGTCAACCCACCAATCCCTAATGGCATCTTTTTCAACAATGGAGTACTGCCAATGTCAAGATGTCTCAGGTTTATTAACTTTACAAAACTGACTGGCAAGGTAGATAAGTCCATGCAATCACGAACTAACAAGCTTTGTAGATTATACAAGTCGCTGACTTGTTCTGGTATTTGTTTGATGTATGTTTTTGAAAAATTGAGGTAACGCAAATGAATGAGACTGCCAATGGATTGGGGTACCTCATTAATGAAACCATTAGCTAAACTTAGCACCCTTAGGTACTTTAATTGAGGCATCAGCTGAACAAGACAATTGTCCACTCTGAAAAATGGTTGGCGAATACATTCCAAATAACCAGCCGGCACCGGTAAGAACGTTCGCAAGCATTTAGCTCTATGTAATTCCTTGAACTTTCTATACACCAGATTTGGTTGACTTACAAACGAAAAGTGACGCAGCTTCTCAAAAACTTCAGTCCTACCATTTACATCAATCTTATCATCCAACATAAAGTTAAACTCTCTCGCAACACTCACAGCCAAGTCATTCATCAGGTCATGCATTGTGTATAGTGACACATCATTTGCCGAATGCTGAAAAAATGACCTTGACTTTAGCTCTTCGAAATAGTGACAACCTAAACTCTCCATTGACTTGTTTACCATTGATTGAGACAGAAAACCTTGTGCCATCCACAACAGGACTAACTTATTCTTGTCAAACAAGTGGTCTTTCGGAAATAAGGAGCAGTAAGCAAACAATTGCTTTAGATCCGGAGGGAGATCATAGTAGCTTAGTTTGAGAGCTGGAAGAATATCACTTTCATCACGTAAATTCCATATCTCGCTATTCAACACTTCCTCCCATTCATCTTCATTTACTTTTGTCTTCAAGACCCTTCCAAGTGCTATCAAAGCCAAAGGCAAACCTTGACATTTCTTGATGATACCGTGAGCAATTACCTTTAATGATGGATGTTTATCAAAATCTTCTTCATCTAGTGCACATCTAGCAAATAGAGACAGTGCTGTTTCATTTGACAAAACCTCCAGATTGTAAGGTTCAAAAGAGTTCATAACTGATGCAACCTTGGTCTTCCGTGTGGTAATGATAATTTTACTGCCAGGGGCCCCAGCGACAAATGGGCCTTGCAGGAGTTCCCACTCATTGTGGTCTTCATTCCAAACATCGTCTAGAACAACTAGAAACTTTTTCCGTGAAAGTTTTTCCTTAAGTGCAACATGAAGAAGATCTAGATTAGCAAAATCTTTGTTTTCCCCATTTACAGCTTGAAAAATAGCCTTGCTAATATTGAATACATCAAACTCTTCCGAAACACAAACCCATGCCCTGAGTTCAAAGTGAGTCTTAACTTTGTCATCATTGTACAGAACTTTTGCAAGAGTTGTTTTGCCAATCCCACCCAGACCAACTATCGACACGACACTAACATTTTGATTACAAGCTTCATCCCCCAACAACTTCTCTAGCAGTGCATCTTTATCCCCTTCCCGACCCAAAACTTTGGACTCATCAACCAATGAAGTTTGCTCCAATCGTTTGTTTGTCCTATTTGATCTTTCAACTTTCACATTCAAGCCTAGGTTACTTTTCTCTTCAACAAGATCATGCAGCTTATTGGTAATTTCATCTAGCTTAGAGCTTATCTTACGGCCATACAAGATGTTATGGGGAGTGTAATTAGTACAACAAGTCGGGATGATCTTCAATACCTTAGCTCCTTTTTTTTATATGACCATATTTTAGTCATTCTAACTTGTTGACGACTAGACATTCTAGCTTTTTTTTTAACTTTGGCGTTTAAAAATAAACATAACAAACATATGAATTGCTTGTTGTACTCAAGACATTCTAGTATTAAATACTCGCCATAAAATAAACATAACAAACATATGAATTGTTGTTGTACTCAACGAGTATTAAATACTCGTGCGTTGGTGTATTGCTTGGTCAGTTAAATCATCTAATTACTTTACTTTTATTGCATAAAAAATATTGCAAATGCTTATATAATTTGATTCCATGCACTGTCATATAACTATTCTAAAAGGAAAACAGGTTAAAACATATAAAGGCAAACGGGTTATAAAGGATATGATAAAGACATGGGAACACTCACTGCTACACAACTGGCCTTAGCGACGGCCGTTTCTGTGGAATCCGTCGGTAAGTGGTTCCGACGGATTTGTTACAAACATAGGTTGTCGCAGAATCCATGGTCGGTAACTAGTATCTGCCAGAATTCTGTCGGAAAAAGCGACAGATGGTATGTGTCGGAACAAACATTGAGGAAACCAATTACTGTATGTATACTCACATACTGCAATTTTAGAAAGGTTCTTACGTTAAAAGAAAGGTCTCGAGAGCAATATTATTTATAGCCTATCTGCCACTAATATTAAGCTTAATAATACTTTATTTTCTTTGGAAAGCAGGCCATATGATGTTCCTGTTGGAAAATTTAGTGCACTTGTGGGATTAGTTCACACCTTGCAATGGGTTAGGAGGTGGAGTGTACACCCATAAGGTTCATGAACTCCCGACTCTTATAGTGGTTTGTATTGGTAGTACTTGGTGAAAGCTTGCTTGGTGAAAATCTTGCTTGTGGAAAGTACGCTTGTGGTTTCCATCGATAGCGTGTTTCCAGCGATAGGCGTGTTTCCACCGAGTGGTGTATCCACCGATAGTGCTATGAAATCTTGATAAGCGGTGTTTCCATCGATAGGTCGTACTTCCACCGCAAGTGAAAGTACCGCTAGTGGAAAGTATCGCTTATGGAAAGTATCTTGCTAAATGGCGATTACAACTTCTTTATGACCACGTTTAATTGGTCATGTAACCACTAACGGCTATAATGGGGATAATTATGAGGCTATTAATGGGCGATTAATACTCATAATTCCATTGGAATAGCTCAAGAGTAACCTCCTATAAATAGGGATCCGTTGATGCATGAAGAACACACGAAAACACTAAACACTTATAAGCGCAAGGGTTAAAGAATTGTGCCTAATTCTCTAGCGCATTTGGTCTTATCCCAGTAGATATTCGTGATACCGGGCATTAGTGGTCGAATAGTTTACTTTGGAAAGTGATCACACGATTCAAGTGATATCCGGTAACCACCGGTGGTATCTCGCTATCACGACCATTGTTTGTTTCTCACGAAGCAGTTGATCGTTCTCTTGAAGTTGATTATCTACACCACGATTTGGGACGAATAACAACCAACAATCAAAGTAAACTATTTTGTGATAATCAATGGCAACTCACGCAATGAAACACATGGCTTCAAACTTTGCTGTTGGACAAGTTTGAAGGGTGGACTTTAGAGGTGGCGAAGAAGATGCACTTCTGTCACATCAAGCATGAGTGTGGTCATGTGCCGACTACTCCAATTCGATGATGGTGATGATGCTACGTGGAGCGGATCGGGAGGAGGAGCAAGTGGAGAATGATGACTACATATGCAGAGGTCTTATTCAATGGTATATCCGATTCTTTGTTTGATATTTATCGAACTTTGAATCTTCAAAGAACTGTGGGATTCCTTGGATGCCAAATATATGGTCGAGGATGCATCAAGTAAGAAGTTCCTTGTTAGTAATTTCACAAATTACAAAATGACCGATTCAAGACCGGTTATGGAACAATACAATGAACTTCTTGGAATACTGGAAGGTTTACACAACACCAAATGAACATGGATGAGGCTATCAAAGTCTCTTGTGTCATTGACAAACTCCTCCTTCATGGAAAGATTTCAAGCATACCTTGAAACATATGGGAGGAGTTAACTCTTGTTGAGTTGGGCATTCATCCGCACATTGAGGAATCTCTCAAAGTGCGGGATAATGACAAGCCAAAGAGTGGCAATGTTCTTGGACCATCTGTTGTCAATATGGTGGAGCATAACAACTCCACCAGTACAATGACAACAAAGGCAAACGAAATATCATGACAACACAAGAGCGATCCTAACAAGAAGGCAACACTACTTGTTGGAAATGTGCAAGGCCGGTCACATTAAAAGGGACCGCAAGGTGTTAAAATTGGTGGTAAAGCCAATGGATCGAGCACTAATGGTTCAGGGGTGGTGGTTCACCCAACTCACCGAAAGGTCGAAATATGTTTAATAAGTCTTTTCATTTATTATGTTACATATGTATCGAATCTTTTATGTGCGAGGATGATGATGTTGCGTGGTGGGTTGACTCGGTGCAACAGTTCATGTGTGTAAAGATAGAAGGCGGTTCAAGACTTATGAGTCATGAATGATGGTTCTATTCTTCGCATGGAAATGAGTCAATGACCTTGGTGCATGGTCGTGGTTGTAGATCTTAGGTTTAGTTCGGAAAGATTGTAACTTTGTTTAATGTTATTCATGTCCACGATATCGGGAAGAACTTGGTTTCAAGTAGTGTTTTGAATAATCATGGATATAAACAAGTTATTGAATCGATAAATTTGTTCTTTCTAAATGTGGTGTTTTTATTGGTTTTGGTTATTTATGTAATCAAATGTTCGGGCTTAATATTACCAGCGATGTTATTTCAACTTTTGTGACCACATATGATCGGGCCGATTCTACCCTTTGGCATGCTAGACTTGGTCATGTTCACTATAAAAGAATGCAAGATATGTCTAGGATGGTTTAATCCTGCTTTGACATGGACACCGAAAAGTGTAAAACTTGCATGTTGACCAAGATAACCAAGAAACCCTTTCGGGGTGTTAGTCGTGAGACTAAGATCTTGGAGCTTATTCACAGTGACTGTGTGATTTGCATGCCACTCCTTCTTTGGGGAATAAAGTACTTTGTGACATTTATTGATGATGCTTCTAGATTTTGTTATGTCTATCTCGTTACATACCAAGGATGAAGCATTAGATAAATTCAAAGTGTTTAAAGCGAAGTTGAATTACAACTTGGGTCTTTAATCAAAAGATTAAGGATCGATAGGGAGGTGAGTACATGGATACTCGGTACTTTCACTGTTGGAATAATCCATGAAACAATCGCCCTTATACTCCTCAAAAAATGGTATTTCGAAAGGAAAAACAGGTCTTGAAGGAGATAGTTAATTCCATGTTGTCCTATTCAGGATCGAGTCGAGGTTACGGGGTGAAGCTATGTTAACGACTTGCTATTTATTAAATAGGGTTCCAAACAAAGGAACAAGGTTACCCTTATGAACTCGACTAAAAGGAAACCCAACTGAACTATCTCGAGGTTTGGGGTTGTAGGGTTGTTGTAAGACTCCACGATCCAAAGCAAAGACTTTGGGTGAAAGAGGCATTGATGCATCTTTGTTGGATATCTTGAGCATTCCAAGGCTTTTAGGTTCTATGTTATTGAACCTAATGAACATGTTTCGATTAACTCAATAATTGAATCAGGGATGCGGACTTTGATGAGAATAGATTCTCATCGATACCTAGACCAAGTCGGAGGATTCCTAATGGAACTCATGAGACCGGTGTATCGAGGTCCCCGATGATGAACCATCGGTGGTCCCACGATGAGGTTGTGGTTCAATGAATCGAACTCGTGCTCGGGAAGAGCAAAAGGTCGGGACTCCAAAGTCATTTGGACTCGAGTTTCAACTATACTTAGTTGAAGGTACTAGGGATGAGGTCTCGGACCAATACTCCTATTGCTTCATTGTTGAGGATGACCCCAAAACATTTGAAGAAGCAATGAAGTCCCGAGATATTGCTTTTGGAAAGAAGCAATCAATGATGAGATGGATTCCATCATGGGCAACAACACTTGGGTGTTGGTTGATCTACCTCACAGTTGCAAACCTCGGGTTGCAAATGGATTTTCAAAAGGAAAATGAAGGTAGATGGAACTATTGAAAAGTTCAAGGCTAGACTAGTCATTCGGGGCTTTAAACAAAAGTCGGGAATAGACTATTTTGATACTTATGCCCCGTGGCTCGTATCGATTACCATAAGGCTGGCGATTGCTATGGCATCTATTCACAATCGGTTATTCATCGGATGGATGTGAAAAGCAACTTTCTTGAATGGTGAATTGGAAGATGAGGTTTATATGAACCAACCTCGGGGCTTCATCATGCCAGCAATGAAAACAAGGTGTGTAACCGATTAAGTCTCTTTATGGACTTAAACAGCACCTAACAATG
The DNA here is from genome assembly GCA_022545495.1 of Chrysanthemum lavandulifolium. Taxonomy (NCBI): domain Eukaryota; kingdom Viridiplantae; phylum Streptophyta; class Magnoliopsida; order Asterales; family Asteraceae; genus Chrysanthemum; species Chrysanthemum lavandulifolium. The sequence goes on from CM040240.1 coordinate 34,181,733, forward strand.
GCATCAAAAATTTGATGAAGTGGTTTTGTCTAGTGGTTATGTTCTTAACCAAGGCGACAAATGCGTATATAGCAAATTTGATGAATCGGTAAAGGAGTCATCATTTGTCTATATGTTGATGACATGTTGATCTTTGCCGACCAAAATCAGTTGACGACAAAGGAATTTTTGTCATCAAGGTTCTCCATGAAAGACATGGGGAGGCGATGTTATCCTTGGTATAAGGATTAAACATGAAAGTAATAGAATTTCTATCTCTCGGTCTCATTATATTGAGAAGCATCGAGGAAATTCAATTACTTTGATTGTACTCAGTGAGTACACCTATGGATACTGTGAGAAGTCGATGCCCAATCATGGCAAGGCTGTATCTCAACTTGAGTATTCTAGGGTAATTGGTCGCTGATGTATGCCATGACTTGTACAAGACCGATATTGGTTTTGCGGTGGGAAAATTGAGCGGTATACTAGTAATCCTAGTGCTCATCATCGCAAGCGAGTTGTAGAGAATCAAGTATTTGAAGAGAACTATGGATTATAGTCTCATATATCGGGTTACCCATCGGTGTTGGAAGGTTACACCGATGCAAGTTGGATCGATAACATCAAGACAATTAGTCTACCGGTGTTGGGTATTCCTACTTGGTGGAGGTGCAATTTCTTGGGCATCCAAGCAAACTTGCATCACCGGTTCAACAATGGAATCGAATTTGTGGCTTTAGCATTTCTTTGGTAAAGAAGGCGAATGGTTGAAAAACTTGCTTCGAGATTCCATTGTGGCCTAAACCTATAGCACCTATTTCATCCGGTGTGATAGTGCGACTACATTGGCTAAGGCTTATAGCCGGATGTACAATGGTAAGTCTAGACACTTAGGTGTCGGACATAGCATGATTCGTGAGCTTATCATGAATGGGGTGGTATCTATAGAGTTTGTGAGATCTCAATGAACTTAGGCGATCACTTGACGAAGGGTCGGCTGAGACTTGGTTATAAAGTCGCTAAGGGATGGGTTTAAGTCCAACTTAGTCACCGAATGCTAGGACACCCAACTCCTCCCGAGGAAACTTAGGAGCCGAGTTCAATGTGGAAAGTCGAACATTCGGTGGGTGGAGCACATGTTTTATTTACATCCCAAGGTTGTGCTCGTAACTCAGCCGAAAGGAGGATGAAGTCTTTACTTCTTAATGGTTAATTTTCTTTGAAAAAGTGCTTGGCGAGCATGACTAAAGAGGAACCACCTATGTAAATGTTGAAGTTTTGCCGCTCAGAAGCTTTGGACTTTTAGCTTTTACAACATTTATGAATTTGGATATGGACACATGGCTTGTATAGTGTCGGGAGTCATTAAGTGTTTGAAAACTTGTGTGTATTTTATCTTCGTGTATTCAAATGGGTTGAAGGGTTCAATTCTTATAACACCACGATTCTCGAATATTTGAACGTGTAATTTACTAAGATGGAAATTCAATCCTCTGGACATTTTCGTTTATGCACATGTTTTGATTGATGTTTATTTTTCATGCAAAGAAGTGAACTAAATTTGGGAGGATTGTTGGAAAATTTAGTGCACTTGTGGGATTAGTTCACACCTTGCAATGGGTTGGGAGGTGCGGAGTGCACACCCATAAGGTTCATGAACTCCCGACTCTTATAGTGGTTTGTATTGGTAGTCGGTGAAAGTCTTCGCTTGGTGAAAATCTTGCTTGTGGAAAGTATCGCTTGTGGTTTCCATCGATAAGCGATGTTTCCAACGATAAGCGGTGTTTCCAAGTGGTGTATCCACCGATAGTGCTATGAAATCTTGATAGCGGTGTTTCCATCGATAGTCGTACTTCCACCGCAAGTGAAAGTCTTTGCTAGTGGAAAGATCGCTTATGGAAAAGTAATTGCTAAATGGCGCTTACAACTTCTTTATGACCACGTTTAATTGGTCATGTAACCACTAACTGCTATAATGGGGATAATTATGAGGCTATTAATGGGCGATTAATACTCATAATTCCATTGGAATAGCTCAAGAGTAACCTCCTATAAATAGGGGATCTGTTGATGCATGAAGAACACACAGAAAACACTAAACACTTATAAGCGCAAGGGTTAGTTTGTGAAAAATTGAGGTATCGCAAATGAATGAGACTGCCAATTGATTGTGGTACCTCTTTAATCGAATCATGCGTTAAACTTAGTACCCTTAGGAGCTTTAATTGAGGCATCAGCTCAACAAGAATATTGTCCATTGAGCAGAATCGTGTGAAGACACCTTCCATACCAACCGACACCGGTAAGAACGTTCGCAAGCATTTAGCTCTATGTAATTCCTTCAACTTTCTATACACCAGATTTTGTTGACTTACAAACGAAAAGTGACGCATCTTCTCAAAAACTTCGGTCCTACCATTTTCATCAATCTTATCATCCAACATAAAGTTAAACTCTCTCGCAACACTCACGGCCAAGTCATTCATCAGGTCATGCATTGTGTATAGTGACACATCATTCGCCGAATGCTGAAAAAACGACCTTGACTTTAGCTCTTCGAAATAGTGGCAACCTAAACTCTCCATTGACTTGTTTCCCATTGGTCGAGACAGAAAACCTTGTGCCATCCACAGCAGGACTAACTTATTCTTGTCAAACAAGTAGTCTTTCGGAAATAAGGAGCAGTAAGCAAACAATTGTTTTAGATCCGGGGGGAGATCATAGTAGCTTAGTTTGAGAGCCGGAAGAATATTACTTCCATCATGTAGATTCCATATATCACTATTCAACAACTCCTCCCAATCACATTCATTTCCTTTTGTCTTCAATACCCTTCCTAGTGTAACCAAAGCCAAAGGCAGACCATCACATTTGTCAATGATACCTTGAGCAATCATTTTAAGTGATGGATGTTTGTCAAAGTTTTGTTCATCTAGCACGCATTTAGCAAATAGAGACAAAGATGTTTCATTTGACAAAACTTCTAGATTGTGAGGTTCAACAGAGTTCATAACTGATGCAACCATGGTCTTCCGCGTGGTCACGATAATTTTACTGCCAGGGCCCTAGCGACAAATGGGCTTTGCAGGAGTTCCCACTCATTGTGGTCTTCGTTCCAAACATCGTCTAGAACAACTAGGAACTTTTTCTGTGAAAGTTTTTCCTTGAGTGCAACATGAAGGAGATCTAGATTAGCAAAATCTTTGTTTTCCCCATTTACAGCTTGAAAAATAGCCTTGCTAATATTGAATACATCAAACTCTTCCGAAACACAAACCCATGCCCTGAGTTTAAAGTGAGCCTTAACTTTGTCATCATTGTACAGAACTTTTGCAAGAGTTGTTTTGCCAATCCCACCCAGACCAACTATCGACACGACACTAACATTTTGATTACAAGCTTCATCCCCCAACAACTTCTCTAGCAATGCATCTTTATCCCCTTCCCGACCCAAAACTTTGGACTCATCAACCAGTGAAGTTTGCTCCAATCGTTTGTTTGTCCTATTTGATCTCTCAACTTTCACATTAACATTCAAGCCTAGGTTACTTTTCTCTTCAACAAGATCATGCAGCTTATTGGTAATTTCATCTAGCTTAGAGCTTATCTTACGGCCATACAAGATGTTATGGGGAGTGTAATTAGTACAACAAGTCGGGATGATCTTCAATACCTTACTCGTGCTGGTACTGGTTTGTGGTTCTTGATTCAACTTTCTGCGAAAAGCTTCAGTAGCCATATCATCAAGTACATCGTCTATGTCATAAGCTAGATCCTGGAGCTCGTGCAGCCACACTTCAACATGTTTTTGTGCTACGTGCTTTTGACCAGCATCAGCAAGCACAGCTTGGATCAGTTGCAAGCTTTTCTTCCATTTTTTCAACTGAGAATCGATTCCTTCAGATCGAGCTAGCTTCATCAAGTCACCAGAGATTAGCTTCTCAACGAGCACATGCACGACTGCGCTAACAACTATTTCAGCCATTAGAATTTGGAAAATGAATGATTGTTTGTTTGAAGTTAATGTGAAAGGTGCCACAATAATACACTTATCTTAATACACTTTGTTTGAAGTTAATATAAGCCACCCATTATTCAATTTGAAAAATTAGCTCCTTTTTTTTATATGACCATATTTGAGTCATTCTAACTTGTTGACGCCTAGACATTCTAGCTTTTTTTTAGCTTTGGCGTTTAATATAGTTCTATTTTGCCATAAAAATAAACATAACAAACATATGAATTGCTTGTTCTACTCAACGAGTATTAAATACTCGTGCGTTGGTGTATTGTTTGGTTAGTTAAATCGTCTAATTACTTTACTTTTATTGCATAAAAAATATTGCACATGCTTATATAATTTGATTTCATGCAGTGTCATGTAGGTCTCTAATCTTTCTATGAACAATCGAATATAAAAAGTATACTAAGTTTAATTTTATTGACAATCATTAGTTTTTACAGACTTGGTTTACACGGGTATTTATAACCCACTAACCGACACTTATGAACCATCACAACGGTTCATTAACAGACATAACTATCATAACCGAATTTAACTGCTTTTTCGGTTATAAACTTTACTTTTGACACACTGTAACCCTTTAACTTATATACATACATAAATACTACACTAATCTTGACTTGCATGGATTAATAAGTTAGTATCCAATACTCCTCTCTAATTTATTAATCCATGCCTTCGATATCTTCAAGCTCCTTTATCTTTATCTCTGAACTTTGGCTTGCTTCCACTTCCTTTGTCTTGCTCTTCAACTTGATCATCTTTGTCACCAACTTTCTTCATTTGTATTGTTTCGTACTCTTGAATCTCCAACACACTATTTCTGGTATCACGGTCTTCTGATTCAACTTTCTTGTTTCTTGACTTGATGTCTTTCTCAATCTCACTTTCCTTCTGAAATCTTGATGGTGTCTCTCGCTGTTTCTTGCATTCGCCCTTGTCAACTCTCTCTTCTTCTAGGAGTTTCTTATCTGAAATAACTCCAAGGTTTTCTTTCTCAAATTGTTCTCTTACTGTCTTTAACTCTTTCATCTATTTGTTTGTGCAATCTCTCAACTTCTTGAGGTTCTCTGATTCTCTCTGCATTTGTTTCTCAAATGCCATTTCTCTATTTCTTATTTTCTTCTCAAACTCTTATTTTTCAATCTCTAACTCTTGAAGCATTTCAAACTTCTAAAACTCTAATTTACTCTTCAAATCAATTTCTATCTCTGACCGCATATCTTCTAACTTTTCTTTTGGAATTTCATCCTTCTCAATGACAATTCCTTTCCTTCTCGGTTCTTCCTTTAAGGATGTTATCTCCTTTTCATCTTTACTAGTAACCATCAATAGTGATGGTTTGTCATCTTCGAACACAAGGTTTGCTTTTTCTTCTCTACGGTTTGGTTTTGGACAATTTGCAGCATAGTGTCCAAACTCATGACAATTATAACATTCTATTTCTCTAGTGTCTCTTCTATGGTAGTTTTGATCTCTAGGGTTTCTCATGTTTCTATCATAACTATCTTCATTCTTACTATCTCTTGTGAATCTTCCTTGGCCTCTTCCTCGGTCTCGATTACCACCTCCTCGCTCTATCATTTCCATAGTTAGTTCATAATTTCATTATTCCTTGACGCGTGAATAACAATTTCTCACTATTATCTTCCTCACTTCCTTTTCTAAACTTAAGCCTTTCTTCATAAGTCTTAAGTTTCCCAATAATTTCCTCTAATTTTGCTTTCTTAAAATCAACAACCATTTCAATGGTTGTTACTCTTCGGTACAAACTTATCTGGCATTGCATTCAGTAACTTTCGTACTTTTGTTTGTTCATCAAACGTCAATCCACATGTAGCAGCCTTTGTAATAATACTCATCAACCTCCCAGCAAATGAATCTATTGTTTCATTTTCTTTCATCACAAGTCTTTCAAATTCTAATTTAAGTTGTTGCGAGTGTTCCTGTTGTACATCTTCTGTTCCAATAAATCTGGACTTTAGAGAGTCCCAAATTTCTTTTGCTATTTCACGTCCCGCAACTTGCATTTGCAAATCTTTTGGTAACCCTTGAAGAAGGTATGCTGATGCCGAACTATCCTTTTTTACATCAATCTCTTTTGATGTACCTGTTCCTTGTACTAAATCCCATACTCCACTTGCCAATAGTATCTTCTTCATTCTTAATTCCCATAATGTATAATTTGTATTGCTTAAAACTGGGCATTGATATGATGGTAACGATGTGGTGAAAACAACTCTGTTTTCGTTTTTATCTCCCGTCATATCTTTCGATTGATTTTCTTCTAAAACTAATATAATTCTAATAATAGTCGAACTTAAATCCTTCTTTCTAACCACAATAATTCTCAAACAATTCTAACGGTTTCTAACGCGAATTGTAATGGAAGAAATCTATTCTACTAATAGAAAAAACAAGTATTAAGAATAATAAAACCTGTAATTTCCTTGGGCCTTTTCAATTGTGGGCTTTTGTAAGTGGGCGTTCTCTTTTCTGTTCCAAAATAAAAAAAGGCGCTTCCTTTTTTTTTATCTCAATTCGCTTCTGCTTCTACTTCCTTCCTTCTTCTACACACAGTTAGGGCACAAGTCGTCCTTCTTCTGGTTTTGTTCTAATCAAACGGTGGTGGTGGTTAATCGGTGTTTCAATTTCTTTCTCAAGCAATGATGGTTATTCTTGTTTGTTCTCTTCTCCGGCAAGCACACGGCTGTGGTTTCTTCTTTGCACAACCAGGTACGTTTATTTCTCTTATCTTTTGTGTTTTCACTGATTGATTCATGTGAATCAATCTCTTCACTTTTTTCTTTCTTCTTGATTGACCGGGTACGCCGCATTGGTCGGTTCTTTTCTCTTGATTGATTCCTCGAATCAATCGGTGTTTGTTTTTTCTCGGTTCGAATCCTTTGGCTCTGATGCCAACTGTTGGTCTCTAATCTTTCTATGAACAATCGAATATAAAAAGTATACTAAGTTTAATTTTATTGACAATCATTAGTTTTTACACACTTGGTTTACACGGGTATTTATAACCCGTTAACCGACACTTATGAACCATCACAACGGTTCATTAACAGACATAACTATCATAACCGAATTTAACTGTTTTTCGGTTATAAACTTTACTTTTGACACACTAGACCCTTTAACTTATATACATACATAAATACTACACTAATCTTGACTTACATGGATTAATAAGTTAGTATCCAATATGTCATATAACTTTACTTTTGACACAACTGGCCTTAGCGACGGTCCGTTTATGTGGAATCCGTCGGTGAGTGGTTCCGACGGATTTGTTACAAACATAGTCGCAGAGAATCCATGGTCGGTAACTAGTATCTGCGCTGCAGCCGGAAAAAGCGATGATGGTATGTCGGAACAAACATCGAGAAACCATTTCTTGTATGTATACTCACATACCGCAATTTTAGAAAGGTTCTACGTTAAAGAAAGGTCTCAAGAGCAATATTATTTATAGCCTATCCGCCATCGATATTAAACTTAATAATACTAATTTATTTTCTTTGAAAGCAGGCCATATGATGTTCCAAGTTCCAACATCAAAATAGTTTTATAGTTATCGGCACTTTGATGGCGGGAACTTAGTGGTATTAACAAAATGAATTACCTCCTGTTAACAAATCATCAAACCAAGTGTATTTGTAGTCACGGTGAATAGAACACTATTTATTAATTATCAAATAACAAAGTGATAATTAACTATTGAAAGAAATACGCCTTGTATAATATAACAGAGAAACTCACATGAGATCTTCATCCAAGCCTATGCTGAGGTTTAAAGCAAAGGCATTTGATCCTCGTTGTTAATCAATTCATCAAAGATTTGTGTAAGAGAACAAGATAAAGGTATGGTAATAATCTATAGTTATTGACATGTGTGATATTATCGATACAAATGAAATTGGTGATGAAAGTGAGTACCGTATATCCACGTATCGAGGTTTCCTTGTGCATATTTAGCTAGATTTTCACATCATTCCATCCCGAACGCCATATTTTGTACCTTGCACAAAAGGGAAATGTAAAGCTAGATACATGAAAACGAAACCACATATTAATAATATTGTTCAACATCGGACGATATCAATAGAACCCACATGCCGATTCCCAAATTACGTCCTTAAACTCTGCAGAGTTGATTCAACCCGCTTCGACTATATAAAATAATAATGTATTAATCGAAAATGATACAACGGTACATTGTAAACATGTATAAAACCTTAATACCAGTTTTGGACCCGTTTAACCCCCTCGACCCATCTCATTTTAACCCTTTTTAGATAAAACTAGCTTGGCCCATTACCAATCAAGTTAAGCCGAATTGACCCATTTAAAAAATTCCACCTCTAGATGTTTAAAAGAATAATCTGAAGCTGAGATTTTACATTTAAATAAGCTTGTAGTTACCAGACCTTGAGCATATTATAACATTATCGCCTGCTTTCAGGAACTCTTTACCTAATGCATAACCTATTCCTGTCAACAGAATGTGCAGATGAGCAAGATAACTATAATTTTAAAGTAATTAACAAGTCACATAGATATCAATGATCATCCATTACGCATACACAGGCAAAGACCATTAGGATGTTCCTCTTTGTATTCAATATTGAGGACATCGCTTTAGTGCTCAATAATTAAGTCGTCCATACCGAAAAAAATAAAACTATTTGTAGGTGTACATGTACAAATGCTGAAAGTAAAAATAAAGAATAAGGTGTAAAGGCTACTAAATTATGAGCTGCTCAAACAAAAATCGAGAGGCGGTTAAGGAAGCTGGTAAGTGTCACTCCAATCACAGGCGTTGATCAAAGTCAGCCATTATAAGGGGAATAACCTAACAATCTAATTATCCGAGTACTCAACTAGTCCAAAATGGTGAACCATTTTTAGGGAAATAACCAAACAATCTAAAGCTATTTACCAAACTGACACGAGAAACTTATCACCTAAATAAATGTACATGTTCCTATTTTAATAATGTATCGAACATAACTAAAGCTAAAATCATCAAAATTAGCATTACAAAACTCATTATGGCTAGTATCGAATCGCTACATGTAAAGCATTACGCTTAGTAATGATCATCGAAACAAATGATTATTACGACTTACAATTATTAGTCAAATTTTATGGCAAAATAATAAATTCAAAATTAGCCGACAAAAACATCAAAGCAAGTTAGGGCAAATTGATGAAAGTGATTAGAGTTTGAACGACGATGGTAGCAGATTAGTAATGGTAGCGGTTGTTATGATGGTGAGAGAATGGCGGTTAGAAATCTTTGGGAAGTTTTGTTATGTTTAATTTTGTAATAAGCAGGATGGGAATATGTTATCTTATTTATAAGTATGAATAAAAACTCTTAATCTTTTAAACAAGAACGTCGAATGATGCGGGAATTTGACGAAGAGTTACGTAATTCTTGACGGTTTACGGCGAAATTCGTATCCCTCGGAAATTCGTCAAGTCGGTTGGAAAAGTAAATGTCGCTAATTTGATGGAATATCGTCGGTTTAGCGACATTTGAATCCGTCGAAAAATCATCGATGAAAGTCAAATTTGTAGTAGTGACTTTAATGGGTGAGAAAAATGACAAGTTAGATGATTTTTTAGTAACTATCTTTGAGAAAAAACGAATCATTTGGCACATTACATCAAACATTTTGTTTCTATCCAGATTAAAAATTCTATGTCAAGATTATAAACCACAAATTTAATGTCATACTTATAAAGTATAGACCCATGCTCACCACTATATAAAACTATAAACTACAACTTTGATGTCAAATTTCAAGACATGGTAGAATGTTTATAAAAAATGTAGTAAAACTTACTTTTAATGATATCTTTACATTTGGATGGTATTTAGTTTAAGATAGTTATCACTGATTACTGCTAATGATCATTTGAGGAAATGATTTTGTTTACAAATAAAGTAAACATCTTGAGAAGGTCGCTAAGACACTAAGTTAGTCTGAAGATTGTCTTCACGTGTTGTCCTTGATACAACAAGTGTGAATCTATCAACGTTACCGGTTATTAACTTGTATACAAAAATCTTTATAAACATGGAAATTGATTAACTATTTGCATTTCCATTAGGTGTTAAAAATGTCTACAATGTAAAATAGTGTAAACTCTAGGGAGCATTATGTAAAGTGAATAATTCAACCACACATATCAATCTAGTTAAAAAAGTGTCCCACTTGTAACATCACTTGTATCGACTCATGACTCTTAGGGGCTGTCTGATAAAACAAAATGATTTAGTGCTGAATGGTTTGAAGGCTCTGAATGGTTTGAAGACTCTCAATTAAAATGATTCTGAATGAAAACATGTTGTTTGACATGCATTCTGAATAAATATATCTAACTACAAAAAATTAATGTTGTAATTTATGTGATTAATTATTTTTTCATTTATTAGTTTTTATAAGATATTTTATATAATAGATTATTTGTTATAACTTTTATTATTATTTTTAGATTAGTTAAATAATTAGCTTTCGTAATAATAGCAGTTCATGTAGTTACAAATATGATTGTGCGTATGTTACAAAATCTCTGAATTTTGAATAGCATGAGTCATGAGATTAAAATATCAAGCTAGAAGCATCTTTGAGAAGTCAAGATGATATATATATATATATATATATATATATATATATATATATATATATATATGTATATATATATATATATAATGTATGTATGTATATATATATGTATATACATATACATATATATATATATATATATATATATATATATATATATATATATATATATATATATATATATATATATATATATATATATATATATATATATATATATATATATATATATATATATATATATATATATATATATATACATATATAAGCGTTATTGGTGAACACTTTAAAATAGGATAAAATAAGCACTTGTGACCATTGGATTAAGCACCATAGATGAGATTAGAAATTAAATAAATAAATGGCACAATTGTAATTAAATAGAACACAAATGGCATTTGTAAATGCTTTACAATCAAAGTTAACGAATGTCTTTGCGTAGTAATTGATGTAGCATTAGCTAGTTATAATCGCATCCGCAGCAGCGTGGTTTTGACAAAAAAATATTTTTGTATCAATGCTAAATATTATGTCTTTAAATGTAATTACATATAATTATATACTTATGCTTTGAGTTTTCATTATTCATTATATCCATTAAATTTTGTATAATCAAATTTTGTAAAAAAATTTGTTAGATAACTCAAAATTCAACTATATTTAACATGTTGATGTTCTATTTAAATTTCACTATTGATATTATGATGTCTACAGCGATCTTGAGTTTAGTTGCACATAATAAGCGTTGATGAAGTTAAAATATACTCCTTAAAGTTTTTTAAAATGTTTTCTACATATCCTTATATAAATAAATAAAGTTACATGAATAGTTGTTATAAGTAAATCACGTTTTTTTCATATTACAAGATTCTGATTTGATAATTATATTATCGTTTTCAATAATTTAATGTATTTAAAATTTAAATTAGGTATTACATTTGTCATACTTTTAATATGAAATAAATGATTCGCTTAAATAAACATATATAAGTAAAAAATGACATTTATAATCTTATGTGTATATATATATATATATATATATATATATATATATATATATATATATATATATATATATATATATGTTGAGTTTAAAACAACATATATATTGTATTTTAAGTTATAAAGTATAGGGGTGTAAAATATAATGAGTCTTATTTGTTTAATTCCAAAGTTATTAAAAAATATGAAACTTATAATATTACACTTAACTCTATACAATTTTTGTAAAATATAAAATTATTATTTGTTTAATTTAAAGTTATTAAAAATATGAAAACTTATAATATTACAATTAACTCTATACATTTTTAAAACTTTAACCACTAAAGTTTTACTAATTACCCCTCTTTTCTAAGTTTTGTTTTCACAAATTTGACACCTATATTTTATGTGTTTTCATTCTCAATAAATTCTACACCAAATAAAGTAAGATTGACCAAAATCAATTTAATTTTGACTTTTATTAATCAATCGCGTCGCTGATTTAAACTTACGTGCAAAATCAACCTCTCTGTTGGTCCAATTTTTTCAATGAGAAGGGTTTTAAAACACTCAAAATGATGTAATTCTTTTATTATATAAAGATTAACCAATTAAAATTTGGCATTTCATAATTAACGCTTTTTTTTTTTTAATTTAATACTCTTATACAATTTTGATGACAAACAAAATGAGTCATAAAAATTAATGTCACTATAAATATATCGTAAAGTTAATGTGTCACTCCATATGTATAAAAAATAGGAGATAAACATAATGTGCACTTCTAATTTTAAAATTTTTGTAGTGTGTCACTAAAAACATACAAAAAAATTATTGTGTCACTACAAATATATTACTGAGAATAATTTAGTGTGTCATTATAAATATAACGTAAAATTTAATGTGTCACTTTATATGTATAAAAGAAAATTAGGTGATAAATATAGTGTGTCGCTACAATGTTCAAAAATGTCACTACTAATGTATTAAAAATTTAGTGTGTCATTATAAATATGTCTTAAAATTTAATGTGTCACCTCATATGTATAAAGGAGTCGGCTTTTATTTCGCTTACTACAAATTCGTTATTTCTAGGAATGATTTCACCATCCATCTAGTTTGATCTAATGGTGGAGATTAACCCAAGATTTAAAAAGAGTGCAAAAGCGTTTTTTTTTGTCTTTTGCTTTCTTTTTATTTACATATCTTTTTGTCTTTTATTTTTTTAAATTAACGTTTTTATTTAATTAACGCTTTTTAGTTTGTTTTAAATTAGCGTTTTTATTAATTCGTTCTTTTCTTGGTTTAAATTTTTAATACGTTTCGTCCTTTTAAATACGTTTTGTCCGGTTTCATACGTTTCATGTTTTCGTCCGTTTTCATCCGTTTTCATACGTTTTAAGTGCTTTTATCGGTTTCTTTCGTTTTCATCAATTTTTCATCGTTCATCCATTTTGAAACGTGTTTTTAAGCTTTCATATGTTTTCGTCCGTTTTCATACGTATTCGTCCATTTTCTTACGTTTTCGTCCGTTTGATTATGAATATCACTTGCGATTTTACGGATATCACTTTGTGGTATTACGAATATCACTGTGATTTCTATTCTAAAACATTAGTTGAAAATCACTTGTAATATTCGGAAAATCACGAATATCACTTGTCGATAATCCGGATATCGCGAGAATATCACTTGTGATATTGAGAATATTATTTGTGATACTCGAATATCACTTGTGATATCACAAATATCACTTGTGATATTCGAGACGTATAAAACGCCAAAACGTTTAAAACCGACGAAAACGTATGAAAGCGGATGAATATGTATGAACTCTAAACCAAAATTTGACCATTTTCTCTTTATCGCGGTAAATATAAACTTACATATTTTTATAAGTTTCAAAATAAGCAAATTAAGCTTGTGAAACATAAACCGAACTCATAAGCTCATAAGCAAATAAAATAAGATTAAACAATTACCCCAAACTATGTAGTTCTATTCAATTATATATATATGATATTACGATATCGACATGATTTTCCTGATATCACTGATGATATGAATATCACTTTGTGATATTATGAATATCACTTTGTGATATCTCGAATATCGATTGTGATTTTGATGTTACAAAACATTAGTTGGATCACTTGTGGTATTTAGAATATCACGAGTTATATTCGAATATCGCGAGAATATCACTCGTGATCATCCGAATATCACGAATATCACATAATATCACGAGAATATCACTATGATATTCATAAACGATAAAACGTTTAAAAGCGGACGGCGTAAGAAAATGGGCGAATGTGTGTAAGCGTATGAAACGTATGAAAGCCTAAAAGCGGTATGAAAACAAACGAAACGTATGAAAGCGGACTAAAACGTATGAATAATGAACAAAACGCGTAAAAAGCGAAACGTATAAACGGAAAACGTAGAAAAATGAGCGAATATGTATGAAAATGGACGAAAAGGTATGGCGAAAAAACAAGGATGAAAACGAAAAACAGGCGAAAGTGTATTTAAACGGACGGCGTATGAAAACAGATGAAACAGTGAAAAACGCGAATTAAAACGCGAATAATAAAAAAAAAAAAAAAAAAAAAAAAAAAAAAAAAACGAAAAACGTGAATTTAAAGAAAAAGAAAAAAATATGAATAAAAAAGACAAAAAGACAAGAAAAACGTGACTTGTGCTTTATCTATTAAATCTTATGTTAATCCTCACCATTAGATTAATCTAGATGGATGGTGGGGATTTGTTTCTGATAAGCACCAAAATAAAGGTAAGCAAATGAAAATTCCTCATCAAAAAGATTAAAATAACAACAATTCATTAATACACAAATCAAAATCCTAAAAAAAAATAAAAAAATGAATAGATTCTTATAGTCAACCACAAGACAAACATCGAATTCTGAAAAGAAAAAAAAATATATCCAGAAACCGAGTAGAATCGGCAACCTCGTCGGAAAATGAGATATTGATATTAAAACTATGAATATTGACACAAAAAATTTACCAACTAATACATAATAAAATATTATTTAATGCACGTAGATTCATAAATGAAGAACAACAATATGAACACAAACTCATTCATGAAAACAAATGATTCTCAGTTAACTATCTTTGATGCACAATCAGTACACATATACATTTAAAAATTACTACGTATCAAATAAAAAATCAAGGAATACATCACTTGTAGGCTTGTAGCCTTACACACGTCTTTGATGGATCACTTTTTACAAAATTGATATATCATAGCGCCACTCAAACGTTGTTGAAGCGAAATGAAATCTAAGCTTATGTTTGTTGCAAATTTGCCACTCAACTATTAATAGTTAACTTCATTATGCTCGAAAAAGATGGCCTCTATCAACAAGTTCAATATGCAAATCTTATTATAGCACATCTTAAAATCAACATGAAAAAACAATAAAATGTCATCTGATGCATAACAAGCCCAAAAATCTGAAAAACCCACACCTGCCATAAGAGCCCGAAAAATCTGAAGAAACCCGATAACAAAAATACCAAAAAAAACGGATCTACAACCGGGTTGAACTCGAACTTGGCTTGGGTTTCAACACAACACGGTAGGAACATCAACTTTATAAATAAATCTAAACCATGGCGAACAAAACGATGATCGGAAACCGAATAATGTGTATCACCTTATGCCAAATAACTAGTGGATCACAGGAGCAAAAACACAACCGCCGTTTGGGACTGAGGATCACCGGAGCAGGACATCAATAACCCCTCGCCGGAAATGTTAAAAAGTCTTGATTCGACGTCTGAAAACCAATTTCGTTAGCGTGTTATTGTTTGTTCGGATTTAATTGATGGATCTGAATGGGAGTTTTTTTCTTTTTTACTTTTTATTTATTGAGATCTTGGGAGTATTTTTAGGATGAGAGAGAGATAAAGGAATAATCTAACAAAAGTTTTATTGAGATCTTGTGTGGACAAATTTTTAAGAGATGAAAAGATAATGAATTCTCAATAATACCCTTTTTATTATACTTAAAATTTTAATTTAATTTATCATCTAATGTACATGTGTCGTAATTCTATTGGTTCCTATTATAACTCATCTTAAAGTGTTCACTATAAGAACACAAACATATATATATATATATATATATATATATATATATATATATATATATATATATATATATATATATATATATCCAGATCAATAAGATCAAACTTAAAGTTGTTAAAATAAGATCCAACTAAAATTTGACAAGAACATTTCTCTTACAACATTTTTTTATTAGCTACAACAAAATCATTAAACTTTCGATAGATTTTTTTTTTAAATTTACGAACCTGTGATACACTTTGATTAGAGCAGAATGTGTATCGCGGTTTACGTGTGTATCGATTTGGAATATTTATTAGTGTAATGCCATCGTGCCAGATCACTAATCCAAACTCACGATCATTTGGTTATTAGTTGCTAAAATGTTAATTTGTATTAAATGTTATTTTTTGTGTATTATTACTAAATTATTATTTATAAATGTTTTAGTGGTTTTTAGACTGATATTATTTTTACAACTTTAAGGTTGATCTCACATTAACTCTCTCTCTCTCTCTCTCTCTCTCTATATATATATATATATATATATATATATATATATATATATATATATATATATATATATATATAGTGAGCTTTATTTTAACCCACTTTAAGTGCGAGAATCTGCGAGAACCATCTTTAAACCGTTGGATATTTGATCAATGGATGAGATGATATGTGTCATTAGTGTCAAGGAAAGATAAAGAAACTTTTGTAAATGACCAGAAGGATATTATAGTAATATCAAATTAATGTTTTCAAATACCTTCAAACCGTATATGCCGCTTACAAAAAACCTAAAACACATATCTTTTCCCTTCATATCATCCCTAGCCACCACCTCCATTCTCCATTTTCATTCCATCACCACCATCATTAACCTTCCTTTTTAGAGGTTGTGGCATCTTCATCTTTGTTTCGATCCGAACTAGGAGCTATTGGAAGGTATTTTTTTGTTACTATGGATCATGGGTTTTTCATCTTTGTTGATTTTGGTGATTTCATTAGTATTGATGTCATCTCATCCGATAACTACAAAATCGCTAGTGGTTCATATCTCGTAGTATATATTTTCTTCTTTAACCAATGTTTTGATTCTTTTATAAAACTAATAGAACTTATAACAGCTTTGTTTCAAGATATGGGTTTTTAAATATATTTATGAGCCTTATGTGTTATAATAATGGAATTACATAAATGTCTCTGCTTGATTGATTCATTGTAACAATCTTATTGTTCTTGATACTCCTATGCTTTAATGATTGAATTACAGCTTTGATTTATATTAGTTAATGGTGTATAAAATATGTACATGTTGAACGATAACTCACTCTTTTAGTAGAATTATGTGATACTAATAATGTTTGAGAATTTTTTTATTCTAGTTAATGGTGTATAGAATACACGATCATCGCATATCTCGCTTTATTAGAAGCAAAATATGTGAATTTTTATGATGTGTTGCTTCTTGGATAATCTATTGCGTAGATGTGGGTTTGGCTCAAAAATAGATTTTTATAGCTTACAATTAGTTGTGTGTTTAATTTATACCGGTAGTTGGGTTTGGTTAAAAAAACATATATGTTTTGTGTTTATAAAACATATACTTTGAAATATACATATATGTTTTATGTATAAAACATATATGTTTTGGTTTTGATTATAAAACATATATGTTTTGTGTTTATGATTAAAAACATGTTTACATCATTACTTTAATATACACAAAATTGTGCATATGCTTTATACTAGTTGTTGTGATTAATTTTCATTTCTTATTTGTTTGTGGTTTAATTGTTTCGTGCATGCTTGTTTCGTATTGATTGATGAAGATGATTGTTGGATATGAAAGTGTCAAGATATGAAAGTATTGTAAACCGCAGCACGGAAGAAGTCAAAGAGTCAAAGTACCGCTAAAGACAAAGTCAAAGTATGCACCATGAAGTCAAAGTCTGCAAGAACAAAGAACTCGTTATATTCGCTTATGGAAAGTATTGTATTCCATGTTTAAATTACTTGTCGTGCAAGAATACAAATTGTAAACCGATTAGGATATCCTCGAGCCTATAAAAGGACTCCTAGATTGGCATTAGAGGCACAATTCCAAAAAGAGTTTTAGAGATTACGAATTAGTGTTTTAGAGAAAGTTCGATTATCTTAGAGTCAGATTAGAGTATCGCATAATAAGCGATTTAGAGTTTATAAAAAAGTTATTCTTCTTAGCTTTGTTAAGTAAATTCAGCGCACTTAATAAAGATTGCTCGTGTTTTTGTTAATAACTTAGGATTTATCCGAGGTTATTAAACCTTAACAAGCTAGTTAAAGTTAGTTTGATTAAAGTATATCGATCCAACAAGTGGTATCGTAGCTTGCGTGAAACTCGACTAGGAAGAAATCCTACTTCAACAATATTCAAGATGCCGACCGAGTTGTTCCACCACCCTCAATCACCTCACTCAATTCCAATAATCGAAGAAGGAGAATATGATCTCGGTGCATGAAGATGAGGCGTATATTGCCATTCTGCATCATGCTCTATGGAATGTAATTGTGAATGGAATGAAGTTGTTACGAACCCATTAATATTCTCGACAACCAAGCGCACTAAAGGCGCCTTACCAAGAAGAACCCTAAGGAATCAAGAAAAGGCACTAAACATTCTTTTATCGCCATTCCGATGGTCATCTTCTCAAATTTCATGATGCTAAAGATGCTAACACCTGGGTCAGCCTCAAGACCAGATTGGAGGAATGAAGCCTCTAAGAAGATGCACGTAAATTTGTCAAGCAACAATTTGAAACTTTCACAGCTTGGTGAAAGAGAGAATCTTGATGTCGATATGATAGATTTCAAAATCTCCTCAACATGTTGGAGTTATACAAGGCGTATGTCACCGAGGATGCTAATTTGAAGTTTCTAAGGAGCTTGCCATCTACATGGCATGTGATTGCTACTATGATCGGAGGTCAACAAGATTGATGTCATGGACTTTGATGATCTCTATCATCAATCAAGGTGTATGAACATGAGATGAGTGGTCAACCAAATTCCAAATCTCACAAGATTGCTTTTCTATCATCTCGAAAAGAAGAGCGATTTCCAAAAGCAATCGCTCCTCAGCACTGTTTCTCAGCATCTGCTGTTTACAATCCCCTTCATATGCTCAGCAGCCCCACCATCTACCACTTTGCACTCGGATGAAGTTGTGTGCTCCTTCTTTACACAACAAGCAAGCTAACACATCACTTATGAAGAGGATCTTGCACAGTATCAAGAAGATGCACTTGAAGAAATTGATATCGTGGCAAGTTGCATGATCAACGCAAGGATCAAAAAGTACATGAAGAAGATGCAAAAGTATTGATTTCAAACCAAAACAAGGAATAACTTTTGACAAATCTCAAATTGAATGCTTCAATTGTCAAAAGACCGGTCACTTTGCAAGTGGAGTGCATGTTTGCTAAGTATCACAAATGTAACATCCGAGAAGCCAAAACTTGAGCTCAAAGAAATTCCAATAATCGAAACAAAGGCTTTGGTTGCTCAAGAGGTTATCGAAGTTGACCGAGTGAAGAATTTGATGATGAACCGTGACTTCATCAGATGGTAGCAATGGAAGATACAGATTGAAGACACAAAGAAGCATTGGACCGAGCAATCGCTTTGATGAAGAATCGAACATGCCGCTGGAATCACCGATGGCTTTGGAGGATTTGATTGGAGCAAAGAAAGTGAAGATGATCCTGTTCTTCTTGCTATGGTGGCTACTTCACCAACTCGCCTCCTATCTCCGAGGTATGCTCAAATGTTATGAGTTCTATCTAAAATTACTTAACAGCTATGTGATTGAACGAGATAATTGTGTTAGGGCTAGGTCCGAGGTAGAAAGTTATCAAATCACTTTAAAGTCTATGGAAGCCAAAATATTAACTCATGAAAATAATGAAATGGCTTGGTCAAAATATGAACAATGGATTATCGGTTAAAACTTAGTGAATGGAAACTAAACCGTAAAATTGCCGAAATTGAGAAATTGACTAAGGAAAGAGATGAATTGTTAGCTAAGTTTGTCGCTGGGGAGAGTCCGGTTTGTCCCATGTTGCTTATGTTGAAAAACAGAGAAGGGCTTACATTAGAACAAAGCTTAGGATTTGGAATGGACTTTAGCAACATAGATGAAACCAACCTAGTGATCGTGGATGATGGTGATTTTGAGGACTTAACCACTAGTGATGATGAACTTATTAACTATGTAGATACATCTAGTAATGAGGGCTCAATAAGTGAACCACCACCGAGTATAAGAAAGACACTAGTTATCATGTTGTTCCTCATCCCATTAGTCATCAACCCTCTAGGCCCGATGTTTCATTTTGAGTAGACAGTCGGAGTTTAGGAAGAAGCTTGTAGCTCAATCTAGGTCCCAAAACCCAAAGAAGTCGTTGAAAATAATGTTCAAAATCAAGCAAGACTTTAAAACAAAGTATCGCTCAACAAGCGATGATCTTCTCGAAAACCTTTTCAAAACAAGATCGCTAAACCTTTGGGGATAACTTTGGTCAAACAGTTTTATCATTCACCAAGAAGGCATAATAATTTTGGGCATAGACATAGAAGAAATCACTTTGACATATGGGTCAAAACTGTTTTTGTGTGTTATAGCCCTAATCATTTAATCAAAGATTGCGATCGACACTTAAATACTAAGCAAATTTCAAAGAAACAGATCCGCCAATCACACACCTAGAGAGCACAAACCATTGGAATAATTCAAATAGGGTTAATCACGTAAACTTCACACCGCATCACGATACCCACATCGAGAAGACCTTTTCAAAACCTTCAGATCTCACAAGATTTTCCAAAGTCTCGCTAAAAACAAGGTAATCGATCACACTACTTGAATAGGAATCCTAGGAGATCTCACTATCAACCTAGAAGGTATTCCATACACATAGGATCTAGATCACGTGAACCACGTAGTTAAACCAGAATGGGTTAGAAGGAAGGTACCGCTGAGGACACACAAGATTTCAACAAAAAGTGAATCGATGTTTTTGTGATACATGAAAATCCTAATCGGTAAAAGAGATTTATGTTGAAAACCGTAAAGTTTTGAAAATCCACATGTTAAAGATCAAAAGATAATTTTGGATCATCATTTGAAAGATAGTGAATTACATACTCAAAGAATTTGAGTTTGTAACTCCACAAAGGGGAACACAAGTCAAGAATGGCTTGGGTTCCTAAAAGTTACTAACTCTTTTCTTTGTGTGCGTGGCAACCTGTAAGAGGAGCTTAAAGATCATCTTATTGTGGATAGTGGTTGCTCTGGAAGTATGACAGAGACAAAGAGATTCTCATTCGATTTTAGAAATATTGGAGGAAAAGTTGCATTTGGGAATGATCCCAATGGAGGAAAGATTATCGCAAAGGAACTATCAAAGCAGGCTTATTGACTTTGAGAATGTTAGATATGTGAAGGAGCTTAAATTCAATTTGCTCTCGCCTCTCAAATTTGTGATAAAAGCATCATGTGTTATTCACCGACACGTAATGTCTCATCCTTTCCTCGACTTTAAACCTATTGATGATGACATGGTAGTACTTAGAGTACCAAGGACAAATGATGTGTATATTTAGACATGAAGAGTCTACATTCTTATGGAAGAGCCATGTTTGGTGGCTAAAGCAACATCTCAAGAGGCACATCAATGGCATAGAAGATTGGGCCATGTTAATTTCAAGAGCATCAACAAACCGTCAAAGGCAATTTAGTTAGAGGTTTACCTTCAAAAACTTACAAGAATGATCAATCATGCTTGGCATGCAAGAAGAATAACAACACAAAGCTTCATGCAAGAAGCTTAAGGAAAGAACTATTAGAGAACCATTGAGTCGTACATATGGATTTATTTGGACCGTCTCGTGGCAAGTTTAAATAAGAAAAAGTACTGCTTGGTTGTTACCGATGATTGTAGTAGATTCAATGGGTTTTCTTTTTGGGCTTTAAAGATGATACGTTTGATGCTATTCAAACACCGATTATAGCACTTGAAACCAATTAAGACTCAAGTTAGAGGTATTAGATGTGATAATGGAACCAATTCAAGAACAAGCCTATGGATGACTTTTGTGCAAATAAAGGCATAAAGAGAGTTTAGTATTGCTAGAACACCACAACAAAATGGTGTTGCAGAGAGGAAGAATAGGACTTTGATTGAAGCGAAGGACAATGCTAGCAGATTCCCATCTACCTATTCAACTTTGGGCGTAATGTAAACTTGCTTGCTATGTAACAGAGTCTCGTCACCAAACCACGATGTAGACACCCTATGAATTGTTGATGGGCAATAAACCCAACATTCGCTTTATGAAGCCTTTGATGTCCTCTTACTATTTTAAACACCATTGATAACTGGGAAGTTTGATGGCAAATCGTAAGAAGGATACTTATTGGGTTATTGCACTAATAAAGAAAGGCTTTAGAGTATAAAACAGAGTTACTAAGAAGATTCAAGATTGTCTTCATGTTGAGTTTTAGAAGATCAAGACACCGAGAAAGGTAAAGGTCCCGATTGGATGTTTGATCTTGAGGTTTTAACTCCTTCAATGAATTATGTACCTGTAGAGAAGAAAATCAACCTATGCACATTGGAGACGATTTACAATATGTTGTTCATGGAGTTCATATTAGATCCGATGTTGTTCCCGATGAAGATCCTATAAGTCCAAAACAGCATCGATGTTCCTAAGCAAAGTAACGATTCTTCTAAAATAGTATCGTTGCACCACAATCCTCATTATCGATGAGGATCAATCTATTCAAGAGGAACTTAATCGATGCTTCTTCAAGATGTATTAGCACATTCTTACACCGATGAACAAAGGAGAGCTTATGAAGAGGCAAAGAAGACCAAGACCGCAGATACTCTCACAAGATTTTGACAAGATTTTCACCAAAGTATCGCCGCACTGCTGTCATGATTTTAGATGATTTGGATGATCCTATCATGCCCGGATTAGAGAAACCGATGATGAGCTTGAAGATGAAGGTATTTTCTCGATTTCAATGAAGGAGCCGATTATACTAACTTGAATGATACATATGGAGTTCCACACCACCAATCTTACTTGATTCATAAGAATCATCCAATCGATCAAATTATTGGTCCTTCTACTGAGTTATGACAAGACACAAAGCTAAGGGTTTCACAAACCTCACAATGCTTTACTTATCTTTGTGTATAAACAAAACAGTTGAATCATAAGTGACCATCAAACCTCGCTTATTTACTTGTTTCATCTCTCAAGAGGAACCCAAGAATATTGCTCAAGCTTTGACTAAAGAAAGTTGGGTTGAAGCTATGCAGAAGAACTTCTTCAATTTAAACTTCAAGAAGTTTGATTTTATGTGATCTTCCGGATGGGAAGAGAGTTATTGGCACCGATGGGTTTTCGTAGTAAAGAGATGAAAGAGGCAATGTTATTAAGAACAAGGCAAGGTTAGTAGCTCAAGGTTATAGACAAGAAGAAGGAGTAGATTATGATGAAGTTTTTGATCCTCAGCAAGGATTGAGGCTATTAGAATATTTCTTGCTTTTGCTTCATACATGGGTTTTCGTGTTTACCAAATGGATGTCAAGAGTGCCTTTCTATGGTACTATTACGTAAGAGGTGTATGTGAAACAACCTCCGTGTTTTGAAGATCCTAAACATCCAAACAAAGTCTATAAGGTGGTTAAGGCTCTTTATGGCCTTCATCAGCACCTAGAGCTTGGTATGAGAGGCTCTCACATTCTTATTACAACATGGATACATGAGGGAGCTATTGACAAGACTTTGTTTATCAAGAAAGACAAGAAGGATATCATGTTAGTTCAAGTTTATGTTGATGATATCATCTTGGGCTACTAAATGTCCCATGGTTAAGGAGTTTGAGCAATGATGCGTAAGGAATTTCAAATGAGTTCAACGGGAGAGTTAACTTTTTTTGGGACTTCGTGTTAAGCAACAAAGGAAGGAATTTTATCATCAAGACAAGTATGTTACAGACATACTTAAGAAGTTTAATTTTGATGATATGAAGGTCAGCATTACCCCTATTAAATCTATCAATTCATTGGGCAAAGATGAAGATGGACAACCATTAAGTCAAGCTTTACGCATCCATGATTGGCTCTCTTATGTATCTTATCGCATCAAGGCCCGATATCATGTTTGCGCTTGTTTATGTGCAAGATATCAAGTCTCACCAAAGATTTCACATGAATGCAAGAAAGAATTTTTGTTATTTGAAACAACAAATTAAGTTGGGTTGTGGTATCCAAAAGAGTCCCTTTTCACTTAGAAGCTTTTTCAGATAGTGATTATGCAGTGATAATTATGATAGAAGATCAACAAGCGGTGGATGCCAATATCTTGGAAGAAGGTTAGTCTCCGGCAATGCAAGAAGCGGAGACAATTGCAAAGAACATCATCACTCAAGCTCGAATATGTAGCCGCCGCAAGCCGTTGTGGACAAGTTTTGTGGATGCGTAATCAACTCTGGACTATGGGTTCAATTTCAAAAATACTCCTATCAATATTGATAATGAGAGTACCATCCGATTGTGAAGAATCCATTTATCATTCCAAGACCAAGCATATTCGATTAGGCATCACTTTATCGAGATTGTTATGAGCACGTGCTCATTAATGTTGTTAAGGTTCACACAGATGATAACGTAGTCGATTTACTCACCAAAGGCTTTGATGTTTCTAGATTCAATCACTTGTGGTGAGTATTGGCATGATTAACTACTAAGCTATGTTTGAGGGAGGACTATAAGGTGTTAGTATAGTCCCGTGTATTGTTTGAGGGGAGGATTAGTATGTATATTTAGTTTCTATGGAGGAATTTGGCAAAGCATCGCTTTTCCTAAAAGTACCGCTTGAAAGTACCGCTTTGGGAAAGATCGCATATGTGGAAAATCGCTTTGTCGATTAAAGCACTGCTCCAACGGTTATATTGAGGGTAATTAATGCTAACGGTTATTTTATTTTGGCGATGATTTTCAAATCTCCTATAAATAACTACTTTCCGATTTTCCCTCTCATATCATTACATTAGCATCGTTTCCATATTTCTCTCATTCTTATTCAATTTCAATTTGTGCTTACATAATCACCAATGGAGAATCGACTCATTGCTTCAAAGCACAATATGGTAGCAAATTTAGACAAGATCAAGATAATGCATGCGTCGATATTATTGATTTTTAACTGGTCGCGAAATCGCTTATGCTCTTTTAGTGGAGCCGGATATTATTGAGCCATGGATTCAAGATTTTGGGCCACTGCCAGAGAAAACATGGAGAATGAAGAATTTTATATTAGGGTTACATTGTTGGACGAACTCGTGAAGATTATTGAAGCATCTATTAGAGAGGATTTCTTTGTTTAATGATAATGATGGTGCTATTCATTTTGCCAAGGAATTGATTTGGGAAACTTTTGGGCATATTGGTTATGAAGGTTCTTTAACGAACAAACATTTAGAAAACAGCTTGTTTTGTCCTCAATGGAAATTTTTGGTTCATGAGTTGCTACATTGTATAAGTGCTAAGAGTACTTCTTGGAGCATTCGGGTCAATATAGCATCCGCTATGGTTGGGTTAGCTACGGATCGAGTTTTTAACTTCTCAAGGCTAATATCGGATGGGATGCTCGCATATCTCACATGGGTCTACTTGGCTAATGTACCCAACGGTTTATATCGGTGTTTTCTTAAATAAGCAACTGTCGATGTACCAAAACCTCTGAGACTTTGCTCGTTATTGTTCAACAATCCAAGATTTTTACTTTTATGGCTAGAAGAAGTGATTTATTTAGAGGTCCGTATACACCATTAACTACTTCTACGATGGAAGTTGTTCAGCCGTTAGAGCAGATGATGAAGATGATGCAATTAGTGCAAGTATTGCATCCGAAGGTACCGCAATCGCAGTAATCGCAACCAGCAGTATCGATCCGAAGGTACCAAGATCCGCAAGCATCGCTTCTCCCGAAGGTACCGTGATCTTTCTGAGGTAATGTTTCTCCAAGCCCCGAGGTTCAAGAAGAGATTGAAAGATCACTACTCCATCTCCACCACGATCTCGTCCTCGCTTTCACCGAGGAACATTCACATATTCAAGGTGAAGATCCATATACTATACCTCGTGAAGGTTTATCTTTGGATAATTATGCTTTGACAAGGAGATAGTTAAGTTGCAAAAGACTACTACAGCTCAAGCTAAGGATAAAGAAATTGAAGATAAAATTTAGAAGGCTAAAAACTTTTGTCCGGCCTTTGATCAAAGAATTTCAGATCCGGGTAAAATCAAAGAAGAAAGCACAAAGGCGCCCTCGCACAAGTAAACACAAAATGGTTCCTACACCATCTTCTCATCAACTTGGGGAGGAATTTAGAAAAGAAAATTTGAAAGAAGATACTTAAGAAGAAAGAACTCAAGGTAATCAAGAAAAGATTATTTCAGACATCGAGAACAAGAACAAGTTCAAGGTACCGATGATCAATGTACTAAACATCAAAGTGTTGCTTTTCAAGATACTTCTAGGCAAGAGGTAATAACACCAAGAGTATTGAATTTTGAAGAAGAAGTCGGTCCTTCTACAACCAGTTATACAAGAAGAGGAGGAAGCTACATTCAAACCTATTCATTCCGCAAGTGATGATGAGTTCATTGCTACAATTTTAGGAGATTTGTCACCCAAAAGGAGGAGTTACTATTAGAGATGTACAAGAAGAAGAACAACAAAGAACTTCTCAACTGCAATTGATCCTAAAGATAAAGGGAAAAGTGTTCGTTGAAACCAAGAAAAGAAATTAACTTTAGCGAACTTAGAGCAATTGAAGTTGCTAGGAATGAAGTCACTAGAAAAGTTCAAGAAGAATTAAATGCTAAAGATAGAGAAGCTCGTGAAGCTCAAGAAGCTCAAGATAGAGAAAGCGACCAAAAGGTACAAGATGAATTAGATGTCAAGTTGAACCATTGCAATCACCTATTCCATTAGATTTATGCCAAGACTTAATAAAGCTAAAGATGTAAATGCTATGATGGCTTATCCGAAAAGTCAAGGGTATAAAGGATCGCGTAAGTTTAATTATTTTGAGATGAAAAGATTATATGATGTCGCTAGGAAAGAATATACGAAAGATGTTGCGTGCATTAAAGATTTTAGAGAAGAAGCTACTTGACCAAGTCAAAGAAAGAAGAATTTGAAAATAAAAAGAAAACCCAAATTTGAGATGTTCGGGTTCTCAAAGAAAGAAAGAGTTGAATTAAGATCCGAGACTAGTGATGAATTAAAGAATTATCTCGTGAGTGGTAGATTTTGATTACTCTAAAGAAGATGATGACATGAAGATGAATGTGATCACAGATTAGTGCTTTGAAGTTGTGAAATCCAAAGATGGAGATTATATGATTTTTCATAAAGATATATCAAATCTGCTTTTAGTTGACAACTTGCTAATAAGTTGGATGGTAATCAACTCACCATATCGATAATGTGAAGAGTTAATAGCCCACAAGAAAATGGCTTGGTAAAGGCCATGGAAAACCATTATTGGTAATTAGTTCACCATTAGATAGAAGAACTAACTAGTCCGAGAGGGCACATTTTGGTAAAGACAAATCAAATCATTGATAGTCGGTGGTTTGCTAAAAATCATATGGTTATCAATGTACCATGGTCTTACACACCAAAACATTTGGCTACTCCGTAGATAATGGCTTTGGTAAAGAGATCTAAATCCATTAAATTTTCAATGATTCACTTGAAAGTGATGATAATAGTATGCAACTTAAACCGAATTAATGTACAATTTGTCATATGTTGTCGTGTTGTCGAAAAGATGGAGATTGGTCGATGTCGCCGTGAAAAGAACAATTCTAAGAGATACTTTGACAAGCACAAATATTACAGAGATACAATCTAAAGACTAAGAAACAACTGCTTTTAAAGATGAAGTCGTTAAAGATATATTTATAAAGGAACTTGAAGTCAAGTAGAATTCAAGTTAGGGGAGGATTGTTGGATATGAAAGTGTTATGAAGATATGAAAGTATCAGAACCGCAGCACCGGAAGAAGTCAAAGAGTCAAAGTACCGCTAAAGACAAAGTCAAAGCATCGCACCATGAAGTCAAAGTACCGCAAGAACAAAGAACTGCTATATTCGCTTATGGAAAGTATTGTATTCCATGTTTAGATTACTTGTCGTGCAAGAATACAAATTGTAAACCGACTAGGATATCCTTGAGCCTATAAAGGACTCCTAGATTGGCATTAGAGGCACAATTCCAAAAAGAGTTTTAGATTACGATTAGTGTTTTAGAGAAAAGTTCGATTATCTTAGAGTTATATTAGAGTATCTCGACAATAAGCGATTTAGAGTTTATAATAAAGTTATTCTTCTTAGCTTTGTTAAGTAAATTCCGTACTTAATAAAGATTGCTCAGTGTTTCTTTGTTAATAACTTAGAATTTATCCGAGGTTATTAAACCTTAACAAGCTAGTTAAAGTTAGTTTGATTAAAGTATATCGATCCAACAATGATGATATCATTTAAGACCGGGAAGGATGAACACGATAATACATGAAGATAATTTGCGACTTTTGGAGATATATGATTATTGCATATGTTTTTGTACTTGCAATCAAGTGAAATGTAACATTTAAGTATATATCAGTCTTGTTTTTCTTTTTATAATGATTTATGTTCTTTAATTTGTGTTTCAAACTTTTAAGAAAAATAATGATCATGTAAAAATATTGGTAGGTTGATAAAAAAAATGGTAGCTAAAAATAACATGTTTGCACTTTGATTAATTGAAAACATGTATGCATCCGACTATTTGTTAAAAAAACATGTATGCACCTTTGCCTATTTGAAAAAAAAAAAAAAAAAAAACGTGTATGCTCCTTGAAATTTCAAAAAATAATGAATAGGTATAAAAAAAACATGTATGCACCATGACTATAAAAAACATGTTAGCGCAAAAAAAAATCCAAATTTTATCGTTTAAAAAAAACGGAATTATAAAAACAAAATAATATGAAAATGTCTTTACTATTATACCTTTTGAATTAAATAAAATAACAAAATGCTATCAAGCATTAAATGATGTACATTGTGTATTATTAGTTGTAAAAGATGGTTCTCAGCTTCGACTTAAAATGGGTTCGAAAATAAAGTTCCTCTATATATATATATATATATATATATATATATATATATATATATATATATATATATATATATATACATATATATACAAGGACGGACCTTAATGGAGACCCCCAAAATTATGGCACCTAGTGTAAATATTATAGATTTTAGGGGTAATTTAGTTGAGGTTACAAACAAATCTCGATTCGGCCTCCCAAAATAAATTCGCTTCCCAAAAAAAATGTTCAAGTTCCGTCTATGTGTATATATATATATATATATATATATATATATATATAGTGTTATTGTGTTATATTCTATACAATACCAATCTTATATACAAGACTTTACAATACCATTATCGACCAATCGTAATTTAGTAAATTACTTTCCATTTATTTAAATTATCTTATTTTCAAGGGTATTTATGGTATTTCAAGATATTAAAAATATCAATAATAAATAAAACCATAAATATCCTAAATAGGTGCTAGAAACCGGTAACCCACCCTAAAAACCCAAACCGCACTCTCCTCTCTAGATCTAACATTCGACTACAAAAAACCGCCATAAACTTCTCTTTTTGATATATCAATCGTCAGGATGCCTTTATTCGCCTAATGATTGTTAACCCATTATTCTCCTAGATCTATCACATGTTATCAAGTAAATGAAATTTAATGGCGGCGGTCTCTTGTATCATCCTATGTATACTTTCCAGAAGTTTTTAGTCCGACGATAAATCAAATGATAAGGTTATAAAAAATAATTATCAGTTAATAAGAACAAAAACAATGTTATTCAGCTTTTTCGAATGATAAGGTGATTCGTGTAAAAGTGAGTGGTGAAAACACAATATCAACGTATATCAAAATAATCGAAATCCGCAAATCAACCTTTAGAAAAGGGTTAACGTACAAATCTCACGGGTGTGATAAAGTGATACCGGGAAAGTGATTTCCGGTCGTGTCCCAATGAGGTGTGAAATTGATTTGAGTCGATGAGTTTCGTGATAAGGACTTGAATCGTTAAACGAATTTTGATTTGCGATTACGATTCTACAAAATAAAGAACGGAAATGAAAATAAAGCATGTAAAACAAAGTAAATGCTAAATAAACTACTACTAAGCCTAAGAAACAATAAAACAACGCTTAAATTACATCCTAGGTGCTAAAATGCAAAAACGCTAAAAACCGAGAACACAGCGAGCCCCGAAGTGAAAAATAATGCAATTTAAGTCCCACGAAAGTGAAAACAATTTTCCTCGTTCTACATGACCAAAAATAATTTTAGGAAAAGCGGAATATTTTTCGATTTTTAAATTATTTATTACGATTTAAAACTAAATTTAACTAATTAATTAATTAAAATACTAAATGATTTTGGAAAATCGAAATTTTATAATAAATACTTTGAATACTACTGAATTAAAGAAAATAAAAAAACTGGTCATCGCTTTTGAAATAAGTCAAAAAGAAGAAATAAGCTAAAGCTATCTAAACCAGAAACACCCTATGTATTAAATGGTGCAAATGTTAACGATAAAGACCCTAGGGCATTGGAAACGTGGTGTCGTGTGTGTAAGGCCATGGGCATGAGGTCTTGGGTTCGAATCCCACCTCCTTAACCTTTTTTTTTTTTTTTTTTTTTTTTCAAAGCTTAAAGATGCAATCAACAAGTACTTTTGTGAAAATTTTCCTTATAAAATCCACTCAATAAGTCGCTTGCACACCTTATGGTCGGCGCTATGAATGTAATGTAACAAACACCCTTTTGCCACTTTCTTTTATTGAAACCATGAAATAGCTAAATGAAAAGCTAATTAACCATCGATGCGACAAGACCCTTTCGATGTATTCAACCCAAACGCACCCTTAGATGTATTCACCAAATTAAGGTGCACAAATAATGGTCACAACACAAAAGAAGAAATAAGTGCTTAGGAAAGAAAATAAGCTAAAAGGAAAGCATAATAAGCACTTAAACTATGGTTGGCTGCTGTTGGGACAGTGGGCTACCAAGAGAACAAATTAAGCTATGAAAAGCATTCAAATAAGCTACTTAAGGTACTTGAAAGACTAACCTATGAGTGAACTTAGATTATACCACCAAATAGCCACCTACTGATCATAAATAAGCAAAAGTGAACCACTAATAGACTCCAAAATGGCCCCCCATGCCAACGAAATGCAGCGGCCAAAGCGCAAAGAAAGGGTAGTTTCTAAAGCAATTATAAGCTACTTAAAAGCTCTAAACCCGAACTAAAATAGGAAAACATGAACACTATCAATCCAACTATTAAATGCAACAACTAACTAATCTTAAACCTAACCTAAAATCACCTAAATCTAGGCAAGAAAGGAAGAAAGTCATCAGTCATTGCACTGTGTCCTAAAATGTACCGATGGTTTTGAGGTACAAAAACAACCTAGCTAACAAGCTCCTAAGGCCAAGTTAAACTAAAAAAATATAAAATCTATACTACTAACTACTTGGAAGAAACAAAATCAAGTCCTAAACTAACTCTAATCAATCTAATATTAAGCCAAAAGTTGACCTAAGTCACATGCTGGGTGGTTCGACAAAGAATTCGTAAGAAAAAACATTTTCAGATACCAAAAAACTCTTTACCATCGGAACCTTACCTACATCGAATCGACATCCAACTTAAGTTGATTGAAGATCCAACATGGGTCAAAAGTAATTTTTGACCCATAACCCATGCTAATCCAAACACTCTTCAGCGTATTCGAGAAAGTGTTTTAAAAAATTGAGCTTTAAGAAATTACCTTGCAAACCTGAAATCACTCAACTTCAAACACACTTTCAAACTAAAATTAAGGATATGATCTTAAAAGTAACAACATAAAAATAATTGAAAGTAAACCAAATTTTTCATCGATCGGAAATTTAAAGAGTACAATTTAAATAAAGACAATGAAATATAAAAGTGGACTAGAACAAGATTTCTAGACAAAAATTACACTAATCCTAAAATGCCTATTTATACAAAAAGTGAAAAAGTCTTCCGCTTTTTCTTGTTTTTTGTTTCAGGTTTTTGTGTGATGAAACAAGCCAAACATCACCATTGTGTTTTCTTGAGTTCAATCCACACCATCTATCATTCTTGAAACCCCATTGCTTCATCACACCATAGATTGGCATTTGTAGTTGTGGATTGCCAAGGTGTCTTGTCACATGTTGAGCTCTTTTGCGGCTTTCAAAAATGAGTTAGGGGTGATAGTGGGTGTCAATCGTGAGGTGACCGAGATTAAGTGAATGGAGTTTTATATTTCCGGTAAAGGAGAGAGGCGTTTGGGGAAGAGGAAAGGATGGTTAAAGGTTAAAATATTATTTGTGTCTCGATTCTTGGGAGTTGGGGTGGTTAACACTGACTGGGTATTAGGGTAAAAGATCGGGCTTGGCCTGACTATTTGGGTTTGGGTATTATTAGATTTAAGGATTAATAATGGATACAAGGAATATTTAGACCAATTGTGTCCAAACCGAAAATCCAGATCACTCATGTAACTTCTAAAATCGCTCCAAGGACCGGCTGGTCATACTCCATAGTGTAAGGTTCATTTTGCCATCTTTGAAATTTGAGGGTAATCCGCCGCTTTGAAATCTTCGTGACCAAACTCGCCATTTTCCTCGATTTCGACGCTTTTGCTCGCTTCGCTGGGGCCAATCCTTTGTACCGCAAGACATAAAACACACCGAGGATATTTTAACGATTTTGAGCGTATTTGAGTGTTTTGGACATTTTTTTGAGGTCTTAGGCGGGTAAAAACGATGAGTGAATAAGCACTCATCATAAGGTTATGTTGGTATTGCATGTGTGTTAAATTGGAATGATAAGGTTATGAAAAATAATTATCAGTTAATATGAACAAAAACGATGCTTTTTAATTTTTCGTTTGGTTAAAAAGATTTATAAAACTATAAAATTTGTACTACGTAGCTTTTTCGACCATATTCATATGGTTCATATATGTTTTTTAATGATTATTAAATGAAATGGGTGTGTAAACATTTAAAAAGAATAGGCGATAATATTCGTGATATGACTGCATTTTCTAAAATTTCTTATTTTTTAAAAAGGATGATCGAATGGTTATCGAGCTTCATGGTCGGAGCTTGTTCGGGTCATTGATCGGTGGTCGTGTTAAGGTAATGACTTTATTTAATCACTTGTTAAGTTAAACTCGCTAATCGATTATTTTCATAGTTGTTTTGGGGTAAAGTGAATACCGGATTCCAAAACGACTATGTGATTGGTGATTTGTTTGATGGCTCGTATGTGAATGCCTATGTATTGTAACTTATTTCAAAGAGTCAATTTTAGATCTATAACCCATAAAGATACTAATAAAAGTTTTGTTCTCAGATGCTTGTTGCTTTCTAAATCATTTTCTAATATCTAATGAAAGTTTTAATAAAAGAGGACTGCATATGTGATTTAAGAATGATATTAAAAAAATGATAGCGGAAAAGGGTGTGCATAGATGTTTATTAGTTGATACAATACATGTAGACCATTTACTTGATATTATACAATACTGTTATCTTTAAATCATGATAGAATACCTATAAGATTTTACCAATCTCCTAGACATGTTATCTTTAAATCATGATAGAAGCTATATCTTGTGAATATTGTATATATGTTATGGGTGTGCTTATATGTTAGCATATCATGATTGTACACGGATCAAGCTCAGTGACTTATACGTAGTCTGGCTATTCCTCGTTATCCTAGTTTCGCTTATATAAATTGATGTTCACTGGATCTCACTTTGTCGTTATAAGTTTGTAGTGTGAATATATCTTCGCCTTTGAAAAAGATTTTTAGTTCCATATATTTTGTCCCATACTCACAACAAGTCACACCAACATTTGTCTCTTTTTACTCTTATTAAATCTTGACCGTTGACTTTTAGTGTAGTCAAAATTGGATTCGAGTTATGTATAGTATAGATAGTCAACATATTGGTTATGGACTTATGGGTTTTTCTTCTTATAGTAGCTGTTTATCTAACTTTTTTTCATAAGGGAAAGTTGGTATTATCCTTGCACAAATGTTATATTTAATTTATCATGTAAGTTTTGTTTATTTTATTATTATTTTTTTTGACATAATTTGTATAACTAAAGATTGTGCATATGTGTTATGGCTATAGTTGTTATGGATATAGATTCATTTGGTTGTCATGGGTCACGAATTATAGTTCGGCTGTATGTATGTGTTATGATATATTTTATCTTAGTTTCATTTGATTTATCACAAGTTGAGTGTTGGTGCATGTTTAGATGAATCATCGATGTGCATATATGTTTTAAGATTGATATAAAATTAAGAAAAGATGTATGCATATATGTAATTGATTGTGCATATGTGTTTAAATTGTGTATATATTTGCTATTTGTTAATAATAAAAACTAACAATTGTTTGTACTTTTAGGTATCGAGCATGTTTGATAATGATGATAACTATGACCAATATAAAAAGTGCACATATGTTTTCAAGTACATACTTTTTAAAGAGGAGTTGATCATGACAAAGATATAAAGCCACTACACAGATACAAGTGCATTTGATGAATGAATACACGATATACAATAGATCATGAGAGTGCACACATGTATAATCAATAATGTAGTTGTTTTTCTTTAGACATTTGTGTTTGAATTGTATTTCATGATATATCAAATTTATACATAATGTTTATATTTTTGTTTTATAGTTTGAATTCTAAAGAATTGAATGCTTCTAGCTATAATAGAAAAGGAAAATGACGAAAAAATGATTGACTCGACACTTGTCAGTTATTGCAGGTAACTATTTTTTTTTCATTGTAACACAAACCTTTTGAATTTTGTCATTGTATGTAGCCATTAGGTGAATTTGTGTTATTGTATGTACCCAACAGTTTAGCGTTACATCGTTAGTCCTTTTATATTAACTATAAAGTTAGTAAATAACTTAAATTTCGCTTTCACGCTTTTATTCGTTTTCATCCGTTATTATCGTTTTGTCCGCTTTTATACTTTTTCGTCCTGCTTTTTCCTCACGTTGCTCGCTTTCCATTCGCCCGTTTTCACGCCGCCCGCTTATACGTCATAGATCGCTTTTATACGCTTTTAGTCCGCTTTTATAAGTTTTCATCCGCTTTCATCTGCTTTTACGTTAATCGCTTTTCATCCGCTTTATATTTTTTCGTCCGCTTTTATACGTGAAGAAAACCAACGAAGCGTATAAAAAAAGATGAAATGTTAGAAACAGATCAAAACTTTAAAAAGCGATTTAAAATTTATAAAAACATTGAAAACGTAAGAAAACGGATGAAAACGATAAATACGAATGAAAATGTAAAAAGGACAAAACGACAGACGAAAAACGATAAAAAGGGACAAACGATAAAAACGGATGAAAACGAAGAAAATGTATTTAAACGATAAAACGGACGAAACGATAATAACGGACTAAACGTAAGAAACGAAGTAAAAAACGAAATGTAAAAACGAATGAAAGCATTGGACCAAATGTATAAAACGGACGAAAAGTATAAAACGGATTTAAACGATAATAACGGACTAAAACGCATTTAAAATGTAAAAACGGATGAAAGCATTGGACCAAAATGTATAAACGGATTTAAAAAGTATAAAAACGGACGAAAACGATAATAACGGATGAAAACAAATAAAACGTAAGAGAACGAATTTTAAGTTATTTACTAACGACCGTTAGTAAATAAGTGACTAACGATGTAACGCTAAGCTCGACTGGTACATACAATAACACAAATTCACCTAACCTGCACATACAATGACAAAAATTCAAAGGTTTGTGTACAATGAAAAAAATAATGATTACACACAACGACAACAAGTCAAGTTCGACGATTTTTTTATCATTTTCCTAAAAACATTGTTTATATAGAATATTAATGAGATTCAGAATGAAAAGGCATATATGCACAACTCATAAAAAAAAAAAGCTAAAACATTCTACGATGAAGGACATCCAAAAATTATTGAAATTTAAATTTTTCAACTTCCTAAAATTTAATTAAAATTAAAAACGTTTTTAATGAAAAATAAAAAGAAAAATATATGGTTTTTACTATCATACCCTTACTAATACATTTTCACCAAAAAATATATAAATTATTTACATAAATGCCATCATGGATTAGTAACCATTGATTAAATGATCCAAGGGTCTAGATTGTTCTAAAATGCAATCAGAAACATCAGATTCTAAGAATTGCATGACTATATGATAATATATATATATATATATATATATATATATATATATATATATATATATATATATATATATATATATATATATATATATATATATATATATATATATATATATATATATATATATATATGTAGAATCTAGATCAAATAAGATCAAACTTAAAGTTGTTAAATGTATATATATATATATATATATATATATATATATATATATATATATATATATATATATATATATATATATATATACTAGTGTCAAAACCGTCCGATGGACGGGTATGACTTGTGATTTTTATTTTTATGATTTAGTTGATCAAATATATACTAAAAAGTAACTAAAAGTTAAATGAAAGAGTTAAGATCTATAATTGATGTTACCATAATCCATTAAACGTCTAAAAGGGTAAATACTTTGATTTGTGGTTTTATTTTTACGATTTAGCGAACAAATATATAGTTAAAAGTTATTAAAAGTTAAATTAAGCGGTTAAGAAGTATAATTGATGTTACCATTATTCATAAACGGGTAAAAGTAGGTAACTACTTTCTAACATTTTGTCCTAAACAATATTAATCATGAACATGTTTTTCATTTGATAATATTATTAACATTTATTATTATTATTTTGTTTTTGTTAATTATGTTTATTTAGTTATTGTATATAGATGCTTCCAGCTAAGTTATTTTACCAAATTTAGAGGATGTTGACGAATTTGAAATATGTGTAAATGGATTTATGGTTTTGTTTGATGTTTGTTGTGATGAGAATATGTATGTATTGTCGGGTTACAAGTGGAGTTTTTTTGTTGATACCCTTTGCTTGTTAAGTGGTGATGTTTGTGTGTTTATCGGAATAGAGGAAAAGGTTGTGGTTAGAGCGGTGTTAGTGTTTTATTCGGACTTCTTAAATTTTATTGTTTAAATTTGATTTCATGATTTTGTTAGTTTACATTATAATTATATTCGGTGTGTTACGTGTTTTAATTAGTTTTTTGATGACGTTGTTAGTAGATATAAAGGATTATTTTCAATAAGTTTTTAAACGAAATATATAAACCAATATACATGATTAAGATAGATTGAGTATGTGTTTTTAGAATTCTTGTAAACTTACGATCTTTTTTTTAATATAATTTTTAAATCCTAGTTGTGGTGAGTTATTAAAGCAAAACCCTTAATGGGAGGTCAACCGGAATTCATGACTCCCATGCACTCGTCCTCTAACTAAAACTGATTGATTTATACGATCTATTACAGAGCTAACGTTGGTCCATTCATGACCAATACCCGTCATTGATTGCTTCTCTTATTTGCTAAAAGCATACGGTTGTAACTCATTAAGCACCATGTTCTGCCATTGCGGCTTCCTTATTTGCTAGAAGCATACGGTTGTAACTCATTGAGCACCAAATGGTACTACAAGCATACCGTTGGATCTCATTAAGCACAATAATAACTTTAAGTAATGAACCATAAATATTGCGATAATAGGATTTATAATACATGCGGTGTTTGTTTACGTGAACTGCATTTGAAAGAGAAATACAGATGGTGAAGAAGCATTATGCAATGGGCTTATGGGACATGCAAACCATAATTCATTGTAGCTTATTCATTTTTTTTGGTAGGAGGGTTATCAACCATAACCTACTATGGATACAATGATCAAGGTTTAGCAAGTAGCAACATTAAGATTTAGCAACAACAACATTAAGGTTACTCCATGAGAATAAAAAATGAATCAATATACGTCAAAATAAACAATATAAATTACATTATTTAATATAAAGTATATAAACTATATCATTGATCGTCATGTTCACGAACGACCCGTTGCAAAATCCAATATCACCGAATCAATGTGAGGGCTAAATTTTGGCGGTTTCGGCGTTGGTGGTATATGAGCGGGAAGAGATAGCACAATAAAAAGAAACAAACAGGTCCACTATCGGCTCTAAATAAGAATAAGATTCATTCATTAATCTACATCATTATATTACTAAACAGAAAATAAAAAGGAATGTCTTTTTTTTTTGAGAAAACCATGTTTATTTGGTTCATATTTATCAAATGCAGATGCAACTAACCATGTTGAGGTGTGTTGGTCATCGGGTCGTCCGTACCATCACAATGTAAGTTTGCAGACCGCAATTGACCTAAACCGAAAACAATCAAAAGATTAAAGAAATCAATTTCATACGCATTGGTCCGGTGCTTCTATTATTCAATTTGAAAAGGCAAAAGGTAACCATACTTTAGCGCGTCTGAGACGAACGGTTGGTTCTTGAATGTCA
Source organism: Chrysanthemum lavandulifolium (assembly GCA_022545495.1). NCBI lineage: Eukaryota > Viridiplantae > Streptophyta > Magnoliopsida > Asterales > Asteraceae > Chrysanthemum > Chrysanthemum lavandulifolium. The sequence continues at coordinate 34,220,270 of CM040240.1, forward strand.
ATACGATCAATTAGTTGTCATTCCGGTAGCCGCAAAAAAGGGAAAAATGTAAATATGAAAATAGCAGTACATCAATATGAGTATGATAAATATGAGTATTTTTATTTTCGACCCATTCGTGAGAAAATAGATCTAACTTATCATATTAATTGCGTGAACAACATATAGATGCAAACATCCTTTTAGTAATAAAAAGTTAAGTCACTAAAAGTTACATCATCAAAAGTCGGTTTGTGTTGAAGTGTGCATGTGTTTGTGCGACATAAAAAATGCTAAAGGATTCATATTCTGCTGCATCAGAGTGTTAAATGGTTAACATGTTTATAAAATCCCAACTGGATTTAAACCCGCATTTGGCTGCAGTTCGTTTGGCTAAAGGAGTATTTTAAGCTTCATTTGCAAGCCTTTCAGCAATAATAAGTCGAGAGATGGAAATAGGATTCATTCTGAAATAAGAAGCCAATGATGAAATGTTCTAACATATATTTTTATAAATGTTGAATAAAAAATACAGGTTAAGTTACACCTTAGTCCTAACTGATGGTCTAAAATGAAACTAATTCTTGGAGGCCCGGAACATTGCTGCAGCTGCCAATCTGGCTATCTCCTTGTCTTCGTTGTTCTTCCCTTTAGTCAGTTGTCCGATAGCAGTGCACTACATATACAAAGACAAAGCCAATAAATTTATACACCTCTTCTGTTAAGAAGCCAAAGAGGTGGCGACTTCAATACATTCACATGAAATGGGTGGATTTGGGGTTGATGTCAAAAAACATAAAAACGAAAGTGGGTCCAATGGTGAAAAGGATAAATATAACTTCTAAAATATTTTCCTAAACATGTCAGATGCTTATGGTCTAAACATGTATTAAATTCTTACAACCATATATTGCATTAGTTATAAGATATTATTGCATCATCCTTTAAATAAAGTTGTCGTGATAATATAAATTACATTAATTATTTGAAAAATTGGAAAAAGATGGACAAAAGAGTTTTAGCAGGCTATGCAACCGCATTTGACCCGAAAACGTTACCGTTCAAACCAACCCATTATAACTGTGACCCGACCCAACCACTCACACATTTTGCAATCTCTATAAGCGCTACAATGTAAAAAGGAAGCTGCACCACCATGCAATATAAACACTGGTAGGGAAGCGAGATATGATACAATTATAAGTATGCAATTATAAGTCACCAGAATGTCACCACATAAAGGTGGAGGCAAGTATGCAATTATAAGTCACCAGAATGTCGTTAATATTTATTATCAAAAGCCATATTATCTTGTAAAGATACGGAGATACCATGTCTATGCACAACATATGATTTGAAAGTACAGAACTACAGCCATGCTGGATTTCTCAGACAGTAACAACAGCTTTAACTTGTAGGTAGTTACTGAGACTGTAATTCCTTTTCTTTCCCATGCCCGCTCATCTTGTAGCCACCAAAATGAATTGCAGCATCAAATATGTCGAAGAGGTTGATCCACACAGTTTCCGCTTTCAACGCATGTGTTAAGGTATTAGTAGTTTCAAGATTTTGTGTGAAAACACCAGCAGCCAATCCAAATTGAGTTGCAATTGACCTTTGAATGACCTCATTCGTATCCCTATATAAATGAAGAGTATAAAATTAAAACTGAGAAATGAGCATAAATATTTGGGGATGGTTCCATAGGTTCACAACTTACTTGAATTTCAGAATCGAATGTACTGGTCCAAATATCTCATCTGTTGCTGTTAGCATGTCATCCTACTTGGAAGAAAGATCATTTAGATTTGATCCGAAAGAACTATAACATTTTTGCAGCATGCTAATTGATGGTGTTACCTGGACATTTGAGAATATAGTGGGTTGGATATAATATCCTTTAGAGCCAAATTTTTTGCCTCCAGTTTCAAGGGTAGCACCACTGTCAACGCTATATCTTATCAAAATTTTCAAAATCAACCTATAAAAAAGGATTAACAATTTGAATTGAGGAAACAAGTTCGTAATGTTTTTCGAGTACTTATCTGAAGAAAGCTAAGGGAGGAGAAATAATAACAGTCAATACCTGGGGACCTTGGTCAGCACCCTTCCTGAAGGATCACCGACCACACGGTTTACAGCACGTGCCTTTATTTCTCTATGAACTCATCATAAACACGTTCATGTACAAATGTTCGTGAAACAACCCTTATTTGTTATAAACATATATTGCACCGTGTAGTGTAAATTATGAATATAGAAGTGCTTGCGACTTTTCAAGTAGAGGCAACCTCCATTCCATGAAAAGAAAAAAAAAAATAAATAAATAAATAAATAAATAAAATTAGCCTATATTTTTGAGTAAAATGATTTAGATGGCTCTATGTATATAAAACACTCCAGGTTTAAGTATATGTCAATGTGCTATACAAAAGCAATTATTTTCGAAAGGCCTAAGGAATATGTTACAAATGACTAATATAGTAAAAATAGCTGACATGGTAAAATGGCACAATTTAAAATTGAATTTTGTACAAATGAAATTGCATAATTGATATAAAACAGATCTTCCAATTTAAGATTTAATTTTCTACAAATAGATCGACATAATGGACTAAAAACTTACTTGTTCGTGTTCAATTGTTCGGCTTCATGGCGTGATGATCTGGCTACTGTAAATCTTGTAGCCTACATCCTAGAAAACCTATACGGGTTAGCTTTGATTGTAAAATAAGGCTAAATTGAAACTACATAAGTAAAGCTAAATTGAAGCTATGCATGGACAGGTTTAAAAGATTCAAATAAAGCAAAATTGAAGCTACATATAGCCTACGAAACGTGTGAGTTGTTGAATCTTTGACAATAGAAGGAAGCGCACTTGTGGTTGTCATTGGAGCAATAACACCAACAGATGACGCAAACGAAGTTTCACGGCCAGAGAGGTTAAATACAACAGGCGACTGTTCAGATGGAGTCCGTTGAACTCGACATATTGTGTGAGACCGAAATCAGTAGCAAACACATTAGGCATCATACCACTTGCGGCAAAAAAAAAATAACGAAGTTCAAAATTTCTGAATACATTGACAAAGCTGAATAATGAAGTGGACGTATACTTACAGATGTAGTTATTATCTTGGTTACGAACGGTAGTGGGAACATATGGTATGCCTTGTCGTATCGGGCCTTCAAGACCGCTGGCATGACAAAGTCTTGGTTGCCACTGTTCACTCATAGACGTTGAAACCCGGTTAATACCACCCACCTGAAAATTGAGCTTAATAGTGTTGGTGTTTCAGATTGCTTTTTTCTCTGCGTAACTACTTACCATATTCAGCCTAAAAATCCATTATGAATGGATTAATACTTCAAAAGTTTTTAAGAGGACACGTTATTGTTTGTTTTTAAGCTTTTTTAAAGTGGCATATATTTAAGGCAGTCGGTAAATGTGTAACCGTATTGGTAAACTATATTGTTACCTGTAGTCGGGATTTGGCTGGGGTCCATGGTCCCTTTATGCACTGGAATTTCGTGTGTCACCTTTTGAGACGCTATATTTAGCAGTTTTCTGTAAGTGAAGTGGTTTTCTGAAAATAGTAAAATGAAAAATACTGTTCTTTATCATATACCGTATCAGTGGTGGCACGAAGAGCATTATTCAAATCATCTGATATAACAAATAAACAATTAAACTAATTTCTATTTCAGTCGTAGCACAATACAATTTTAGGCGTCTTATTACACAAATAACACGTATCCTGACAACTCTAATCATCTTCTCAAAAATTGCCATTTTAGTTGTATTTTTCCGGTTATGAGTGCAACTTATTCAAGTATAACAGCCCAACCTAATAACCTCATAAACAAAAAAGCTTCAGCGCATCAGCTTTTCAAAGACAACTGAGCCTGTAAGCCGGTAAAATAAGCTAATCCAAACACCCCATTAATCAATTTCCCCAATCTATCACAAAATCCGACATAATTCAGCTGTCAAATAAATAAAAACCAACCAATAATTTGACCCCTATGAACGCAACTATGAAATATTAAGTTATTAACAGTAAAAATATTAACATCAAATTACATTAAAAAATAAAATAACCTTGCATATTTCATCTCTAGTTTTCAGAGGAGACCCTTCAAGAGCAATTTTCCAAACTTCAATTGGCTTATACCTATTAAATCAAATCAAATAAAAACCGAGATAATTATTATCTGAAAATGGGTAATTAACGACAATGTAATTTACATACTTGAATGTCCACGTATTGTTTGCTCTTTGTTCATAAACTTCCATCGGTTCCAGTTCTTGGTGTCTCGCTGTTTACCATTCTTATAGAAAAATAAACAGCAATTCAACGGCATCTTTTGGGAAGGTTACACCTAGCTCTTCTTAAAGCTCTCTCCTGCAAGCATACAACACTTTAAAGTAATACGATATAAATTCACAATAAATGATGCTTAGTTAATATATATGAGGCGGTCCAAGACATCAATGTAGTATGAATAAACAGTTATCTTTTGGGAAGGTTACACCTAGCTCTTCTTAAAGCTCTCTCCTGCAAGCATACAACACTTTAAAGTAATCGATATAAATTCACAATAAATGATGCTAAGTTAATATATATGAGGCGGTCCAAGACATCAATGTAGTATGAATAAACAGTTGTCCCATAGCAGTGGTTACTTCATCATACATGTGCTCTCTTTCAAACTAACACTATTGGCTACGTGTTATGCGTTGATTGACGATTTCTTTTTGCTACTCGGATCTCCTAATAGCAAAAAATGGTTAAATTGTTATAATTATGAGTATACGTGCATCTTATTGCGATCCTATGGGTCACACAGGTAGTAAGGAAAGTAAGTTAACTAAAATAAAAAAAGTGAAGGATATGTTAATAAAACGACATTATTACCTGCAATCTCCGGGTTAGGTCTTTATACTGGTTGTTGCTGCTTTCTACAAAGTATTATAACTGTGCTCGGCCACATACTTTTTGCATTTTGACTGCAAATTGAGCATAGAGTGTATCAGTTTAAGAGAAAAGACTCATTGACATTTATATGCATTAATAACAAGAAGCAGACACGGGTCAACCCAACCCTTTCATTAAAGGGCGTGTCAACCCAAGCTGGTGCTTTTCCCACTTATAGTGTCTTGGGGATGGGGGCATAACGGATCCTGGTTATTTGCTTTATGCTATGAAGCTACCTACCACTACCTTATTAAAAGACACTGAACGGTTAAACCAATTTACCCCTGGTGCGCACCAAATTTTTTTATAAACGGTTACATATAGAAGGACCTATAATAGGAGTTGCAGCAAATGAATGATATCGTTGACAGTAGGTGGTTTTCTGCCTCAGGTATGATGCCTAAACTAACTGAATGATATAGTCAATGGTGCTTGACATTTTAATCATTGTCAGCAAAATTGCATAGTATTACCTTAATCAGATAGTCAATGGCTCCTCATTTTGAATCTGTTGTGCGGGAAAAAAACAGCCTGTTAAATCAAGCGTGGAATATACGCCTTTAAATCCTGTCACGAAGCACAAAAATAAATTAAGTCCTCGCTAAAAAAACCTCAATAATTAAGAACTATACCATTCCAAACTGAAAACTTTTATGAATTAAAAAAAATTATATAATACACAGAAAAGTAAGTTTTTACCTTCATTTAGTCATGTGAAATCTCCTAAACACCTTCATTTTAGCGAATTGAAAACCATGATTTGGTTATCAAAACCCTAAACGGGAAGACGGTGTCTTGCTTCAACCATCAGTCCTGTAAATCAAAGAAACATATAAACATCCAGATTTTTTCAACAATATTATGAACCATTGTAACATCACCAATCAGATTCTCAATACCTTCAATAATTTAATGAAACTCAACTTGCTCTAATTAATAATTTAGGACTTACATGATGATGAGGTGCTACTGTGAATATTATGACGTGGAGGAGGAGGATTAACCGAATGAGCACCCTTTGAAATTCATCTATTTCCTGCTGCAACTTGTCAATTTGCACCCTTTGAACTCATTTCATTCATTGACATCTCCCAATTCTTCTTTGAGCTAAATACATACAATTTCAAATACATTAGAGGTTACAATCTCAACCTAATGAGTCAATTTGACTTGTGGTTTGATTCTAACTGAAAATTAACTAAAAGTGATGGGTTAAGAAGTTAAAAATCATCCAGCATGTAATGTGAGTGCATACAACCTCCTGAATCATGTTATCCAAATAGTTAGATTATGTTGGACAAGGTATTTCAGGTGCACCCAATTAGACCCTAGCAGTACCCGACCTTTTGTCAACTTAGAAACATGTTACCCAAACCATACATTTTTCCAATAGTATTACCTTCGACACGACAAGAAGTTCCATAAGATGGATCCAATCCTTCAAATGGATTTCTGTGAGTTTATCTACGACTGTCCCTTTCTGATTATATAGCAAAGCCATTGTCGAACTTTATAACATGTTTATAACCAATAAACCTTTTGTCATTAACATATAAATACTCGCCTCTGGGTCATCGAGGAGTCTAAGTGGAGTACCATCTGCGCTAAGAAGGTCTCTAACACATTTATTATAAAACATAATGAAGTTTAATTACATGAATAAAACTAACAGAAAAAAAATAACACCAGTTGATGACATAACAAAAATCGTACCATTGTCTTCAAGATTATTATCTTTGTTTGCTTTTGAAATCCTTGCACTTTGTCTTAATCTGGCTTGCTCTTTTTGGAACTCCATCCTTCTATCAGATATTTGTTAACACAGTAAAAGCAAATCTGATATCTGATAACACTATAAAACTACAAAAACTACAAAAACTACAAAACTTTTTACACTTATAAGTCGATAAAAAAAACTTCTTCAACTGATAAATCGAAAAAAAAATTAGGGATTATTTACCTGTAAAACTAAGAAGTCGATTAAACTTTTTAGTGATTCTTATGTGTAGGAATAATATAATAGGGTTATACACAAAAAAAAAAAAAAAAAAATAGGTTAAAATATATATGGTATAATTATCTTGTAAGTAATATATATCATAATTTTTTTAATTGTTATCTTCATAATATACATTCCTAAAATACAAATTGCGGGATTTTTTCATCTCCTTATTTGTATTGATTTGAAAGATATAAATCAAAAACAATTTACTCTAGTGGTAAGTTGTTTACAAAAATCATGAATGACCCAAGTTCAACTCCAACAAATGTCTTCTTTTAATAAAATAGTTTTAAAATTAAAAAAACAAAAACAAAAGCAATTTTAAAATTTATTAATAAAAATTGTACATATATTAATTAAAGCGCCACATGTCATTTAAAAAATAAAAAAAAATGCCACGTAAATAGAATGATGACATGGAAATATGACATGGCATTATGGGATGCCAAGTGGCATTTTATGTAGCATGCCTCCTCTATATATATATATATATATATATATATATATATATATATATATATATATTGTTGATATTGCTAAGAAACTTAACCTTGCTCATAATCATTTTGATCTTTATGGTGAAATAATGGCGGTTTTAGCACTCACGACGTCTTTAGCCGACATGAGGGACCGACTCGGGAAAATGGTGATTGGTAATAGTCGAGACGAGGATCCTGTTGTTACTGCTGATGATCCTGGCGTTGGTGGGGCATTAAGTGTACTAATGAAAGATGCAATCAACCCGACTTTAATTCAGACTCTTGAACACACCCTGGTTTTTGTTCACGTTGGCCCGTTTGCTAATATAGCTCATGGGAATTCTTCCATCATGGCCGATAAATGTTGGACCTTAATGTTATTGAAGCAAAAGTTAAGGGTAGTTTAGTATATATGTATTATGTATTTTATGAAAAGTCTGTATAATCTGAAACATCTATGGGTTGGGTCATAGACATAAAAAATAACCATGTAGTATAGGGTATAACGTTTAGAAGTGTCGTTTACTTTTGTAGAATCGGTTTCCTTCTTGTGATGGCACGATTCATGTAGTACAAATAGGTACAAGATTCTGTAATATATGTAAGTTGTAATTCATATCAGTAGTTATACAATTCAATCAATCGATTACATAATCATTAAGTATATTCTGTGTTTGCAAATCGCCCTGTCCCAAACACCCTTGTTCATCCTATCCGAATTCAAGAAGTTGCAGATTGAAGAAACAAGAGATAATCGAAGGCCATTTATTAACAGTAGTATCCGAGCAAGAGTCAACCGATCCAGGGAAGAACGAGTGCAAGTGGCCATCGATTGCAGCAACAAAAGAAAGGAGGAAGATTACCTGTTCATTCGTCGATTGGAGAATTAAGAAGATGATCAGAACCAGAGTAACAAGCGATTAGAATCGTTGATTGAAAACCCCACAAAGGCAACTGGAGTAAGACCAGAAAAAAAGATCAGGCATCGTTCGATTGAAAGGAAACGAAAAGCACTTTCGATCAATCATGTCAATCGATCGTGGTCGCCAATGTAAGGAAGTCAACCTTTTGTGGTTCATAGCAAGTTAAACCAAATCTTTAGGTTCATAGCAAGTTCGAACCTTAAGATTCAAATACAAGTTTCGTGCCTTTTAGGTTCAAATAGCACAGAGAACCCTTGATTTAAACCGACAAGAAATTAGAATCATTGGGTTTAATTTCGAAGAAAGGATCCATTATTTTGATCAAAACAAGCAAGAACACGATTAGCAAGTGGGTCGGGAGGCACGAAGGCGATTAGCAAGTAGGTCGATTACGTGTAGTAAGTGCTAGATTAGCAAGTGGGTCCGAAAACACAATATTGATTAGCAAGTTGGTCGATATTGAGAAAGTTTAGCAAGAAAACACGGTTAGCAAGTTGGCGAGAGTAAGTAAGAGTTTTGATCTTTTGATCAAACACAAGACAAGAAAACCGAAACCATCTCGGTTCTGATTGAAAGAAGTAAGCAAGTTAAAAGCAAGCAAGCAAGCATGGTAGAAGGTGACAAGCATGATAACGCATCAAGTAGTGCATCAGTTCGAGAACAAGGAAATGTTTCACTACAATGTCCAAAATTGACCGAAACAAACTACACTACGTGGGCATTGTTGATGGAAACAATATTGAAGGCATATGGTATTTGGGAAATGATAGTTGCAAAAGAAGGAGAAGCAACAAATGAGAAGAAGGAAAACACATCAATGGCAATGATCTTTCAAACATTGCCACAAGATGTTTTAATGCAAGTTGCACAATACTCAACTGCAAAGGAAGTATGGGACTCGATCAAAGTCAAGTATTTGGGAGCCGATCTTGTTCAAAAAGCACGACTACAAACCTTGAGGAGTTAACTAGAGACGCTAAGGATGAAACAAAACGAAAAAGTAAGTGACTATGGAGGAAAGTTAAGTAGTATAAAGGCCAAATTTAAAGGCCTTGGTGAAACTTTGGAAGATAAGGTGCTAGTAAGGAAACTACTTAACTCTGTTCCAAAGAAGTTTTTACCGATTGTACAAACTATTGAACAATATCAAGATTTAGAAAAAATGTCGTTTGAAGAAGCAATGGGAAGAATAATAACTTTTGAAGAACGCCTCAAAAGTCAAGATGAACCGGAAGAAAATTATCAAAACAAACTTCTGATGGCAAGTTCAAACAACCAAAGTCATGGAAAAGAGCGAGGTAAAAATCTCAACAAAGAAGCCAAGGAAAGCATGAAATGGAAGAATAGTCCAAATGCACGTGGGACAAGTACGAGTTAAGAAACTAAAGACAAGAGCACTTACAGATGCTATGAATGTGGTGACTTAGGTCATTTTGCACGTGAATGCACCAAATGGAAGAAGAAAGACAAGGAGGAGCAAGTACATCTCATGTATGAAACTGACGATGAACTCACATTATTGTGAAGTCAAGTAAAGAAGACATCATTGCCGTCTATAACATTAGGGGGTGAATGTTGGACCTTAATGTTATAGAAACAAAAGTTAAGGGTAGTTTAGTATATATGTATTATGTATTTTATATAAAGTCTGTCAACCCAAATTGTGTTTGGGCTGGGTCGTCTAGTATCAAAATATAACCGTTTAGAATGGTTATAACGTTTAGATATATTATGTCGTTTACTTTATTGGAATCAGTATAACCCTTTGTGAAAGCAATCGATTCAGTATGTATAAATAGGTTAGGATTCTGTAAACAAATGATCAGTTGTAATTCATATCAGTAGTTATACAATTCAATCAATCGATTACATATTCATTAAGTATATTCTGTGTTTGCAAATCGCCCTGTCCAAAACCCCCTTGTTCATCCTATCCGAATTCAAGAAGTTGCAGATTGAAGAAACAAGAGATAATCGAAGGCCATTTATCAACAATATAATCGCGTTGAAACTTGTTGGTCCGGGTGGATTTGTTGTCACCAAGGTGGTTTGGCCGTGATATAGGAATTGAAAGGTTTATGAATATAAAGTGTCGGTATAGTGGTTTAAGACCTCGGCAGTGCTATTATTGTTGCAACTATTCGTGCACTTAAGATGCATGGTGGGGTCCACCGTCACCGCAGAAAGCCGCTTAATTTTGCTTATGTTATCAAGATGTGGCGCTGGAAGCTCGGTCAGCCAATTTGATTAGGCATATTAAGAATACTAAGGCTTATGGTGCGAATGTTGTGGTAGCGATAATAGATTATCGATCGACACGGATGATGAAATAGGAGCCGTGAGGTTCTGCAGACATTAGCCGGTGCATATGATGCGGTTGTGTGTACTCATCATGCCCATGGTGGAAAAGGAGCGGTTAGTTCTGAATCCAAATTTATACGGAGTAACTCCATTTTAGACCTTTTAAAGGGTGTTTGGATATTGCATTTAAAAAATCGATTTCATGAGTTGCAAAAGAGTTTATTATCTAAGTTGTAGAATAAAAGTACTTATATACCCTTTTATAAAAAAATAAAGGAAACACTTAAGAAGTACTTTTTTTTTTTGTAGATAAGCAGTTTGATTGTCTTAAATGAGCAATCCCAAACACCCTATAATTTCTAAAAGAATCAAACGGGTTAGATACTTGACTCTGATTATCTAAGTATTACTCGCTAAGCTTTTTTCACGCGATCTTATCAGATTGACCTTGGGATTGCGGTTCAAAAGGCCTGCGAAAGTGCTACAGAGCCTTTTAAATTCTTGTATCCTTTAGAAGCAAGTATAGAAGACAAAATAGAAGCTATAGCAACATCATACGGTGCGAGTGGTGTCAAATACTCTCAACAGGTACTCAAAGTTTCATTCACGTTTGACTTTAAGGGACAAATATGTAACTTCACCTCAGATTTTACAAAGTGAGAAATGATTAAATGTATAGCAAACAAGACTTCTCGGGACTTCCTATCTCAGATGGCAAAAACTCAGACTCTTTCGAGATAATCTGCCGCAAAAGGAGCGCCGACCGTGATTTGGTTGCCTATTAGGAATGTAAGAGCAAGCATTGGGGCGGATTCATTTATCCATTGATTGGGACCATGAGCACGATGCCCGGCCTTCCTACCGCACCTTGTTTCTATGACATTGATCTCGATGTCACCATCGGATGGTTAAAGGTCTTTCATGAAACTTTTGTATATATGTAGGTACACATGACGTGCTCTACTACTTTAATCATCGTGTCTTTGTTTTTTAAGTAAGAATGAAATAAGAGCTTGCATAAATGCATTTTTATTTTCATATCTGATAAAATCATCTCGTTATGCCTCAAGGCAACCATCCGGATCATCTCGGGCTAGAATCAAACATATCTATGAACAAAACTCACGACACACAAACTCACACTTTGTATATAATGAGTTCTGTTAAGTTTTACAATACATAGGCACTTCTATTTATAGTGATACATACGAACCATCGTGACGTTTCCCAAGAGTCATAACTTTCCTTAGATAACTTCCTATAACCGAAATTAACTACCATTCGGTTATTAACTTTATTCTTGACATACTAGACCCCTTAACTTATACACTATACGTACATGACTCTAAATACATAAACTAATTACACAACGACCCCTAAACATGGACTAATGAATTAACATCCAATGCTCCCCCTTAATTTATTAATCCATGTCTTCAATATCTTCATGTCTTCAACTCGATCATCTCTATCTTTGAACATGTTGTAACGGGTCTTCTCGTCTTTGTCTTCAAATACAACAAGTCAGGCCCTCTAGCCTTTAGTCCTTTAAAAAAGTCTGCCCACTTTTCTTTTGAACCAAAAAGCCCACAAGTCTTTGGCTACAAACAAGTTGCAATGTACGCCCACTGCCCCTCTTTTCTTCTTTTCCACTATAGTCTTCGAACAAAAATTTAGGGCGCTCGATTTCTTCACTTTGATGTTTCGGACCGGTACACAATTAATACAACAACAATCTTTTAATCTCTAATTCACGACCACCCAACAACTATGGGTTTCGCCTCGTTTTCACGAATCGCATGATGGTAGTTCCTTTTCTCCGCGATTGCGATGTGTCTCGTCCCTTCTTCTCTCGATGTTGTAACGCAAACCGGTAAGTTCTATTTTCTCTTTCTCCTTCCTTTCTCTGATTAATTTTTGCATTATTTCTCGATTTGTTCTCCTTTTGTAATGATCCCCAATTTCTGAATCGATTTTTTTCTTAATTGAATTCAAAAAACAGGTTGTTCTTCCTTTTCTCACTTTCCTTTTTAAAAATGATCTACTCCTGATCAATTTTCTTTTTAATCGATTCTTCCGAGTCGATTTGTCTCTTCTGTTGGGATTTAATACTCATAACAATTATATAAAATCAAATAACATCATCAAAGCATGCAATGAAAGTAAATAGGAATAATATATGTAATTAATTAACCGAATAAGAAAACGCGCACTTTTAGCAATTCAAGAATCCAAACGATGTTTGAACAAGAACAAGAACAAAACCCAAAACCCTAACTTTAGGGTTTATACAATTCGACCCAACCAAGAAGTCGACCACCAAGAATTCACAAGCACAAGCGCGTTTGTTCTTCGCTCTTGTACACACGCATTATTAGCGATTTGATGTGAAAAGCTAGGTTCTTGAATCACAAATAAAACCAAACACTTGTTTCTTTAGCTTGGAAAAATCGATCCCTTGAGGAGGGGGTTGTACGATCGCCAAGCAAAAGAGGAGGAGAGGAGAAGAGAAATTAGGTTATTGGTGATCCAAGATTAAGTTGTGAATGAATACAAGGGTTTGTATTTATAGGTAACTTAACTTGGTGACCAAGTTTGAGTGGGTTGGGTTTGGGAACCCAAACCGATCGGCCAAAGCACCCCAAAGGGGTTCTAGAACTTTCCGACTTCTAATTTCATCTCTAGTCCTTTTAGTTTATATTTAACGACCGTTAACCAAACCTCGTTAAATATTTAACTATCGTTATGTTTTATTTCGTGACTAATAATTAATAATAACATTTTATATATTAATTATTAACATCAACTCTCATACGTAATGTGTGCAATCCCAAGTCTCGAGTTCGAATCCGGACATACGATATTTAAATATCCATAAAACCTTTCAGCCCCACTGGATATTACTAAATATAGTAATGACATTGGTTAGTCTAGCTTAACACGCCAATGCCCCCAGTGATCGAATCGAGTATGGTTTCCTGAAAACCATTTAATGATTCATCATTTTACTTATCCTTTGTTACTAATACTACATTAACTATGAATATGGATCAAGTCATTTCATAAGTTAATATTCTGCTTCTCGTTGTATTTGATTGAACAAGATTACCAAATCATCCGAACGTATTCCGATAGATCTTGGGTATGGCCATACAAACATCTTGTCAACCCTACGAGGGCCCAAATATAGTATTATGCTTTGAAACAAATTCAAAGGAACAAATTCTCTTGACTACAAACATAACTCATGAACTTTGTAACACTTCAAAATAGCCCTTATAACTACCGCCACGGATAGCGTTAGACTATCTTACACAAATGCACTACATTCATATCGCTTATCCGTATCTCAAGTCCGAGGATAAACACTTCATGATATACTTAATGACAAAGATCCATAAAGTATCATCATGTAAAGTTGGGATGAGTCCTATATTCAATTCATTGAATATCATGTGAATCTGTATGTCCCACGCATCAATATACTTTAAAAGTATATTCTACCAAAACTCGATTTGTCTTAATTCAATGACATTCCCACATCATTGATCGACAACGGACTATTTAGAATAACATAAGTTATTCACGGATTAAACATGCAAATATAGGATATAATATTAAGAAAATGAAAATAAACATAAACAACTATTTTATTTCATTAAAGTAATATTTGTTCATAACATCCTTTATCCAAATACTAATCACAGATCCGCATGAAACTACTAGCTAAACGAAGTCCTATCCCATCAAGATGGTCAAGAAGTTTTTCTTTGGCAAAGGCTTCAGAAGGGATCACTAGATTATCATCCGTATGAACTTTGAGTAGATTGATTTCACCTATTTCGACTTGTTCTCGAACATAGTGATATCGACGAGGAAAATGTCCGCGCCTTCATGACTCCAGCTCATTGGCAAATGTTATTGCAGCAGAGTTGTCACAATACACATTTAAAGGTAATTCGATTGAGGGCATTACTCCGAGTCCCGAAATGAATTTCCTAATCCAAACAGCTTCCATCGCAGCTTCAAGCAACTATGTACTCAACTTCAGAATAGACATCGCAACTGTTGTTTGCTTCTTGCTCTTCCAACAATCGCTCCTCCATTAATGACAAAGACATAACCCGTCTGAGACTTCAGATCATCTTTATCGCTTGGAATGACGATCGCAAAACCTCAGAACATCAAGTTCGCGATCCGATTTCTCCATACACTAGAAACATTTCTTTAGTAGCCCTTAGATACTTAAGAATGTTCTTAATACCGCCGTTGTTTCACACCGGTTCTCATTGATACCGACCGGTGATATTCTCGTGCAAACGCCACATCGTGCCTTGTACATCTCACAAAGATACATGATAGATCCTACACCAAGCATAAGGAACTTTCTTCATGTGTGCCACCTCTTCGTGTGTTGACGCGATAGTTTATTACTTAAGCCATGTTCAACTTGCATCGGCAAATATCCCTTCTTGGAATTTTGCATATTGAATCTCTTCAATATTTTATCAATGTAAGCACTTTGGCTTAGTCCAATTAACCGCCTTGATCTATCTCGGTAGATCTTGATTCCTGAATAAATGTCGCTTCCCTAAATCCTTCATAGAAAAGCACTTTCCAAGATAAGACTTTACATCTTGCAAACTTGGAATGTCTTTTCCCATGATCAATATGTCATCGACATATAAGATAAGGAAAATAACATTACTCCCACTAGCTTTGTGATACACACATGGCTCATCAAGATTTTGAGTGAAACCAAATTTCTTGATTTCTTCATCAAACTTCTTGTTCCATTGCCTTGATGCTTGCTTCAACCCATAAATGGATCTTTGAAGTTTGCATACACGCTTTGAAACTTTGGATTCACAAACCCTTCAGTCGCGCCATATAGATGTCCTCATCTAGGCGACCGCTTAAGAAGGCGCTTTGACATCCATTTGCCATATCTCATAGTCATAGTACGCAGCTATGGCTATAAGAATCCTAATAGCTCTAATGTCTCGCACAGAGAAAATGTCTCCTCGTAGTCTATCCCAAAGGTTTGAGTATACCCTTGAGCTACAAGACGAGCTTTATAGGTGTGTGCATTGCCATCCATGTCAGTTTTTATCTTATAGAGCCACTTACTTCCAACTACCTTAGCATTTGGAGGTAAGTCAACCTCTATCCAAACTTTGTCATCTTTCATGGATTGCATTTCCCCATTCATTGCAACTCGCCATTTTTCCTTTTCAGGACTCATCATGGCAGCTTTATAGTTAGCATGTTCACCAAGATCCCCTAACATATTTTCCTCGCCTTCTACGCTGAGACATAGACGCCAGTGCACGCGTAGTCCTCATGCGATCTACGAATGGGAACCACTTCAACTTCGTGTGGAACGCCTGCACTTTCGTGTTCTACTTGAGGTTGGCTAGTGTTTTCGTAAGGTGTTGTATCTTCTTGATCATATTCCGCATCATAAACTCTCCCATCGAATTCATGAGATATGAGATCCTTTTCAAGAAAGTCTCCATACCTAGCAACAATTACTTTGTTTTCGTGTGAAAGTAAAAGTAGTAACCCATAGTTTCCTTTGGGTATCCTACGAAGATACACTTAATGATCTTTGTTGTAGCTTATCGCCAGAGTCACGCTTAACAAACGCCTCACAACCCTGCACCTTTAAGTAAGACAAGTTGGGAGCTTTCCCATACCACACTTCATAAGGAGTCTTATCAACCTTCTTAGTTGGAACCATATTCAATATGCGAACAAAGCAGCTTAAAGCATAATCCCAAAAGGATAAGGGAAGAGTTGTAAGATTAAACATTGATCGCACCATGTCTAACAATGTACGATTCTTCTCTCTCGTGATACACCATTTTGTTGTGGAGTATATGGAGATGTGAGTTGTTGGACGATACCACACTCGCCTAGATAATCTTTAAACTCTTGGCTTAAATATTCACCACCTCTATCGGATCAAGAGCTTTAATCTTCTTTCCTAGTTGCGCTTCTACTTCACTCTTAAAACCTTAAATGTTTCAAAGACTTCATGTTTATGTTTAAGTAAATAAACATAACCATAACGATCGAAATCATCAAGAAGGTTAAGAAGTAGCTAGCACCCTTCCTTGACACATGTCTTAGTGGTCCACATACGCCAAGATGTATCACACCAAGAAGATCGAAGCCCTTTCTAAACTATTTGTAAAGGTTTCTTGGTCATCTTCCCGATATGCAAGATTCGCATTTATCAAATGATTCATCATTGATGTCTTGCAAAAGCCCATCGTGTTGCAAATTGTTGCATGCGCTTTCTTGCCTATATGAGCAAGTCTACAATGCCAAAGAAATGAAGAATCCAAATCACCTTTGATTCTTTTATTATTGATGCTAAAGATGTAATTATTTTTATCAATCATATTATCATGCAAATCAATTTCAAACACACCATTTATCGGAATAACATTAAAGTAAAAACACCATTTAAAGAAACCGAAATTCCATAATCAAGAAATGTATGAACGAAACCAATATCTTTTAACAAGGAAATGTAAACGACACCCCTAACAATGGAAGGTGCGAATGACAATCGCTTAATGACAAGACTAAACCCGAAGGTAAACTAAATCAAACGTGCCTATAGCTTCAACGATCGCATGTGCTCCATTACCCACGCAGTGTATTGTTGTCCATAGGCAAGCTTCCTTGCTCCTCTAAGTCCCTCGCAGTAGTATTACAAATGTGAATACCACATCCAAGATCATATACCCGTGAATTTATTTTATGAGGAAAAGCAAATAATTCTATCATCAAAAGAGTACCAAGTACTCGCCACAGCCCAAGATTTTTATACCTCTTATTGCGCAACTCATCAAGGTAGAGTGGACAATTCCTCTTCCAAAGGTCCTACCTCGTGCAAAGATGACAAGCCATATCCTTCTTCGATTCTCACGCTGGGAGGGTACTTGGGTTCTTGTTGATAAGTCATAACTTGTTTTCCTTATCAACTTTACCCTTACCTTTCCCTTTCTTGTTCGCTAGCGGCTTATTAGGCTTAGAAATCCTACCCTTCCGGATGGTCGAACCGCAGTGTAGGGGCCTTCTTGGCAAACCTTTCTCGTAATCAATGAGCATTGCATGTACCTCATCGACTGCCTTCCCCGCAATGCATATTGTAATTGCAAGACGAAACCATCAAACTCCTTGTTAAGGGATCCGCTGATAAGGCCAATTTGTATGTCATTGGGGTAGACATAGTTAAGTCGCCCACCGGTCCATGTAACTCATCATTTCCGTGCAAAGGCGCCATGTGTTTCCTTCTCCTTGCTTGCAACTATGAAGAGCATCTATCGATCATACAACTCTACAACACAGCTTTTCAAACAACCTTTGCAATTCTTCAAGCATGAGATTAGGAAGTAATTCTCAAACCGCTTTTGCAAGTTTGAGTTCATACTCCCGAGCATAATGCAGCGACCTCATTATACTTGTCATACTCAGATTGCCATGCACTGTGGCTTCAAAGAAGCATCACCGCAGTTCGGAGGACAAGGCGTAGTCAAATAATCTAGTCTTTTGGCAACCTCAAGACAATTCGAGTTGCGATACCAATCATTGAAATTGCGCTACAAATAATTTCTCTCGATCAAACATAGATTTGAACGACGAGGCTAGTGCAGAGATTCACTTGAGCCATTTCTACGTAAATAAAAGTTCAAAAGTTAGTACTTTCGATAAGTAAACATTCAAGAAAATAAAATACCCTTTGGTCAATATTCATATTAACCATAGTATTTTCCTTGAATTTTGGATCCTCATTATCATAGTTTCACCACATCGCTTGATCCGCTAGTGGTGAAAGTATAGAATAGGTAATTGTTGAAAACAATAATTGACAAACAAGTTTTCAATTCCAAAAGTTATGGGATTTACAATTTTGCCAAAACAATTAATGCAAAACGAAGCATGTTTTATCCCATCTTATGCCTTAAGTCATAGGTCTCACTAACTAACTTAATTAAGTTGTCTAATTTAGAAACCGCAAATAATTGTCGAGGTCTCACACAACAAAATAATTCACCTTGTTATTGTAATCTAGATCAAGGTCTCACATAACTAAATTACAACTTCAAGTGTTTCATATCATTAGATGGCATAAACTTAAATTTAAAGGGTACAATTTTTGACGTGTAATCAAAACTTATGTATAAAGAAGCATGCATACAACTTTATAGCATAATATTTTCAAAAACTTACATAAGATTTTAATTGCTAAGATTGAATTCTACAAAGTTTTAATCGATGCGTTGAGAAACTTACAACTTTGCACTAAGATGCTTCGTACATAGAATGGTTATACTAGGTAGCTCCAATCGAACTCACAGAGGGCGAGGACCGTAAGCGCAAAAGCATAACCTTAGACATCCTTTCAAAGCGATCGCATGCACTTCTTAATTAACCCTTTATAGTTTGTTCTAGTGGGTGAGCCGTTCTAACCATTTAGTACAACATGATCAATCGATTAAAAGTTCAAGAATAATACTTAGATAACAAATCGGCCGCCATTATTTAGTCCATTTAATTTTCTATTCATAAAAACCCTTTTGCTTACTAACATGTCAAACAATATATAAACAAAAAGCATTTTAATAAAAATTAAACACACTCAAATAATATAAACATATAACTAAACAATTTAACATATGTAAAACAATTAGCCACATGCATAATTATTTCGATAAACTCTAATAAACAATTCTAGGCGTAAATAAATGCATACATTAACTAGGGCTTTCAACTACAAGGTAGATGAGCCACATACATCGACAAGTCGATTATGTAAGCCAAAGTTAATAATATACCAATTAGCACATAACTAATTTTTATTAGTTATAATTGAGGTCTTCCCAATTCAATAATTATCAAATAAATAAAACATGTGTATCACTAAACAATTTATTACAAACAATACTCCATGGCAAAACATGCATGTTCCACCATGGATTCCGTGATAACAATTATCACCCAAGATACGCATATTACATGGCACATAACAATTATTCATTAATTAACCACATAAAATTAGCATGCAATCCTAGGGTTTCTACAAGTTTTACAAAATTAAAACCTAATTAAATAAAAAAAGGGTAATCGACCCTATAATTAAAAAAAATTAGGGTTTCAATTCAAAACCCTAGAAACCATAAAAGCATGCATATAATCATAAAGATTCAATTTTATGTGTTTCGTAATTAATTACATCATATTAACGGCTCGTGATGCCACCGTTGGGATTTACTAATCATAACAATTATATAAAATCAAATAACATCATCAAAGCATGCAATGAAGTAAATAGGAATAATATATGTAATTAATTAACCGAATAAGAAAACGCGTACTTTTAGCAATTCAAGAATCCAAACGATGTTTAGAACAAGAACAAAACCCAAAACCCTAACTTTAGGGTTTATACAATTCGACCCACCAAGAAGTCGACCACCAAGATTCACAAGCACAAGCGCATTTGTTCTTCGCTCTTGTACACACGCATTATTAGCGATTTGATGTGAAAAGCTAGGTTCTTGAATCACAAATAAAACCAAACACTTGTTTCTTTAGCTTGGAAAATCGATCCTTGAGGAGGGGTTACACCGATCGCCAAGCAAAAGAGGAGGAGAGAGAGAAGAGAAATTAGGTTATTGGTGATCCAAGGTTAAGTTGTGAATGAATACAAGGGTTTGTATTTATAGGTAACTTAACTTGGTGACCAAGTTTGAGTGGGATTGGGTTTGGGAACCCAAACCGATCGGCCAAAGCACCCAAAGGGGTTCTAGATCTTTCCCGACTTCTAATTTCATCTCTAGTCCTTTTAGTTTATATTTAACGACCGCTAACCAAACCTCGTTAAATATTTAACTATCGTTATGTTTTATTTCGTGACTAATAATTAATAATAACATTTTATATATTAATTATTAACATCAACTCTCATACGTAATGTGTGCAATCCCAAGTCTCGAGTTCGAATCCGACATACGATATTTAAATATCCATAAAACCTTTCATTTACAAAACTAGAGATAGAAAACAAGGAAATTTTTCTCCAACTAAACGCACCCTAAACTTTGCAAATGCTCATGAAATGAATTTACATTCTCGCATTCACCGATCTCAAGATACTTTAGGCAAAAGCGGAAAATGGACTCGATAATCACAACCTATATCCGGAATGTCAAGAATCATTGGAGAGGACGGAGCTTGTGCAAGTTTCGTAAGGTCAAGCATGACATGAAGAACAACCCTTTATCGTTAAGCTCTCAACGTTATTTGGACAATCAGAACTCTCTAGTCTCTCACAATCTTCAAGATACACTTTCAATGGACTCCATGCTACTCCCCACATTAACCTCTTTCTCGCCAACAATACTAAACTTTCACAACCACCTATAAACAACCTTTGTAAACTCACAAGAAACGTGCATGCCACCGATTCGATTCCCACAAGTATTTTAATTCATCACAGGACGTAATGTCTAGAATTTCAACTGCCCCAAGATGTTTTAACACTTCTTGCAGGTGAGTAAGTCCTTTAACTTTTAAGAGCGTCAATCTAATAATTGAAGACATACAAGCGATGGGTCTTAACAGTGGTTCGCAACATCGTCGTAGAATTAAATTATTTAGTGACGGTAGCAATCCGATTGATACCTTATCAAGTTTCGGACATTGTATTATAGAAATTTCATGAAGAAGAGGAAAGGATATAGCAGTTGACCACATCTCTAAACCTTGCATATCCATAACTTCTAAGGATTCAAGAGATGGAAATGCAATACCTTTAAATGGACCCACAGTCTTCACCTCATCCATGCTTTTCAAAGACAACTTCCGAAGTGAACTTAATTGCCCAAGTGTTGGTATGTAACACCCCAACCCGACAAGGGTAGAAGTGTCACATTCTGGTGTCATATCAGAACATACAAATAAAATATTTACAAACGGAAACCTTAAAAATGAAGTTTCAAATCATATAAACAATTGACTGATAAAGAAAATACAATATCCAAAATGAAATAAAATCCTAAAACAAAATTTCTTCAAAATAAGTCCCAAAGTACTATGGTACTAGGGTTGGTCCACTAAGATACTCTAACTCTCACCCATCAAGCCCATCTTCAAACCTAAAACCCCGCAGGGAAAAGAAATGAGGTCGAGCTTACAAAGCCGGTGAATCAGATATAACAAAACGAAAACTAAGCAAAAAAGCAAATACGAAATGAAATAAAGAAACGAATAACGAAGTCACGGCGAATGAGGGTAATGAATCATCGAGGATTCTCATGGAAACATGATACGTAATCCGGAAGAACAAACAACAAATAAGAACAAACACATAGCATATTGATGACACAAATCAAGCACATCATAATCAACAGTGCAATTAATGAATCGTGCAATTTAAGTACATATAAGTCAAACGAAATACCAAAAGCTAGCGAAACAACTACTAGAAGTAAACATGTCCTTTACACAAGTCAATTAATCTACATTTAACACACTTATCCAATATCGTAGCGGCGGAACAATAGCAACAAACGTGGCAATACACATACAAATAGAAAACACAAGAGGAAACTATAACTAAATAAGCAAAAGACATAGCATAGCAATTAGCAAGTTATCAAGTCGATATCATAAGTTAAACCATTTCCCGTGATCAAACTTTAGTATAGGCAGAAATTTAAACATGGCATCAAACATAGCGGATACGAACACCAACGGATAATCAAAGTTCACGAATTATCTCGAATAATTATACATAATGAACTTACGTAACAATCAATTATACACTAGCATAATCATCATACGATCAACAAGGTCACATAATGGTAAACTAACATATAATCGATGACAACATGCGAATCACATTTAAGCATATTAATCGTATCCTAGCATGGCAACCAGTAGGCACATAAACATGTCAAAGCATAAACACATTCAATAAACATATAATAATTCAGTATGTAAATGGAAACATTGACAAATACGAATCATATACAATATCTAACACGTAAATAATGAGACATGATTTAGTTATCTACCACGAGCCCGAACATATCATATCGTAGTAACTTTCTTATTCGGAGGGTGACCTCTAATACCTTATATAATATGAGGAGACCTCAATAACAAATGGAGTAGCTAGCTCCCGAATTTGTGAAGACGTATTGCACACCGATAAGGTTTTAAAAGGTACCTTTTGAGGGTCATTTAAGCCCTTATTCGATCACTTTTGTATCCGTTATTGCTTAATATCGTTCCTTTTCACTTTTAGGTCTCTTGAAGGCAAAATGCTGGAATGATGCTTATTTGGACGAAAAGGCGCGAATATCTGAAGAAAATGGCCAAAGTCGAATCGAGACACTCAAAGTCAGCTTTGAAACATAAAGCGATTGCGTCATCAAGATATCTGCGACGCGTCGGTATGACATTTTACTGACGGCTCGGAGGAAAAATTACATGTTTTCAAGGGGCGACGTCGAGTTCTAAAGGAATAGGCCGTCGTTACTCGGGCGGCCTAGATGCGCCCAAGGCGGCGTCCGAGGCGAAGGGGCGGCGTCACGGTCATAAGGTGGCGCCGTCGAAAGGTTTACGTGGCCAAGACGAAACCCTAATGACGGCGACACGGCGGCGTCCACGAAACATAAGGTGACGCCGTCGCAGATGTAATCTTATATATAGAATCCGAATTTTTCAAGATTTGTGTGTAGTCTTTTGGAGTAAAACCTAAAACCGAACCAAGGCTTTCTTGTGCAGATATTTTAGGGTTCTAAACCCTATTATACATCAAGCTAAGTATTTACTTCATTAATTTAATTATGTCTTTGATTATTTGTGTGTATGCTTGCATGTTCTCCATGTCCCGCTAATTTATTTGTGTGTTTGCTTAGGAATATGAAACTTAATTATTGAATATTGATTGGTTGATACTTATCTTAGTTGACTAATGATCTAGAGTCGCTAGATTATTCGTTGTGTACTTAATGCTTGGAATTTCTTTGTGAACTTTAGAATATAATTATCTAGGTAATTGTAGGATAAAGTATTCAAGGACAACCGTAGAGTAGGCGTCTATAAATCACTAGAGGATTTGTAAACAAGACCCTTTGGTAATTTCAAAGAGTTAGGGAAACAAGCACGCCCTATAGCCTTAGAATCACAACGCAACTAGGAATAAGGACGTGACAAATCAACCATCAATAGGAGATAATTAAGGAGTAGTAAAACCTAAGTAAACACATCTTTAAACTATCATACGAGTACACATCAAATTAGACATAGACTATCACAACCTTAGCTTAGATAATTAGATAATAGTAGAGTAATCGGTAGCAATACCAACCCCCCAAATCCAATACCCGAGATTCGTACCTTTTCATTTTCTAAAAAACATAAAAAGATAAAAAATAATCTTCCTCAACCTCAACCTTAGCGTAGTAACTTCTCACTAGCATTCCTATTCCCCTAGAGAACGATATCAATACCCGTGGCTTACCCTAATTACTACACTACAACGATTAGGTTCACTTGTAGGGTGTTATAAAACTTGCTCAAGAAAAGGAAGTTTCCTTGACCCCGAGCAACGGCGTGTAGCGTTATCAAGTTTTGGCGCCGGCGCGGGAATAGAATAGCTAGTTAGTAGTCCACCTCGTTTAGGTTTCTTTGTGATTCCTATCAAGTAAATTTTTCTCATTTTTTTTAGCTTTCTTTAGTCTATCCCCTTCTTGACCCTCGTTCGTAAAAAAAAAAAAAAAAAAACCATCATTAACCATGATCCGTATTTTCCATCGAAGGTTCTTTACTCTACCGTTCCCAATCCCGAGATTGAGAACGCAATCCCACAAAACCCTTCACCCACTCACCATTTTGGTAATCACCTGAGCATAATGAGATAAATTGGCAACAACAAAGTCCTTTCTATTACTTAGATTCGATGAGGAATTTAATTATGATGAAGCACTTGATGGCGGGAGGTCATTAATGAAGCTAGTTCAAATTAAGGAAGACCCATCCCAATGTTTTGACCCTAGGTGTAGGATTGAGAAAGATGGCCCTTTAATATGCAATTCCTTGCAAAATAGGACTAGAAGGGTTCGATGCTTATTTGAATTCATTCTTACCTTTAAACTTAATCTCGAGGACCTATACAACAAAATCAAGGTCAATGAGTTAACTTATCAAGGAACAATGTTGTTGAAGCGGTCATTTATTTGCACGTGTTTGTCGGAAGTTTTGCTTATTTGGTAGAGTTCATGGTCTTAGAAGACTTAGGAGAATTTATAGATAAGGACCTCACTCAAGTAATTTTTGGAAAACCTTTCAAAAAATTGACTAAGTTGAATGAACGGATGATTGATGGTCTAATTACATTCTCCGATGAAGTTGAAGATTTCGTCTACCAAATGCCACGTACTCATCCTAGGTTTAAACATAAGGACATTGAGGTTTGTAATGGAATGACCCCTATTTCATTGCTTAGTGAAAAGGATAGGCAAAATGGGCTTAGGTACCCATATGAGAAAACTAAGCGATATTACAAAAAATGCCTTGAATTAGGAGATGATTACAAAAAGGATGAAAGAGCGTTAGAATGGCTCAAGTATGAGCACGAGAGGAAATGTGAGGAAACGTAGGGTAGGACTACGAGTCTAGCTACAAGACTCTTAAATAAAGAAAAGCGCTTAGTGGGAGGCAACCCATGCTTAATTGTTTGCTTGTTAGTGTCATATATCTTTTATTAATTGTTTGTCCTCATGTTCGAATTTGTAAAATGCTTTATTTTGTTTTAACCTCGTCTTAATTACATATAAAGGTATTTTACATAAAAGATAAGTGTAGGAGGATTACACACGCGTTTTCATAAGAAACGTGAACATGAGAATAACAATTAACTAAAAGATATATATGTTTGTTTGTTCGAGTCAAATGCTTGTATCGAGTCATAATGGATGTTTTTGAAAGTTTTCCAGATTCTAAAGATGCAAATTTTCCGAATTTTTCCGAAAATCGCAGACCGCTTTTGTCGAGATAACCGACGGCGTCGAGATTGCAACTGACGGCGTCGAAGGAATAAAACATCACTTACTTTTCTCGTTTTACGAGCTACTTGTAAAATTTTGGAATTTTCCGGATCTTAACTTTCAAAACAAATTCAGTAAACATCCATTCCACAAGCATTATATCCTAGTTTAAATCGAGTCTTATGTATATTATTACCGCCGATTTTACGCCAAGGTTTCGTTTGTTTTCTTCTGTGCGTGTTTAGTTTGTCAAGAAGAAGTTACACAAGTTTGGAAGGAGCCTTTCACGCAAAAACTCTTCTTGGAAAAGATTTAACCACCATTTTTACGGATCCTACCGAGCTAATCGGGGGAGTATTAGTTTCTTCGTTTTAATTACCTTCTATTATCATAACTTTGATACTTTCGGGAACATTGGGGACAATGTTCGGTTTAAGTGTAGGGAGGAAAATAAAGCGGAACTTTGAAACTATGCTTATCCTTGACTGTTTGCTTTGTCCAAGTGTATTTGTGTAATAAACCATGAGAAAATGTAGGTTAGGGTAATTTTAGCCAAATTTAAAATTTTTCATGACATATAAGAGTGGGCCATTAGTCTTAACAAAAGCGTCTCATGGATAGGAAGTTGCATGACTAGCACAAAATCCTTACCACCTAAATTCCACCCAAAATGTGAGGATCGCCCTTAGATTAGTAGGAATTAAAGCATTCATCTTTAATGCTTAGAGTGTGAACCGGTAGTATATTAGATTCTAGAACTTGTTTTGTGATGCATTCGAGATCGCTAGTGAGACTACACTTGTGTAGTTAGGAATAACTAAATGATAAGAGGCATTAGGATAAACCCTTGTTTGATACACGTAACATAATTACTTCTTCCATATCGGTTGAGTAATTCCCCACACCCTTTGCGTTGTACTCATCTTTAGTACACGATACCCCTAGTTAACCCTCGAGCCTATCCTTTTCGCGGTTCTCGTGATATTTCGGTTTTCGGAATATCAATGAAAACATTGTTTACCCACCCCAAATACACACCCAAATCGCCTTAGCCTACCTTTATTGCACTCACTTTTAGTGCAAATTTATGTTATCACCCAAAACCCTTAGTTCAATTATCCGGTTGCTTGCATGAGTTGCTAAGTCGAGTCATATCCCTTGTATACGCTTTTGGGATGATTGGGATTCATGGGAAAGTTAAAGTTTATGAAACATAGGAAAGAGAACGTTAAACTCAAATTCCCTTTGTTTGCATAATAATGTACTCCAAGTGTTTTGATCTTTTCAATTCGGGTCAAATTAGTGTTAGAGTAATAAAAACTCAAGTGTAGGGATGTGTCTATAAATCCCTATCATTTTGATGTACCGTAGAGGATGGTAGAGTAAAAGTGTATGTGAAAAAAAAAAAAAAAAAAAAAAAAAAAAAAAATCGAAAAAATAGAAAAGAGAAAAGAAAAAAAAAATATAGTGTGAAAAAAAAAAAAAAAAAAAAAAAAAAAACCATACCTACCATCCTACATCTATCTTTTAAATTATGTTTGTTTATTTTCGTTGCTAGAGTTTTAGAGTGTCGAGTCTTGGCTTAGCAACGCCATTCTTCGTATACTTGCAACATAGAGATTTTGACTATCCACCACTATATAGCCTATCCCACCAAACCCTTATTTCCCCACCGTAAGCCTAACATTACAACCCTTTAAAAGACCTCTTTGATAGTCTTTCCTAGGTGCTTCGCCAAAGCGGCGGAGGTTTGATCTATTCTCAAGCCTATGGTAATCTATGTACTAGGACCGGTTAATGAGTGTTTATCTTCCATTTCCGATTTGTTATATTTCATATATACACCGAGAGATGTGAGTATCCAAACACCCCATGTGAGGTGCTAGTATGTAATTCCGTGCTTGTTATGACTTTCAGGGCTTATATGTGTTGTGGACCGTTTTGAATGGATGCTTCATGACCCTAACTTATAAATTAATTGGCTAAAAGCACATTTGCTTGAGGACAAGCAAATACCAAGTGTAGGGATATTTGATAAGGTTTTAAAAGGTACCTTTTGAGGGTCATTTAAGCCTTATTCGATCACTTTGTATCCGTTATTGCTTAATATCGTTCCTTTTCACTTTTAGGTCTCTTGAAGGCAAAATGTTGGAATGATGCTTATTTGACGAAAAGGCGAATATCTGAAGAAAATGGCCAAAGTCGAATCGAGACACTCAAAGTCTTTGAAACATAAGGCGGCGTCACTTGCATATCTGCGACGCCGTCGGTATGACATTTTTGACGGCTCGGAGGAAAAATTACATGTTTTCAAGGGGACGTCGAGTTCTAAAGGAATAGGCCGTCGTTACTCGGGACGGCCTAGATCAGCCAAGGCGGCGTCGAGTGAAGGGACGGCGTCACGGTCATAAGGTGGCGCCGTCGAAGGTTTACGTGGCCAAGCGAAACCCTAATGACGGCGACACGACGGCGTCCGAAACATAAGGTGGCGCCGTCGCGGATGTAATCTTATATATAGAATCCGAATTTTTCAAGTTTTGTGTGTAGTCTTTTGGAGTAAAACCTAAAACCGAACCAAGGCTTTCTTGTGCGAGTATTTTAGGGTTCTAAACCCTATTATACATCAAGCTAAGTATTTACTTCATTAATTTAATTATGTCTTTGATTATTTGTGTATGCTTGCATGTTCTCCATGTCCCGCTAATTTATTTGTGTGTTTGCTTAGGAATATGAAACTTAATTATTGAATATTGATTGGTTGATACTTATCTTAGTTGACTAATGATCTAGAGTGCGCTAGATTATTCGTTGTGTTAATGCTTGGAATTTCTTTGTGAACTTTAGAATATAATTATCTAGGTAATTGTAGGATAAAGTATTCAAGGACAACCGTAGAGTAGGCGTCTATAAATCACTAGAGGATTTGTAAACAAGACCCTTTGGTAATTTCAAAGAGTTAGAAACAAGCACGCCTATAGCCTTAGAATCACAACGCAACTAGGAATAAGGACGTGACAAATCAACCATCAATAGGAGATAATTAAGGAGTAGTAAAACCTAAGTAAACACATCTTTAAACTATCATACAGTACACATCAAATTAGACATAGACTATCACAACCTTAGCTTAGATAATTAGATAATAGTAGAGTAATCGGTAGCAATACCAACCCCCAAATCCAATACCCGAGATTCGTACCTTTTCATTTTCTAAAAACATAAAAGATAAAAATAATCTTCCTCAACCTCAACCTTAGCGTAGTAACTTCTCACTAGCATTCCTATTCCCCTGAGAACGATATCAATACCCGTGGCTTACCCTAATTACTACACTACAACGATTAGGTTCATTGCCTTGGGTGTTATAAAACTTGCTCGAAGAAAAGGAAGTTTCCTTGACCCCGAACGACGCGTGTAGCGTTATCACACACGACATCATTCACCGACAAATCATATCGGATAACAGATCGATCTAGGATGCATCCATACGCCCAACAGACGAGATAGTGGCCATACTATCAATAAGCAGATAACGAAAGGGACGATGGCGAACATCACTCTATCGCCTAGAGTCATGTCGGTGCATCATCGACACGGACATGGAACCCCATGACTAGTGAAATATTGGCTCGGATGTCAAACTAACTTAGGTCAAACAGATTGTCATAAATGACACAGATCATAATTCATCCTAAAGGTCAAATAGATTTACAAATCGAGTTTTCATATCATAAGTTCAAATCGACGTTTCATGGTTCAATAAATGAGATTTCGGATAAGCTACGGATCAAACAAATCGAAAGGGTTCATATCAAATGTTCGAAATCAAAGGTTCATATCACGATCACATATCATACGCTCATAATCGAGGTTTATAATCGATGTTCATAATCGAAGTTCATAATCGTAAATTCATACTCAAACATAGCAAGGTTCAACAAACGAAGTTCGAGACAAGCGAGATTCACATAAGCGAAGGGAATCATAGCAATGGCATAGGGAACCCTAATAATTGAAATAGAAAAGCTAACGAAAAGAAAACGTCATAAGGAACCTTTCTTGAAAAGGTCGAATATATGTACCTTAACGCAAATGAGGAAAAGCAAATGAATGAGCGAACACGAAGATCTGACGCCACATCTTCTTCAATGAATCTACAGATTACGATTCGTATAATACTTATTAGCTCCTTTTATAAGCTTCATGCCTTTGTAAGTGTTTTACTTATTAGTATCCTCTTTAATCTTTCATTTTCTTAAATTCACATATGGACCAGACTTTAGCGATTTTATAAAATACTTACTTAGCTCAAATGAAATCAAGTAAAATCCTGGGTTCCCATATGAGTTAAAAGACTCTCCAAAATTGATGGGTTCTATCTCCATGCCAAATGGCCTATGGAAAATCACAAGTCCAGACTGTCCGTAAAGTGATCGAAAATACACCTTAAAGTTTACACTTATTGGACCTGTTTAGACACCTTGGAAAAATTCCCAAACTCCCAGAAATTCATTTATATCATAAATGTCAATCTTGTAAAAGGAGAGCTCCCAATTCCTTATGGTTTGAAAATGAAAATCAAACAATCCAACCAAATTTCGACCCGTTTTCTCGGCTTTGACACTTGATCTTGTAAAATTCAAAATACGACTTAGACAACTCAAATTCGACCAAACCACTTGGAAAACTTAACTAAGATATAAAATAAACTTTTCCCACAAAAACCCAGATTATTGCACTTATAAAATTGGATCTATAACACACACAAATTCGACATAGGATGCTGTCCAGTTTTAGGGTTTATTAAAACCAATATAAGCACATGTTTAACCTACCCAAACGCACCCATGACCCATGAAAGCCATGAAATATGTTTTAATAGCATCTTGACATGCCCAATACTTTATATTTTCCAGCTTATGAATTTTATACACACACTTATAAAATTAACGAATCAATTATTCCACATAAAATCATACCACCAATTCTTACAAATGACCTAGGGTTTCTATGTGTCGACTCCCGTCTTATATGATCAATTGCGATTACTAAACTTGCATTAGTATCCATGAGGGTCGATAAAAAGGGGCTGAAAACAGGAGGTATCGAGGCTAAAACAAGGATTTGGGTCGAATACACTCAAAACATCAAGGTTACTTATGGGTCGACTGAAAAAGTAACAAAAGAGACGAGAATACACGATACCTTGGTCGATTGCTAGGACAAGAACACGGACTCAACAAGCCCACAAGACCCTCTACAGATTATTCGATCACACACCCTCCCCCATGACTCTTGCTGTTGTAACCTTCAAAACGTGCCCTAGGATTGTGAAAATTTCTTTTTGCCGCTTCTTGTTGTTAATCCGAATTAGGGTTTTCTTCTTATTTTTTTTTGTGAATGATGAAAAGATACGGTCTAGGGTTTTGAAGGGGAGGGATATTCGGTTTCAAAATAAATGGGGAGGGGATTTTCGGTTGTTTTAGCCGCACCAAAAGAAAAAGAAACATGGGCCAAGAACCAAACTTAGTTGGGCTTCAATTAGGTTGAAATGTTTATGTAAAACTCGGCCCATGTACATGAGTTTTAATGTGTGATGTAAATTTTTAGACGTAAGTGTCGACTTTATTTATTTTGCACATTAGGCTTTATAATCTTTTACAAGTTATATTAGAATTTCATTTAATGAGCTTGACATATTTTACGTATTTTGTAAATTTTAAATTAGAGGGCAAAATAGTCTTTTTACATGTTTTAGATTTTCGGGTTTTACATGGTAAGTGTGTGCAATTTCGACAATCTTCTAATACAAGCTCTGTTAACTGATCGAATGAGGAGTCCCCGACCCAACTAGGAAATTTCAATCCCCCATAGAACACAATCTTCAGTTTTCGCAACTTACAATAAGGCCTTATCCTTTCAAGTACTTCATATTCAACCATTGAATTCCTATTATCATCAAAGTTACGACTCCATTCAAGAACCAAATCATCAAGACCCTTCTTTTGTTGTAAGCTGGCATCCGTTGCCTGTGACGGATCTTTGACTTCATCCAACCCCTCAATGACAAGTCTTCCTTGAAGTTCTAATAGGCCTTTAAGTTCATATATTTTAAACCCATTAGCTCCTTCGATACAAACCTTAGATAGAGTCTGTAGACCTGTCAACCCACCAATCCCTAACGGCATCTTTTTCAACAATGGAGTACCGCCAATGTCAAGATGTCTCAGGTTTATTAACTTTACAAAACTGACTGGCAAGGTAGATAAGTCCATACAATCACGAACTAACTTTACAAAACTGACTTGTTCTGGTATTTGTTCGATGTATGTTTGTGAAAAATTGAGGTATCGCAAATGGATGAGACTTCCAATGGATTGGGGTACCTCATCAATGGAACTATTAGCTAAACTTATTACCCTTAGAAACTTTAATTGAGGAATCAGCTCAACAAGAATATTACCAACCGACACCAAAACACCAACCGATAAGAACGTTCGCAAACATTTAGCTCTATGTAATTCCTTGAACTTTCTGTATACCGGCCGAAATGGTTGACTTACAAATGAAAAGTGACGCAGCTTCTCAAAAACTTCGGTCCTGACATTTACATAAATCTTATCATCCAACAAAAAGTTAAACTCTCTCGCAACACTCACGGCTAAGTCATTCATCAGGTCATGCATTGTGTATAGTGACACATCATTCACGAATGCTGAAAAAACGACCTTGACTTTAGCTCTTCGAAATAGTGGCAACCTAAACTCTCCATTGACTTGTTTCCCATTGATTGAGACAGAAAACCTTGTGCCATCCACAACAGGACTAACTTATTCTTGTCAAACAAGTGGTCTTTCGGAAATAAGGAGCAGTAAGCAAACAATAGCTTTAGATCCGGAGGGAGATCATAGTAGCTTAGTTTGAGAGCGGGAAGAATATCACTTCCATCACGTAAATTCCATATCTCGCTATTCAACAATTCCTCCCATTCATCTTCATTTACTTTTGTCTTCAAGACCCTTCCAAGTGCTATCAAAGCCAAAGGCAAACCATGACATTTCTTGGTGATACCGTGAGCAATTACCTTTAATGATGGATGTTTATCAAAATCTTCTTCATCTAGTGCACATCTAGCAAATAGAGACAGCGCTGTTTCATTTGACAAAACCTCCAGATTGTAAGGTTCAAAAGAGTTCATAACTGATGCAACCTTGGTCTTCCGTGTGGTAATGATAATTTTACTGCCAGGGGCCCCAGTGACAAATGGGCCTTGCAGGAGTTCCCACACTCATTGTGGTCTTCGTTCCAAACATCGTCTAGAACTACTAGAAACTTTTTCCGTGAAAGTTTTTCCTTAAGTGCAACATGAAGAAGATCTAGATTAGCAAAATCTTTGTTTTCCCCATTTACATCTTGAAAAATAGCCTTGCCAATATTGAATACATCAAACTCTTCTGAAACACAAACCCATGCCCTGAGTTCAAAGTGAGCCTTAACTTTCTCATCATTGTACAGAACTTTTGCAAGAGTTGTTTTGCCAATCCCACCCATGCCAACTATCGACACGACACTAACATTTTGATTACAAGCATCATCCCCCAACAACTTCTTTAGCAATGCATCTTTATCCCCTTCCCGACCCAAAACTTTGGACTCATCAACCAACGAAGTTTGCTCCAATCGTTTTATTGTCCTATTTGATCTTTCAACTTTCACATTAACATCCAAGCCTAGGTTATTTTTCTCTTCAACAAGATCATGCAACTTATTGGTAATTTCATCTAGCTTAGATCTTATCTTATGGCCATACATGATCTTATGGGGAGTGTAATTAGTACAACAAGTTGGGATGATCTTCAATACCTTACTCGTGCAGGTACTGGTTTGTGGTACTTGATTCAACTTTCTGCGCAAAGCTTCAAAAGCCATATCATCAAGTACATCGTCTATGTCGTATGCTAGATCCTGGAGATCATGCAGCCAAAATTCAACAGATCTTTGTGTTATGTGCTTCTGACCAGCATCAGCAAGCACAACTTGGATCAGTTGCAAGTTTTTCTTCCATTTTTTCAACTGAGAATCGACTCCTTCAGATCGAGCTAGCTTGATCAAGTCACCAGAGATTAGCTTCTCAACGAGCACATTCACGACTGCGCTAACAACTATTTCAGCCATTAGAATTTGGAAAATGAATGATTGTTTGTTTGTTTGTTTGAAGTTAATGTGAAAGGTGCCACAATAATAATGTGCATGATACTTTACTTTAATGATTGAAAACTTAAAGATAAAGAAGAGGTTCGAATATAAGAGTGAATGGATAAGCCACCCTTTATTCCATTTGGGAAATATACTTTACTTTAATGATTGTTTGTTTGTTTGTTTTGGAGTTAATGCAATCTGTGAATTTGAACAAGTAGTTTTGGAATTATTTTTTGGTTCCAAGTCATGAACAACACATACTTGGGCAATACTCGTTAACATGACTTTGTATACAATCAAATCTCTATATAAAATCGTTAGAATAAAGTTAGTTGTACGTATGCCATAGTTTAAGTTATCAAGCTAGTCTTTCAGAATACTCAAGAAGGGAAGTTGTAAGACAATCACATAATTAAGAGCTTAAAACGCACCTTAAACAAGAATCTGAGCATTTTCTTCCATCAGAAGTTGTCAAAACAGCTCAGTTTCTGCTGTCCAACAAATAATAAATGATAGGTGGAATGCTAGTATATGTGACTGTTAGTGAAACAATACACAGTATTTTGGCTTGTACATTCGAAGAACACAAAGATTACAATATAAAATAGATTTCACAGCTCAACAATTTCTTTATTAAAAAAAAAAATCATTTCCTTAAAGCGCAGTACACATAACGCTAAACTTTATCTGATATTAACAATGATACAACGAAAACGTAAGGACAACTGGCCGAATGACTCAATTTAACCAAAAATGTTGTGACATCAACTAGACTAAGAAGCAACAAAATGATAGTTGCAACCCATTTTCATCACAACTCTGAAGCCTTTTCAACTAGTGTTTCGAAAGTCAATACTGAAATTACTAGCCGTTCTTTTCTAACTTGATCTTGAAGCCTTCTTCACCTACTATGATTATCCTTGCAACAGTTCTACAACTGATGTCCTGCGCACACATATCATATCCAATATCATTATACATTACATTTTCAGTTGCTTTTTGAATATTCTAAACATGTTCTATTATCATTGAATTGGTGAACCTAACTTATACTGTATAACACTGTATGACTATTCTCCCACTTTGATGATGTATGTGTATATCGTGAGATGTAATACCTATAAGATGCAATATGCTATGACCATAATTTAAAGAGGGACACATGTTTACGAAGTATAAATGGGTGGTCGTTTAACCCTTTACTCAAAAAAATAAATGGGTGGTCGTAGAATCATCTCGCACGTTTGTTAACATGCCTAAATAATATTATTAGCACTAACATACAAATTTCTGGTGCTTAATTTAAGATTCTAAGAGATAGAGATCGAATACCATGATGTTAATGCATGTGCGATACAGCTGGGATGCGTTTATCTACTGATACACATTTACTATCAAAGATGAACTTGACTCTGGCAGATCTCTAAGTTGCGGTCAAGAATAAACTTGAAGCTTCTCAAGGTGAGTGAGGTGTTGTAAGACGTTTGAAAATGATTCCAGATCAACAAAATCAATGACTTCTAGAGAAGTTAGAGAAAGTATGGTGGAGGAAGAAACGATGTTGAAAGAGTATTGCTCGCATTTTCTTCCATTGCAAATGAAACTGCTCCTGAATTTTTGCCATATATATGTAGATCAACATGTGAGGTTGGGTAATTCTGCAATCCCCACTTTGACATAGGCTTATTTAAGTATCCTATTGTTAAGATAGTGTTTGGATGTGTTTATGTCATTTGAACAAAGTTGTGATATTAATGATTATTCAGTGACTTATTTGTAAAATGACCATAAAAATGCATCTCAGAACTAATATCTGAAAAGATAGATAATCAAATTAATAATTTATACTATACAAAAACACTTTGATTATCGAAAACTTGATGCTAGATTTACCAACAAATAGTATGAAACTGGTGGCAGCTAGAGACATGCTCAAAACTTTGCAAAGTCAAATGAATGAATTAATAAAATATAACCAAGGCCTCCGGGCTAGTGTTATGTGAGTGGCCCATCAACAAAGAGGTTGTGGCCTGTGGGTTCATGTCTCGTTGGAGACATTTATGAGATATTATATACATGCCTACTAAAAGAAATTTGTCAATGGTAATATAACATTGCATTTGACATGTGCCATGAATAAAGTGATAATATACCCACATTCTTTTGTAAAAATTTGGTAATTGCTATGGATTTGAGTATTTGACCATTAATAGTCAGTCCCATTGACTTTATAAATAAATCAGATACATTAAATGTCAAAGGGATCAACTTTGCAATTGAAATGTATTTGGATTAAAGTGATAATAATTTCCTCTTATGCCTACAAATTTATGTATAGATTTGAACACAAATTGCAATGTCCATTGACTTTTGCAAAAGTCAAACAGAATGCTGTCAGTATCACAGTGATATCAATGATGCATGTGAAGTGTATGAGCACTGAAATTGCAATGATGGTATGGTTTTATTGGGTGAAAATTGTAGGTTTTGTTGCCAGTGATTGATGAACTTATAGGAAAAAAAGATGGATACTATGTTGTTGTCGGAGGAATAACACCAACGCCGCTAGGAGAAGGCAAATCTACAACTACTGTTGGTCTGTGTCAAGCTTCGGGAGCTTTTCTTGATAAAAAGGTACACAATTTTGGTTAATATTTCAATAAAGATTTCTTCGGAACTTGTTGATACACATAATATCACGCTAATATAATGTTAAAACTTTTATTTCGTGATATAAAAGCTACACGTTTAGGTTAAATTTTATATACATATATCTTGTGCACTTGATGATACACATTATTTCAAGTGACTTTAAGGGGTGTTTGTTATTGTTTTTAAAGTACACTACCTGATTATTGCATTTTCAAGCTGAGACCGAATTTGTGTTGCCTATTAGGGATGTAAGAGCAAGCATCGGGGCGGGATTCATTTATGCCTTAGTGGGAACTATGAGCACGATGCCTGGCCTTCCTACCAGACCTTGTTTCTATGACATTGATCTTGATACTGCTACTGGGATGGTTAAACGGCTTTCGTGAGACTTTTGTATATATGTAGGTACATGACGTACCCTTCTACTTTAATCACGGTGTCTTTGTTTCAAATACAAATAAAAGAAGAGTTTGCATAATTCCCTTTTTATTTTCATATCTGCTAAAAAGATTGGAACAAACCCGGCCACCACATTAGTCCGAATGTACAAAATAACACAACTTCATCCCACAAAGACATACACGCATCAATAACACTTCTTTCAAGCAGCACACACATACTTATTAAACGTCAACAACTAACGACGTAAT
Organism: Chrysanthemum lavandulifolium; assembly: GCA_022545495.1. Lineage (NCBI taxonomy): Eukaryota > Viridiplantae > Streptophyta > Magnoliopsida > Asterales > Asteraceae > Chrysanthemum > Chrysanthemum lavandulifolium. The sequence continues at coordinate 34,257,508 of CM040240.1, forward strand.
CTAATAAACCTTGCAACTTGAAGAGTATTACAATAACCGATAATTGATTTCATCATAATAAAGAAAAGGGCTAATAACCTATTAAAGCACTATACTTGTCAAGAATAGTAGTTACAGTAGTTAAAAAAATACTCTTTAGACATTAATGTTGACATTTTTGTCTTTCTTTAAGTATTATGACCATTTTACCCTTCAAAAATATTTCAAAAAAATTGGTAAAAAATTCAAAAAGTATTTCAAAAATATTGAAAAGGGTAAAATGGTCATAATATTTAAAGAAAACAAAATGTCAACATTAATGTCTAAAAGAACTATTTTTAGTTCACACGTAGAATCGCTATTCTTGACAAGTATAGTGCTTTAAAATGTTATTAACCCTAAAGAAAACATAATACAATTGATATATAGGACACTTCGGTTAATCATAATCTTTTCCAGAAGAAGATTCTCTTGAAAGCATGATATCCAACATAATCATAATGATATCTCTTTACTTCTGCAAGATTAAGTTGTCTCTCGTCGATTTTTGAAGTTTCGGGCATCTCCAAATATCAACCTGTAGGCGGGGGAGATGTTGCAAGACTTCTGAAAGTGATTCCACCTCTGTAAAATCGCTGATAAATAGAGAAGTTAGAGATGACGGAAGAAGAAAAGATTTTGAAGTAGCATTGCTTGCATTTTCTTCCATCTCGAATGAAACTACTCCTGAATCTCTGCCATATAATTCTAGTCTAACAAGCGAGGTTGGGTAATTTTGAAGCCCCCATTCTGACATAGGCTTCTTTAAGCATCCGATTCTTAATATCTTTAGATTAGGAGGCCACAACCCACAAGGAAATGAATAGTCCGTGTTTGGACAATCATGTATCCTCATATCTTCCAAAGATGTTAAACTTTGCAAATGTTTATGAGGAAATGAATTTAGATTCTCGCATTCACTGATCTCAAGATATTTTAGGCAAAAATTGGGAAAGGGTCTCAGATAATCACAGCCTTTATCTGGAATGTCAAGAATCATCGGAGAGGACAGGAGCTTGTGCAAGTTTGAGAAGGTCAAGCATGACATTGAAGTACAACCGCTTATCGTTAAGCTATCAACATTATTTGGACAATTGTAACTCTCTAGTGTCTTACAATATCTAAGACTCACTTCTCTAACAGCGTCCATGCTACTCCCCACATTAACCTCTTTCTCCGCCACTGATTCTGATTCCCACAAGTATCTTAATTCATCACAGTACATAATGACTAGATCCTCAACTGCCCTATACGAAAGTATAGGCAACAGTAGATAAACAACAGAACCTTTATTCAGATCTAAGCTGCAATAGTCGACTTAGATTAATAGTATCAAATGTTACAAGATTAGATTAATGTCAATGAGACAATAATCATATGAATGTAAAGACAAGACAAGATCGGTGAAATGATCTAAGAGAAGAAGAGGTGATATGAAAGATCGCACACTCAAGTGTGTCTAACCCTGATAAGGGACTTATTAAATAGGAGATTAAGTTTCACTAAGACCCTCTAACGGCTAGAAGTAACACATCGGCGAGGAACGAGGAAAGGCTTCAATGAGAATGAGATTCTTGGAACTTGAAATCTTTAATCTTTGTCCGAGTTAAACCCACGTAATTAATCCGCAATAAGCCACAACTTGAAAGCCATTAGCAATTGATAGAATGATATGTTTGCTCTGATTACCAACCCAAAATTTAACATTCCCCTTAACCGATAAGCAAACATATCAAACAATATCAATTTTCACACAAAATTTATCTTTGATAGACGAGGGAGGTTCTTTGTGAGAATGTCCGCGATTTGGTTTGAAGAGCCAATCTTTTAGCATTTATAACACCTCTAGCAATTTTTTCCACGATGAAGTGAACATCAATTTCAAAGTGTTTTGATCTTTCATGGAAAGCAGGGTTGTGACAAGTTGTAAAGCGATTTGTTATCACAAAAAGATCAACAGAAGATTGATGTCAACCTTTAGGTCTTTTAGGATTTTTGAATCTAAATGATTTCCTGAGTGCGGCGAGACATAGATCTATATTCGCCTACGTGGAAGATTTTGAAAGAGTGTTTTGTTTTTACTTTTCCATGAGATTAAACAATCATTAAAGAAAACACAATAACTGTGATGATTTTACGGTTTTCTTGCATTTGCCCAATCAAGATCACTATATCCTTCAAGATGATTTTCGAGTTCTTTGAAATTGTACCTTAGACCTTTTCCGGAGCTCCTTTTAGATATCTCGTAACATTGAGGGCACATTCCGGATGAGACTTTAAAGGAGAATGCATATATTGTGCGGACAATGAACCGAGTATGAGATGTCGGTCTTGTATGGGTGAGATAGATAAGTTTCCCAAGTAACTTCGATAACGATGATGTTGACAAGCAAGGGTCATCATGAGTGGGAATGTATGGAAGGACGAGTTGGGTTCCATAGGAGTGGACAGAGTTTGCACCAAGGAGACCAAATTCTTTGAGGAGTTCAAGACAATATTTTCTTTGGGAGAGACAAATGTCATTCCAGTTTTAGAACCTCAATGCCAAGAAAGTATTTTAGATTTCCCAAGTCTTTAATATGAAACTTTGTTTTAGGAACTCTTTGAATCGGTTTATCTCATCGATACAATTTCAATGAGGACAATATCATCCACATAAACAAGCGAGCAATAAACTTGTTATTCTCTGTTTGGTGAACAAAGAGTGATCATTAACAGATTGAACAAAGTTATTTTCTTTTAAGACAACGACAAGTTTTTCATTCCATTTCACGGGAGCTTGTTTTAAGCCATATAGGGATTTGACAAGTTTACAAACTTTATTCTTATTGTTCTCATTCGAGAACCCTTTGGGAATGGTCATATAGATATCCTCATCAAGATCTCCATACAAGAAAGCATTATTAACATCAAGTTGAAAAAGAGGCCATTTGTTTTTACGGCTAAGGCAATAAGACACTGACAGTGACATTTTACAACAGAGAAAAAGTTTCATCATAGTCTATTCCTTCCCTTTGGTTATAGCCTTTAACAACTAGTCTAGCCTTGTATCTATCAACTTCACCATTGGTTTTATATTTGATTTTAAATATCCATTTGTAGCCAATAGGAATTCTATTAGAGGTAGATCGGTTATATCCCAAGCATGGTTTTCATTTAAGGCCTCAATTTCGAATTCATAGCATCAACCCAATTACTATCATGGATAGCTTCTTCATATGTGTGGGTTCAATACTTTTATTAAGACTAGATGCAAAGCAAGAATTATCTTTGTTAAGGTTGGAGTAATTAACAACCTTTTCAACACCATATTTGACTTTTCCTTCTATAATAAAGTCATTAAGATTCTTGGGCAATTTGGAAACTCGGTTGACCTTCTAGTAGTAATGGTGGCAAGCCTCTTTCTTGTTCAAGATAATCGGTGTTGTATCGGCGGGATCGAAGCGCATCGTGAGAATGTGAATCATGTGATATGTTGCCCTCGTGGTGTGTATTATCATCTATAGATGTTGCAACCGGTTCGTCAATCCTAGTGGGATGACTTACCACCGTGCCATCATCATAGGATGTCACTCTCCTTCATCATTGGGACTTATTTGTGAGTCAAAGAAATTTTTGTGATTTAAATCTTTTGGTACAAAGGTTTCAACAAAAGGTTTTGACACGAATTTTTCATTTTGAAGGAAAACAGTTTCATAAAATTTGACATCTCGGAGTAAAAGATATTTTTGTTTCAAGGCTCAAGAGTTTATAGCCTTTTTCTCATTTGAGTAACCAATAAAGACACTTTTTCGGACCTACTACCAAATTTATCGAGATGTTGAGAATGGTGGCATAACATAAGCGTACCAAAGACTCTAAGGAGAGAGTGAAGGTCATGCCCATACACAAGGAAGAACGAGTTGCCGAGACAGGCAAGAAGGCAACTGTTTATGACATAGGCGTGATTAGAACACATTCGGACCAAAGATTTAGAGGTAATTCCCACAAACATGAGGATCTAGCTACATTAAGGAGATGCCTATGTTTCCTTTCTGCAATACCATTTTGTTGTGGTGTATAGACACAAGAGGTTTGATGTAAAATTCCTTTTTCATGGAAAAAACTTGAAGTTTATTATTGACAAATTCTGTCCCATTATCACTTCTAAAGATTTTGACATTGTGTTCAAATTGATTTGATAGCATGTGAGTAAAGTTAACAATGGAAACATAAACATCATCCTTCCCCTTAAGCATATAAACCCACACTGCCCTGGAATAGTCATCAACAACAGTTAAAAAATATTTGTAACCATCTCTGCTAGTGACTTTATATGGTCCCCATACATCAAGATGGACAAGTTGACAAATTTTAGTTGATTTATGTTCACTTAGAGAATGGTTCCACAGGTTTGTTTAGCTTTATTACAAGTATCACGAGATGATGGGTTTGGATGTACTATCAAATTTAAGAGTGGGTTTAAGTATGTGTAGGACTTGGTCGAGGATGACCAAGTCTTTGATGCCAAAGATTTTTGAAACATGACAAACAGATATGCAATTATTAGAAATAATCTTACATGAAGATTCAATATCAAACATATATAACCCATTGTGTTGTTTACCAATCCCCACAATCATTTTTGATGTAAATCACGTATATAGCAATTAGATTCATTAAACCCGAGCAAACATCTTATTGTCTCTAGCAATTTTATGAACAGACAAAGAAACTAACATTGTACTCGGGAACAACAAGTACATCAAAGAGAGTTAGATCATTATTGATCTTTAAATCACCAATTTTGTAATTAAGGCACGAGTACCATTGGGATGTCCAACAGTTAAGCCAAGATTTGAAATGTTAACAACATTGATTAAAAAATTTGATCCATCATGTGTTGATTTGCACAGAATCAACAATCCAACCAAGGCCGATGTTTCGGATAAAGTCTTAGTGTTGTTGTTAAAAAACTTGTTGAAGTTTATATTAAACTTGACACGCCATTAAAGAAGGTTCTGAAAAATTTTACACCGCCAAGTTGGCATTAGCGAGATGACACATTGTTGTCATTGAGAAGACTCATAAGTCTTGAGAGGCATTCATTAGACAAGGAGACAGGAGAGTTCTTGGCACTATTATCGATGACAAGATTGGTTTCAGTGAAACATTGTTCTCACGAAAGGTTTACCATTAAAATTTCTTTTAGCATATCCAAGCAGGATAGCCAACAAGATCATAACATCTATCAATGGTGTGACGGGTTTTTACAATTGGTACATTTGAGGTTCATGTTTGGTCCTCTGCTATTGGGTCATTACAATGATATGACCATAAACTTTGTTGTTAAAACTTCTTTTATTATCAAAGAATTTTCCACCATCGAAGTTTTTGCGAAAAAGTCGTAGCATTGGGTTTAGCGAGCTATTCCCGGATGATACATTTCGTGAGACTCTTCTCCGAGACAACAGAGAAGGCGGCTTTGACATTAGGTAAAGGGTCTCTGGTTAAAATATTGCTTCGATGGGAACATAAGAGTCATCAAGACCCATAAGAAATTGCATTAACTTGATTAGGCGATTATGTTTTTCAAAATGTTTTGCACCTCATGAAGTGCAAGGAGACAAGCTAATCATACAATCAAATTGTTTCCATAAAGAGTTAAGATTGTTGTAGTAATCAGCAGAGAGGACCCACTTTGACCAAGAGAGTTTATATTTTTATGCAAATTGAAAATAAATTGAACCATCAACCTTATCATAAGTATCTTTAAGATCATTCCACATTTCATAAGCGGTTTGGCATAGATAGCCCAAAGAAATAATTCAGGTGAGAGAATTAAGAATCCAAGTAACCACAACCGAGTTACAAGTATCCCATTGATTAGCAAGATTAGGGTTTGAATCGTTTCTTATGCAAGTACCATCAATAAACCCTAACTTATTATGGTTCCTTAAGCAAAGGTCATGGCCATATTCCATATTTTATAATTTTCGGTTCATGTGAGTTTGATAGAAATAATGGGAGTCCCATTAGTGTTATTAGGGTGTAAGTACAAAGCATCCCCAAAGGATAAGCCTTTCAATGGAACCACCACCACCAAAGACTATCACCATCAACCATAATAAAGACAGTTAAGACGGAAAAATAAAAGACGAGAGATAATAATAAGACCAAATAGATAGATAAGTAAGACTTTGAATTTAAGAAACAACAAGCACCAAGCCTGTGGACTAGGGTAAACCGAAGCGGTATTCGTACCACTCAAAGGTGGCGGATCAAGATGTTAGTGTACCGTTTGCACCCACAAAGACTTAAGTACTTGTATGTTTGAAGAATAGACAAGATATAGACTTACGAGAGAAATATGCGTGGAAGAACAAATCACAATTACCCTAGATTCACTTAGTCTAGGGCTAATTGTAAGTGAAGATAACCGTGATTACGCCAATAGCAATAACCCCAAACCACCAATAGTTGCAAAGAGAATCAATGAGCACGAAGCTCGATACCATGTACGAAAGTATAGGCAGACGATGAGATAAACAATGTAACCTTTATTCGGATCTAAGTCGCAATAGTCGACTTAGATTAATAGTATCCAAATGTTACAAGATTAGATTAATGTCAATGAGACAATAATCATATGAATGTAAAGACAAGACAAGATCGTTGAAATGATCAAGAGAGAAGAAGAGTGATACGAAAGATCGCACTCAGTGTGTCAACCCTAGATAAGGGACTTATTAAATAGGAGATTAAGTTTCACTAAGACCCTCTAACGGCTAAAGTAACACATCGGCGAGGAACGAGGAAAGGCTTGACAGAATGAGATTCTTGGAACTTGAAATCTTTAATCTTTTGTCCGAGTTAAACCCATAATTAATCCTGCAATAAGCCACAACTTGAAAGCCATTAAGATTGATAGAATGATATGTTTGCTACAGATTACCAACCCAAAATTTAACATGCCCCAAGATGTTTTAAAACTTCTCCATGCAGTTGAGTAAGTCCTTTAACATTCCACAGCGTCAATCCAAAAATTGACGAAGACATACCAGCGATGGATGTAAACACTGGTTCACAACATCGTCTTATAAATAATTTATTTAGTGACGGTAGCAATCCGATTGATACCTTATCAAGTTTCGGACATTCATCGATAAAAATTACATGAAGACGAGGAAAGGAAATAGCAGTTGACCACATCTCTAAACCTTGCATATCCTCAACTCTTAAGGATTCAAGAGATGGAAATGCTATACCTTTGAAAGGACCAACAGTCTTCACCTCGTGCATGCTTTTCACAGACAACTTCCGAAGTGAACTTAATTTCCCAAGTGTTGGTAAGTGTGTGCAATTTCGACAATCTTCTAATACAAGCTCTGTTAACTGATTGAATGAGGAGTCCCCGACCCAACTGGGAAATTTCAATCCCCCATAGAACAAAATCTTCAGTTTTTGCAACTTACAATAAGGCCTTAGCCTTTCAAGTACTTGATATTCAACCATTGAATTCCAATTATCATCAAAGTTGAGACTCCATTCAAGATTCAAATCATCAAGACCCTTCTTTTGTTGTAAGCTGGCATCCGTTGCTTGTGTCGGATCTATCACTTTGTCCAACCCCTCAATGGCAAGTCTTCCTTGAAGTTCTGATAGGCCCTTAAGCTCATATATTTTAAACCCATTAGCTCCTTCGATACAAACCTTAGATAGAGTCTGTAGACCTGTCAACCCACCAATCCCTAACGGCAACTTTTTCAACAATGGAGTACCGCCAATGTCAAGATGTCTCAGGTTTATTAACTTTACAAAACTGACTGGCAAGGTAGATAAGAATAGACAATCACAAACTATCAAGCTTTGTAGATTATACAAGTCGCTGACTTGTTCTGGTATTTGTTTGATGTATGTTTTTGAAAAATTGAGGTATCGCAAATGAATGAGACTTCCAATGGATTGGGGTACCTCTTCAATGGAACTATTAGCTAAACTTATTACCCTTAGAAACTTTAATTGAGGCATCAGCTCAACAAGAATATTACCAACCGACACCAAAACACCAACCGATAAGAACGTTCGCAAGCATTTAGCTCTATGTAATTCCTTGAACTTTCTATACACCAGATTTGGTTGACTTACAAACGAAAAGTGACGCAGCTTCTCAAAAACTTCGGTCCTACCATTTACATCAATCTTATCATCCAACATAAAGTTAAACTCTCTCGCAACACTCACGGCCAAGTCATTCATCAGGTCATGCATTGTGTATAGTGACACATCATTCACCGAATGCTGAAAAAACGACCTTGACTTTAGCTCTTCGAAATACTGGCAACCTAAACTCTCCATTGACTTGTTTCCCATTGATTGAGACAGAAAACCTTGTGCCATCCACAACAGGACTAACTTATTCTTGTCAAACAAGTGGTCTTTCGGAAATAAGGAGCAGTAAGCAAACAATTGCTTTAGATCCGGAGGGAGATCATAGTAGCTTAGTTTAAGAGCTGGAAGAATATCACTTCCATCACGTAAATTCCATATCTCGCTATTCAACAAGTCCTCCCATTCATCTTCATTTACTTTTGTCTTCAAGACCCTTCCTAGTGTAACCAAAGCCAAAGGCAGACCATCAGTCCATCACATTTGTCAATGATACCTTGAGCAATCTTTTTAAGTGATGGATGTTTGTCAAAGTTTTGTTCATCTAGCGCACATTTAGCAAATAGAGACAAAGATGTTTCATTTGACAAAACTTCTAGATTGTGAAGTTCAACAGAGTTCATAACTGATGCAACCTTGGTCTTCCGCGTGGTCACGATAATTTTACTCCCAGGGGCACCAACGACAAATGGGCTTTGCAGGAGTTCCCACTCATTGTGGTCTTCGTTCCAAACATCGTCTAGAACAACTAGGAACTTTTTCCGTGAAAGTTTTTCCTTAAGTGCAACATGAAGAAGATCTAGATTAGCAAAATCTTTGTTTTCCCCATTTACAGCTTGAAAAATAGCCTTGCTAATATTGAATACATCAAACTCTTCCGAAACACAAACCCATGCCCTGAGTTCAAAGTGAGCCTTAACTTTGTCATCATTGTACAGAACTTTTGCAAGAGTTGTTTTGCCAATCCCACCCAGACCAACTATCGACACGACACTAACATTTTGATTACAAGCTTCATCCCCCAACAACTTCTCTAGCAGTGCATCTTTATCCCCTTCCCGACCCAAAACTTTGGACTCATCAACCAATGAAGTTTGCTCCAATCGTTTGCATGTTTGTCCTATTTGATCTTTCAACTTTCACATTAACATTCAAGCCTAGGTTACTTTTCTCTTCAACAAGATCATGCAGCTTATTGGTAATTTCATCTAGCTTAGAGCTTATCTTACGGCCATACAAGATGTTATGGGGAGTGTAATTAGTACAACAAGTCGGGATGATCTTCAATACCTTACTCGTGCTGGTACTGGTTTGTGGTTCTTGATCCAACTTTCTTCGCAAAGCTTCAGTAGCCATATCATCAAGTACATCATCTATGTCATAATTAAGCTAGATCCTGGAGCTCGTGCAGCCACAGCTCAACAGGTCTTTGTGTTATGTGCTTCTGGCTAGCATCAGCCAGCACAGCTTGGATCAGTTGCAAGCTTTTCTTCCATTTCTTCAACTGAGAATCGATTCCTTCTAATCGAGCCAACTTTATCAAGTCACCAGAGATTAGCTTCTCAACGAGCACATTCACGACTGCGCTAACAACTATTTCAGCCATTAGAATTTGGAAAATGAATGATTGTTTGTTTGTTTGTTTGAAGTTAATGTGAAAGGTGCCACAATAATATTGTGCATGATACTTTACTTTAATGATTGATACTTTACTTTAATAACTGAAAACTTAAAGATAAAGAAGAGGTTAGAAATAAGCCACCTTTTATTCCATTTGAAAAAATGGTTCCATTTTTTAGCTTTGGCATTTAATATAGTTCTATTTTGCCATAAAAAAACACATATGAATTTGCTTGTTTAAGGTACTCATTTTGGACAATTTTTAAATTTTTTTTGCATCTAATCATGAACAAGACTTTGTTTATATCATTACAATGCTTTGAGATACAATTAGTTTTCTGTTAAAATATCATAGCCAAATAGCTACCAATACAAAAAAATTGAGTTTTTTTTTTTTTTTTTTTTTTTTTTTTTTTTGAAGTATTATCACTTTTAGACTAGTATATATAATTTATTTGTAAAGTTAAAAAAATATATACATCTGGTTTTGTGAGGTTTTCCGTTTTAAGATAAAGTAATACTCCGTACTACAACACAAGTGGACTAATGCTACGATAGGAATCAGTTGCATCGTATTACCTTCCAAAAACAGAATCTATAGTATTGCCTTACAAACTATAGATTCTAATACTTAGTAGCAATCCATAATATTATGCTTCAAAAAAGATCACTAAACGGTTCTTAAGTATATATATGATCATACTGAAAGAAGATTTTTACGCTTAAAAGAATCCATCATACTTAGCACTAGTTAATTCATAATTTGCACTAATAATGTTAATTAGCCAGTATTAATTAAGCTTAGTAGTAAACATCATTATCTGTAATTAATCAGCAATAAAAAGTTCCATAAAACTGTATATCCTTGGTGATGTTTGAGCAAATGTTAACCAGAGAATGATAAAAAGAGCTATCTGGGTGGGCCCTGATTCTATCTTAACCATGCAAAATATATCTTAACTCGTTCTTACAAACACATTCAATATCTTTTATCTGGTTGAATCGAAAATGGGTTGTTGCTCAATCGACCTAGGAATTCGATTTAACCATCAAATTTCTCATATCAATCATAGTGGTATTCGGTCTCGGTCTGTAGTAACATGTTTGCGTCTAAAGAATCGACGACGTATATCATGTTGTTCGGCTGTGGATGAACAGCAGAAGATATCATTTAGTGATGCTGAGAGTTCGCTGATTAGTAGTCTTATTGGTATTCAAGGACGCGGTCGCTCTGCTTCTCCTCAGCAACTCAAAGTAAGTTTTGAGGTTGATCATGGAATGATATTTTTGTTGCGTAAAATTTGTGACAGTGTTATGTGACTCAAATATATTTCTACGATGTTTTCATGATTGTTTAGGAAGTTGAACAAGCCGTGAATGCTTTAGAAGCTACAATAGGCATCCCTGATCCGGTACGTGATATTAAAAACCATAATCTAACACCTTTACTTAATGCTGTACTAAATAGTTGAGGTTTATGAGTTGGTTCCAATTTAAGTGTAATGCTCAATTCTGCAGACTAGCTCGAGTCTGATTGAGGGCCGCTGGCAACTAGTCTTCACTACAAGACCAGGAACCGCTTCCCCAATCCAGGTTAGACCTTATAATATCTCACGTGAATGTACTATCTAGACATCCAGCTCAAAATATTAACTAAAGATGAGTATTGTAGAGAACATTTGTAGGGGTCGACTTGTTCAGCGTATTCCAAGAAATTTATCTACAAACAAATGACCAACGAGTTTCCAACATCGTCAGATTTTCGGATGCAATAGGTGAGCTTAAAGTCGAGGTAAGTTTGTGTCGAAGTTATATAATCGTAGCAGTTAAGGTAAGTTTGCCCTTTTTGTTTGACCCGAGGTTTATAACTCAGGCTGCAGCTACAGTTAAAGATGGGAAAAGGATTCTTTTTCGTTTTGATAAAGCAGCATTTGAGCTCAAGTTTCTTCCTTTTAAGGTCCCGTATCCTGTTCCTTTTAGACTATTGGGTGATGAAGCAAAGGGTTGGTTAGACACTACTTACTTGTCGGAATCTGGTAACCTTCGGATCTCAAGAGGAAATAAGGTAACACTTATGTGCAATTAGCCATAATTCTTATTCTTGTACATAGTAAAGGTGACAATTTCGACCTATTTACTTAAACGGGTCAGATACGTAAACAAATTTAAAGCGAATCGGGTCAAACGGGCTGAAAGACACCCAAAATGTATCTTTATCAAAAAGGTCCATAAATTTTATGATCATATATGACCCACAAGTTGTTTACAAATTTAATTGGAGAAAAGGCGTTTTGGTTTGACCCGACACGTTTTGCCCGCTCCGGACCTGCCTGACCGCCCAATTCTCTCATCTACTTATATGCAATATTAGACTCGGTTATCTTGAAATTAAGGACCACGAGCTATGTTGGTGTAGTGCAGGGGACGACTTTTGTACTTCAGAAGGAAACAGAACCTCGACAAAAGTTACTTTCTGCTATTTCCTCAGGGACTAAAGTGCTTGAGGTACCATTTCAGATCTTTTTGAAACTAAGGAATTTCATATTTAAAAACTTGTTGAGCATGTGTTTGTCTGCAGGCGATATATGAGTTTGTTTCATTAGAGGAAAATGCAACGAAAGGCGAAAAACAGCTCGCTGAAGGTGAATGGCAAATGATTTGGAGTTCACAGGTCAGTTTTTTTTCGATTTTATCATTGTTGAAGGGTGTTTTAGACAGTTGACACAATCGTGTTAACTTCTTTTTGTTTCAGATGGAAACTGATAGTTGGATAGAAAATGCAGCAAATGGTCTTATGGGCTCGCAGGTGGGATACACAAACATACTGAACCCTCTCTATTAACTGTTCATTTGTTTTGCTCGGTCGTGTCTAAACTTGCTCTACTTTGACTATTCTTTAGATTGTGAAAGACGACGGGAAACTCAAGTTTCTTGTCGACATTGCATTGGGGTTCAAATTCTCCATGAACGGAACTTTTGAGTAAGTTTCTTATTGTTTAAACCAAAATAAAAGAATATAAAGAAACCAATTCATGAGGATCATAACAATGGGTAAATATGTGACTGTACCTTAATTTTGGGATGCAGGAAATCTGGCAACAATGTGTACGATGTAACGATGGATGATGGTGCGATACTGATTGGACCCTACGGGATTCCAGTCGAGCTAGTAAAAAAATTCAAACTGGAAGTATTGTATGTGTTTGAAACTTATGCTTTTCACTTTTATCTATTCAATGGACTTGTGACGAGTTTTTTTTTTTTTTTTGTTTTCAGATATTCTGATGACAAGATCAGGGTAACACGAGGGTACAGCAACATTATTTTTGTCCATCTTCGTGTTTGATCGTTGACCAAAACCCGCACTTTAATTTCCATACGAAGTAAGTTTTGGGTTTTCTTTCTTTACAGACCAAGATTATAATTACCATATTTACCATGCTGAGAGTTTTAGAACACCATCATTTCAGGTTCGAGAACTTGAAGATTATTGGCGATGTATGATGGTGATAATCAAATGTTAAATCACTTAAGAGTTGTAGATATGAAATCGAATTTGTAATTAATGTTGCTTCCATTTTAATCATGATTCACAAACTTTGGTTAAAATTTTAAACACGTAAAGTTTGAAACATCATAAACTGTACTATAATGCCCTGAAAATTGTAAAATCAAGTAAAAAGAAAGAATTGTGACTACAGAAATGCTTTCTAAATCAAGCTGTAACGAAACTCATAAGATACACATTCATTACTTTACCCATTGAGATAGCATACATGATACACCGGACAAAAAGTATAAGATAATTAACCTGTGGTTAGAAGATTTTGTTGATTGCTATAATAATCATATACAGTACGGAAATGTTCCTATTGCATGTCAACATCTCAGATATCAGCTTTGAAGAAATCTTGAGATGTTTTGCACGTTACCGTAGACAAAATTATGAGAAAATGATCATGGCCGTCAAAGAATCATGGTAAAACCCACAAAATAGACTAGAATTAATTAATCGAACCAAAATATATGCAATGGTATATATACCCCAAATTATGCCTAAAAGATGCCAAAGTGTCTGGAGTGGAACACTTGGATAACACCAGGCTATGATCAATTAACAACCACACATATTGCAGTTCATTCCAAAGTCAAATTGTTTGTATGCAAGGATAACTGAAATAAGCAGCAAAACTTAAGTAGCTACACTGGTTTAGCCATGTTTGAGGTTCATTAACTGATCAACCACTTTGATACGCTTGAAACCGGGTTACTTGATTGGTGGTCACTATAAACTGACAATCTTGATTAAATCAAACTATATGGATGGTAACAGTTGATACAGTGTTGTTATTCTACAAATACAGATGGTTAGATGTGCTTTTCCTATCATTAATTGTCGGTTGTCGTCTTATATATTATTACTGCAAAAACAAACCAAATGTATACATCAAGTTTCCATTTATGGACAAAAAGGTCAAAAAATTATTAACAGCGAAACTAAAGTAGAAATGATTACACAAACAACAGTAGCCGTTTATCTGATTACCGTTGGATGGTAACCAAATAAATGCAGTCATAATTGGTACACTGGTAGGTATACGTCAATCATTAGACAAATTATTAATATAAAGACATTAGGCCAAATGTATACATCAAAGTTTCGCATAAGTAGGTTAAAGAACATCAACAACAAGTGCATTACAGATCTCCAACCAATATATCATATGATATCATAACATTTACCTAAAACCCTCTTTATCCCGCGTCCCCCCACCCCACTTAACAAACCTAAAAAAGAAGAAAAAAATTACAAACAAAAAGCGAGCAAACTTGAGTAACTTCCAAAGCTGTGTTGGGAAAGACATCTAAACACAATTTGCATATTTGGATAACTTGGATTCATTTGGACAAAAGACTATATTAACACGCAACTTTATGATTCTGCGAGTCCTTACTTCATACCTTTTCTTCATCCTTTGCAGACCCGTCACCTCCAACAGACACTCCAACGTTCTTATCCAGTTCTGCTGCCCCATCGTCGTTTTCTTTTACCAATTCAGTTTCTTCCATACACACGTCCGTTCCTACATCCAAACCTTTTGTTTCCTCGTCATTATTCGCAACATTGATACCAACTTCGATAGCCTGAAAACCCTTTTCAACACTATCAGATTGCTTAACATCAGCATCTGCATCATCACCATTATTACCCTCAAACTGTTGATTGTTTTCCTCCATAACCTCATTATTCGCAACTTTAATACCAGCTTCCGTTTCCTGTATACCCTTTTCAACGCTATCAGATTGCTTAATTTCCGCATTAACTCCATCATTATTATCCTCTGATTGTTCATTATTCTCTTCCATAACCTCGTTATTATCCTCAATCGACCGACCATACCCTCTACTCTCGCTATCATTCTCAGAATCATTCTCGACAACTTCCTCATTAAGCCTCTCCCCACCTCGACTCTGCCTTTCAAGACGCTGCAACCGCATCCTCAAATCATCAAACTCACGCTCCATCAAAAACATCCGCTCCTTCAATATCAAATTCTCTTCTTCCAGCTGCGCTATATGCGTATCCTGATCATCAACCCTATTCTCCAAATTATAACTACTATGATCAACTCCATAATTCGGGTAAATCATCTCAAACCGACTCAAATCATGATCCAACCTCCTCTCAACTTCCACATGCTCCTCAACATCACTCTCACTCGACCCACCTTCTTCCTCCTCATCCTCCTCATTCACATCACCCTCATTCGACCTCAACCTAATCAAACCCTTCATACTCCCATACCCATCAACCCCACTCCTCCTTCGCCATATCAACCAAAACCTCCTAGACGGAGAAAAAATCGTGGGAAGCACCGCTGGCGTCACCGGGCACGGCGACACCAGCGACGTGATCCCACCCGCTTTCTTCGCCTAATCAAAAAGCGACGTAGTGTTCCTAGGCGCATAAAGGCGCCGACCTACCCACCACCACCATGATTATTACCACTAAACTTCTTCTTCCCAAAATACCTCCTCGCCTTTAACCTATTTTGCTGTTGCAACTCGTTTAACGTTGGCGGATTATACACATTACTAGCATTACCATTACCACTACCACTACCGATAACCGGCAACTTATTGTTATTACTATCGCGCTATTATTCGTTTTTTTACCCTTCCAATTCTTATTATTAACTCTATTATTTCCCGAATGTTTCGGTTTCGCGATCAAATTAGGGTTAGGGTTAGGGAAAGTGAGCTGATCAGGTGGAGGCCACATGCCGTAACCACCTCGATTATTATTCGACATAATCGGATGATTAACAAACTGATTGTTATTCATGACAGGTGGCAAATTCATATTCATCATCTGCTGCTGCTTTTGATCATTCATTATTATATAACTATATAACTAACAATCAATAAACAGTTACAACTTACAAGCCCTAATTTTACAAAAATCAAAATTAAAGCAATTAAATAAGCAATAAACGCAATTAAGCCCTAATTTAACGGAAGAAATGAAAATTGGGGAAAAAACAAGCCCTAATTTAACGGTAATTAAGGGCTAATTGGATGAAATGAAAAATTGGGGGAAATATAAGCCCTAAATATAGGCTTTATATAAAAGGTTATACGATTTAATGGATTTGTATAAAAGTTGTTAATTTTTTTAATTTGATTTTGATTAATTTTTTGGGATGGAATATGTGTATATGAAGAAGAAGGGGTAGAGAGGGTATGGTGGTGGTATTTATAGGGGGATGATGGGGGATGTACGGGTGAGATTGATGCGAGTGGTTCGTGTGGTTGTGATGACTTTGTGACGTATTGTGTCGGTTTTCTTTTCTACATGGTGAGCTAATTTGCCTAATGTTGAATTTTCTAAAGTTATAAAATGATATTAATACCTTCTCTTTTTTTTTTTTTTCTTTTCTTTTTTTTTTTAGAAATTTCTTTTTATCATATAAAGTTGCGAAAGTAAAATTACGGAATAGAAAATATAAAATTTTGACAAGTCAAAAGATGTAAAACACAAAAAATACATAGCAGAAATATAAAGATTATTTTATCATTAATAAAGTTTGTAAAAGCTGCTAAAAAAATGTGAAACATAAAATATAAAATTTGATAAGTCAAACTGAAAAGTAATAAACGACAAAAAGAAATACAAAACTAAAATTCCTAAAATTGTCTTAATATATCCATAAAAGAACCCTATTCATAATATAAAATAAAATATCCCACGTCATGCCACATCGCCTTTAATATATAACATTAACATCCCAAAAACACCCACAACCATAACATCCCAATAACATCAATAACACCAATAACATTTCATATTTTCAATTTCAACCCCTAAACTAAACAAACACTTCATTTATTAAACTAAAACAAACATTTCATTAAAACTAAAAACATATTACAATACGAGATTAAAAAAACAAAACAAAACAAAAAAAAGCTGCAAATAAACGTTACAACAAATTAAAGGAAATGGCGAATATCGATCTCGATGAGGTTTGAAGTTATATTTTCGATGATTCAATCTTTTTTCGTTGATCCATCCGACCATTGGATCTTGCCTCAAGATGGCGTCATCAAAACTTTATCTCTTCCAACCTTGTTAATGTGAGATCTCTTTGAAGATGAACCCGCGTTCGGGTTAGATGGTGAACCGGGTTTGAGGATTTCACCCATCACCGGTAAGATTGAAGAAAGTATCGTCGTTATCCCGACATTGTTTTTTTTTTTTTTTAATTGAAGTTGAAAGATTGAGAGTATTGAGAGGATTTAGTAGTGAAGTGTGAAAAAATGGTGTTTTAATTGTGTATTTATAGTGGTAAAAAGGTTTTGAATTTTTTATTTTTATATATTTTTTTTAAATTCTAGCCGTTAGGGTGTTTTTGAATTTTTTTAAAACTTAACGGCTAGTAGCCGTTAGAGGACTAGTTTTGAAAAAATTTGAATTTTTTTTCTGCTAGCGCGTTACAGCAACGCATAAGGGACCAGCAGTTAAACAAACACACTTCCAAGGGTGTAACGCTAAGCGTTATTTGCTTGTTAAGGCGTTACCCGTTAAGAATGGAATGCTCTAAGAGCATATCAACAATAACAATAACACCAATAACACTGCCGTCACGCGTATGCATCGAACTTAACATTTAACATTAACATCCCAAAAACACCCACAACAATAACATCCCAATAACATCAATAACATTCCTAACAATTTACAAAACAACCCCTCATTTAGGGCATTAAAAAAAAAAAAAAAAAAAAAATCGTTAGCCTAGAACGCATCTGGGACTAACGCCAAATAACGGGATGTCCAGGGTGATAACGGCATAACGCCGTTAATTTGCTCAAAACGCCGTTAGGGCGTTAGTGTTGTGTTTGCTCTAAAGTGAGTATGGGGTTATGAAAGGTAATGAGGTACAAATGGTACTTTAATATTTATTATAAAATAATTAATACTTTTTTTCATGTTTACTTATCATAGATATAAGATGTGTATAACTAATAACTATCATATAATATATACACAACAAATCAAGCATGCAGAAAAGCAAAGAGCAAAAAAAATAAAGATTGTTATGTAAAGTAAAAGAGCTTAGAAGAAAATCGTTAACTAATTCATCTCTCAAATCCGTTGTAGATAATGAAGATGTGATTACTTAATAAATAGAATAGAAACGATACTAGTATTACTGAGAGTTTAATAAAGCATGTTTTAAAGAATATGAAAGATACCGTTGAATGGATGGAATAATTGAATATTTTACTCAGTAAATCGATTATATTCTTGACTTATTTCGTGTATACTACATTATATCTCACTTTGCAATGACATGTTTATTTTAATATATATGTCGTAATTATTTTCGCATAACATTTAATCACAAATAAATTAAATTTCGAGAGTCTTCTTCAACACATGCGATCTCACTAGTATTATATTAGATCTGGATTTATGCGACATTTTAAATTGGTTACTTAATTGAGTGATTTATGAGTTTTGTTACAAATCGTTATTTTGAAAGTAGAGTAAACATAATCCTCGGTGGGAAGAGATCTGGTAAAGGATTAATTATATTAATAATGGGTAAGAAATAATCATAAACTAACATTTGAGATATAAGAGCTTTAATTAGATATTTCTTAATTAATTTAGATGTATTATTTTGAGTTTTGACAATTAGTTTTAAAATTGATACAAATTGATTATTAAGATTACGTCACATGTATATGCTTCCAGCTAAATGATAGAAACAATCTTAGGATGCATCTAAGTTGATAAAAATGCATCTAATTCATGTCAGGTTGTTAATGCATTTCACCTATGCAATTATAATTACTTCTCTCTTTTAATATTATTTCTCATTTGATTCTAACTATACCTATTTTTAATGCAATTTTATGAAGATATTAAATGTATATTAAAGTTTGTTAAATCTTAGTAGTTTATAAAGTTTAATTATTCGATTGCTACGATTCATCGAGTCAAAGTAACTACGAACTCAAATTCAAGTAATAACATTCTTGAATTATCAAAAACTACTTTAATATCTCCTACTTAGTTTCTCTTGAGAAAGTCTTTGTGAATCCATACAACTTTAACTTTTCAATTTCTTTGTCCCTAACCGCTCTTTGACTTTGAATTCTTTGATTTCTTTATTGACTTTGTATTCAACTCGGAGTCATGTACGAGACATAAGGACTTTTATAGAATCCCCACTTACACACATTCCATTAGTGCAACTTCAAAAGAATAGCCTCATATTCCATTATTGCTAATCCAACACTAATCGTGTATAATTTTTTTCTAGGCATAATCATGGCTGTGAAAATACATCTATAACAAGAATATACTCATATTCAATGCGCAATGCATATAAAAAGATGTTGCGTGTTTTCCAGGAATTTGCGCACACGGGTAGTTCAAACATGAGATAGAAAGCAGTTTTAACATAAATGTGACACAACGCAAAGAGGGTGAATGACCCATAATGAACTCATGCATCTAAATGTATCACACAAATTTCATAATCAAAGATTTTTACCAAATACTACAAAATTTACACCCTCATAATTTACATACAAAACTACTAAAATCTGCAAATACATGTACAAAAGCCGCCATAAAAAATTATATCCCAGAATTTGGGTTGTTTCCTGCAAGGATGAGAGAAATTTCCAGACCCCGACTGAACGCTTGGTTGAACATAAGCCGGGTTTGAAAGGTTGAGATAAAAGGGAACCACGAGCTGAAGGCAATAGGAATGAAGATCAGCATTCCCATTCCAGCATCATATAACCGAGCAAGAGACCTCACTGATTTCCATAATCCAATCTTTTTCAACACCGGTTTCCAAGCCACACAGATCTGGAACAAAAGCATGCCCACAACATTACTGTTAGTTATATAAATCAGACCCAAAAAATGAAAATGTCGAAGAAGAGAAACATACCGAAAGTATTCCCCAACCAGTGGGTATGAATGCCAAGATGGAAGCCAATATGTCGGTCATGGTGAGTGAAGAGAGTGCAACGGCAACGGATATACCAGCAATTGCTAGCAGGAACGCAACACCTTGTATAAATCGCAAGATCAGTTGGAAATTCACTGATATTTTTTGGCTGAACGTGAAAATCTGTCGGAAGAAAAGGCCAAGTTAGAAAAACAATGCTCAAGTCAAAAACAATCATTGCCTTTCCAAAATAAAAAATAATAAAAATCTGGAATCATTTTTAACTTTTTAAGATTTGTGCTAAATTTTGTTTACCTTGAAAAGGAATATAAGCGCCACAAGCACAAGCCACGAAAACCCATAATACTGCACAGATTGTATACAATTAGTACTCTAAGGTCATTTAACCAATGAAGAACTTGCTTACATGATAAAGGAATTCTTACTGATAATGATGTGTTTGATCCTTGCACATCAAGCTTGTAAACAATTCCGTACTGGAAGATGAAAATCGAAGACTCAAAATAGTCTCCATAACCCTTCCTCCAAGTGTTCTGATATGAGACTGCAAATTACATTTCACAACAATTATTAGTCAATAGTAGTTTTATTCAGCAAGTAGTAAATGGGACCCATGAACATATGAATTATTCCACATCGCATAAATGTGGAAGTGAGTCAACAAATTCATGCGGGAAAATTATTTCGTACCAATTCTCCATCCCACCAAGCTTCCCAGCTTTCTTCACCTTTGACACCGATTCCGCCTCTATAAAATAGCCAATTTGTCCAATCTCGGAAGTCCTCAACCGTCCTACACAAGTGAAAAAGTATTTAACTGCAATAGAACAAAACAAGATAAGATGATGTATTAAGTATAATTCCGCACAGCAATACTTACTTCTGCCATTCAAAGCGGATGGATTGAACAGATACGGAGCAAAAAGCCATGACAGTGCCATGAACCAACTGCTAACACTGAGAAGAATGTAGCCCACTAATCCTTCGTTATACCCATAAGATACATAGACAACCAATAGTAAAACAACTTCCAGTCTGTATCAATAAATAGTAAATATCAAAGTGTGAGGGAAATATAAATGTAACAAGATAGAAATAGGGACAAGATAGATACGCTTTAACAAAATGACTGCGTGAATAAAGCCTGTAATTCTCTGCAAATTTGATGTGTTGCACAACGAAGCCCGGCCGGTTGCATGATACTGTTTGAAAATGAACTTGTTAGATCATACTCATCATAGTGATAATATAAGAGTCAAAAAAGAAAGGTAGGAATAAACCTTTGCACCACCATGAAGAATCGTTCGCCAAAGTAATGTGTTCTTGTTCCCAACGAAAAAGTGAAGAAAACAGTACACAGTTGAAACTGCATAGTGATAAAACTAACTATGGCCTGCAACATCAAGTTGATAAAACTAACAAGTTAAACACATGTAAATAACTAAATTGTTTTTATCATAAGGCAACATTGAACCAATATTTTCAAAAGGATGTAGATCAAATGTACCCTTAAGAACCCTTGCTCTAAGATAAAACCCAAAACCATGGGTATGGCAGTAAAGACACCAATTTGAAACAGAAACTGGGTATTTAAAGCTGTATTCAGAGCTTTGTTGTCTAGGACTTCAGCTCTCGTTTGAAGATCTTCACCAACCCCAGACAATGCCTGAAAAGAAGTATACAATCATCTCAAAGGATGCCAAGACAAAACTCTAATAACATATCTGTAACAAAAATTTACAGCTTACCAAGTACAATTTGCCATAAAGAAAGATGTAAACAGTGAGCACCGTGAGCTGCAAACAGAATACAGAAGTTGTTTAGTTAAGCAAATGATGGGCTGAAGTTTTTATTTAATTACTTATAAAGCACTTTTCATGTTCTGTGATCAAAAATCACCGAAGGTGCATACCATAGTGCAGAAGTAGTAACCGACGGTTGTAAAGAAGAACGAAAGCATCCGAAAGAAATCGAAAAGCTGTCCAAGTCTGTATATGTCCCTGCTAAGAACCTGCTCCCCGTTTCCTCCCGCCACTTTTCCTTCAAATAAAGCAATCTGGTTCAGCCCAACATCTCGTCCCTTGCCAACCTGAATGTACTCGTGATGAGTAATATTTCCCTGCCTCAAGGTTGAATTAAAACCTGCAATGAAAATTCCAGAGCGATTGTAAAAGTATTCTAGTAAGAAATAGAAAAGAAACAAAAAGAAATACAAATACCAGCATAAATATCTTCACTAATGTTGATCACACGAGAAGCTTTGCTAATACCACCCCGTGTTATATGGAAAACTCTGTCAAACACATCTGGATGCCCATAATGCATGCGAACCCTGAACAGATTTTAAAGTAACATCACAATCACATTAACTACATATAGCTCATGAAAACGAGAAGAATCTTGAACTTACTTCAGAGGAGTTGCAAGAACACGCTGTCCAAGAGTTACAAAACTGGTCTCTTGATTGGACATGAAGGATGCTAAAGAAGAGACACTGCATAAATGGCTCAAAAAATGAAGCTGGATGTACAAGTCTATTTGAAAAAATAAAACTATAAATATTACAACTTATAGTTTACCTTCCCGTGAATACATGCTCCTTACACCGAGAATGGTAGGGGCGGATACCATGATAAGCATGGAACTCCTCCAGAAGATTTCTCATCTTTAAAGCTTCCTCAAAATAATTATCCTGATTCATGTCTATTGTTTGACACGCATTTCCACGCGTAAAAACAATAGCATGATTTTGATTTTCAGGTTTTCCCTCACCAAGTTTGGGATCCCCCGGCAATTTTATAGAATACACTTCCTGCATAAATACACCTCTTGAGTTAAGTAGATAACAAAGCAAAAGCTTGTGCTCATCATAATGAAATACATGTAGAATATCAGTAGAGCTTCAGAGGGGAGACAAAAAATAATAATAATAATAATAATAAAAGGCCCGCAAACAGAAAAATGGAAAAAATAAAAAATAAATAAATAAATAACCTTGTCTTTCCCATTGATATCACCCTTCACAAGCTTAGAGAAAAACTCTTTGTTTACTTTACCAGCGGTTAAAGTCTCCACCTCATCAATATAAGCAACTCGAAGTGCTTCATTTCTGTAAGGAAACCGCATAATTAGAATATCGTTTAAGAGCTTAAAATCACAACAGGAATAGTACGATCACATGTAATAGCATTAGAGAATACAATTAGCCAAATAAAGATGAACTTGACAAAGCAAACATATATCTCACTTTTGCAATAACAATCCAATATCAGCAGCCTGTGGCTTCTGATCTTCCTTCTGTTTCCCGTATATCTGACACGTGACAACATATGTGAATTTGAGGTCGGCGTGAGCTCTTGCTTCAGGAGAAAACTCAAACCCTTTTGTATCTGTGGCTTCATTCGCAGGAACTGCTGCTTCCATATCTAACATACATATCCCATGTAAATATTAAAACATTCCTGATACAGCAGAAATTAAAATAAATAAATATAAATTAATATTCTGGAAACCAGAACCTCCAACAGTCGTTCTTTCCAGATAGGCTTGAAGCATCAGGGCTTTTCTGTAATACATCATTCCTCGCACTGCACATGGTTAAAGAGAAGGTAAATGATGCAAGCATTGGCAACAAAGTTTGTGAATATGGCAACTATATATATGACGCTTCATACCAGTTCTTGCTAGTGTCTGTCCACGATATGATGCCCAAAACCGAAGTTCAAGGTTATCATCTTCATTATTGATAAGCACGGACTCGTGAGTATTTTCATCACGACCAATCCGAGCAAGAAAGTTTTTCCACTCATCTGCAAATCCAAAAAGGTGTTCATGCATGTTTGATAGCTATTGAGAATAATAAACCTACTATTGAAAGTCATGTACCTGGATAAATCTTTTGTAGGTAAAATAGAACAGATATCCCATCTTCATTTTTTTCAAGAAGCTCTTTTATACTGTATAGAACAGTCTCCGAATAGTATGGCGTAAAAACACTGGAAATTCAGAACTTTAATCAATACCCAGTTGGTGTTTTTCATGATTTAAATTCAAATTAAAATAAATAAATAAACGTCCAACAAGTATATGTAACAATTTCACCTGAAAGATAACATCTCCCGAACAGGCTTGGTTCTAGGCATCGACATGAAAAGTGAGTTTGTGAAGAACTGCAACCTACGCCGTGCCTCAAGATTTCTAGGGACATTTACTGCTGAATCCTTGATGGTAAGAAGAGAGTGCAGCCTCCGAATTTGTGACCTCTTTTGACAATTTAACATTTTTAAAGATTAAATGTTGATATAAGAAACATGCAATGAAAGACCAACTAACGCAAGTTTACTAGTATAAAAGTCAACATACCAACTCAGGATCTCTTGGCCATGTCAGCTTTGAGAATAAACGGCCTTCTTTTCTTGCTTTTTTTAAAATTTCCCACGTGGCATAATTTTCTCTGTTATATGAAATAACAAATATTGCCAATTTTATGTTATAAACAGAACTTAATGTCAAAAAGTTATAAGAGAGACAACTCACTGACACACACCTCATATTGATAGTTAACAAATCGAGCTGGATCACATCATAAAGATCTAGAGCGGCATTAACAGCACCAGTCTCCAGTTCAGGTGTTCTAGCTTCTTTCTGTACATTAGCATGTAAACCACATTATTACTGTAAAAAGCTGAAAGAGCATAAATTGGCTAAAATAATCATCTACACACCAGAATTCCCGTAAGTGCAGTAACTTTTTGAATAACAAGTGCCAGTTTCTTCAGTTCAAAGTCAGAGTGGATGGTTCTTTTAGCTATACTTCCTTTTATGTCTTCATATATTCTTTCAACCCTGAAGACAGCAAACAAATGAATACATGATTGGAAAACAAATGCTATTTAACGAATTAATAATATTTCAAGTCTAGGAAGAATCATGGGCAGATTTAATAGATGTTATAAATGAATTCATGTTAATATAGGTCTTTTTAAGTAGGGTGGTCGAAATACATAAGGTCAGGTTAACCCGCAGATACTTTTTGTCCATTGTTCTGTAGATAAAATAGCTCGCAGGTTAATTATTATTCCATAAGTAATACCATTAAAGTATCAATGTAAATATTTGAATATAAACAATCAACAAGATTGTATGCGTTATGGTAGACTTTGGGTCAGCATTTAACCCGTTTGAACAGTTCGACCCATTGACCCGCTCCCCTTTGGCTAATTTTTTATTTGGCGGTTTGAGATAAAACACAACCATTCGCAAGTAATTAAGTAAAGAGTTGAGACCTCTAACATACACAGTCTGAAACTATACTATTCTTGTATTTTGTACGGCAGTTGAAAACTTACCACAACTTCCCATCATTATCCAAAACTGAAGTCAAGATATACTTGATGGTATAAAAACACTCCTCAACTGCATATCTCATGTAATCATCCCTAGAAATCCTATCCCACAGATCTTGTGAATCACTCTCTCCAGCAATATCTTTGGCAACAAATATCTATATATACCAAATAAAAGATAATGTTCAGAAAAGAAACTGAAAAAGAATAAGAATTAAAAACAGAAGTTAAAGTATAACCTTGCTAGCTAGAAGAAAAAGAGGCCACTGAACCATAGGAACATTATCAGTATTTTTGGGCATTTGAAGTAATTCCATTTCCCTGAAAACATAATACATCATAAAGTAATTCTAGAAAATGCAGCCACCAATAAGTCCTGTTAATATAGCAGTAAACAAAAAACTCACAAATTAGTAATATAATCTTCTTCTCGCAGATTCTTTACAATCTCATTCCAAAAGGGTGAAAATCGGGCAGCATCAAACTTGTCTTTCCTCAGAGCCTTTGCATAGAAAATAGAACATTTCATGTCAGAATGAAAGTAAAAAAGATTTTTAATGGAAATTGTAAAGCTGTGATAATAACAAATTATCTAGTTACCTGACCAGGTTCCCTCAGCCTATCCCTGGCAAAATATGAACAAAATTAATACAAGAAAAATATAACTAAAAACCAAATTATTTGTAGAGTTCGAGATAAAGAGCACCTTTAGCAAGAGGAACATGAAGGTTGTCCATAAATGCCTCGGGAACCTCTCAAAGAGTTTGTGGACAGCACCCAAAGACCTAATCTGAAAGAATTAAGAAACCAGTTAAAAACTCTCTGGCTATCTCAAGACACAGATACAGAAGAGGTATGGTTTAAGTCTAAATATTCTTACCTCACCAAGACGATCTCTAGCTCCAAGCAAGAAACCAACAACAGCGGATATAATGGTGTAAAAGATGTGGATGTCTAAAAGATAGATCTGCAAGCATTTCAAACAGATAACAAGATTTCACAAAACATTTAACCAATTATGTTCAAAACAAAATATAAAATTAGAATAGTAATACTACAGGACAAGGCTCATCGTAATTAGTCTTTAATCTTTCCGTCACATTTTTAGATTTTAGTCGTTGACTTTGAATTCAAAAAACAAGGATACGATGAACAAGGGATTCAAATCCAAGCCCTTGAAAACTAATAACTGAAGTTAATCAGGCCCATGGCATGCTAATAACTTCTATTTATTCAGGAGAAATATCTTTTATAAAATATACCAATTTTAACAGAAAATAACGAAAGAAAGTAAAAAATAACTTACACAAAAGACAGGTCCCCATAAGGTAGCAACGGTCAATGCATTATGGTTGTCTGTATGTCAAATCATTAAATTACAAACTGATAAAACGATCTTTAATAAACTCCAAGGTCTAAATATAAAATTGGTAAAATGTCACTTACTTTTTGATACAAAATCATGCCAGGAATAGCGCACATCTTTAAAATCAATTATCAACCTTGTTGGTTTCACCAACGGCCTGATCTGCATAATCAACAAATGAAGCAGATATATGTAAATAAACAACAGAAATTCTGAACTACATGCAGACGAGTAAAACAAGTTGGTTACCTGGAGAAAATAAGCAAACGCAAACTTGGCCCCCAATACAACAAGCCAGAAAAGCAAATACCTGAATTCACAGCACGTTAGCCCTCCTGTGATTATAACTAAAAAAGATAGGAAAATAAGTAAAGTCGTCAAGTCATTACAAGATATAATCTGTAGTTGCTTCGTACATTCCACGTCCAACATAATAATGCTCCTGAAATATGAACCAGACAAGAACAATATCATTAAGTAAAAGAATATGATAAAAAGAGTAAAATACTATATAAAGCTACAAGACAAAGAATGTCGACCTGATGTATCCACTTGACTAAACTAACAATAGACATATTATCACAACGGTTGATCAGACGGTGGCATGATGGTAACCGTGCCAACGAGCTCCAAAATAACTGGATGCCAGCATAGATACAAATAACAACTATATATATTTTGAAAACAATTGACCCTGAAACTGAATCAGTAGTATCCTGGAGACCTTTCCTGAAATGAAACAGCATAAAAGGACATCTTGTGATGACCTTCATATAGATTTATATAATTAAATGCAAATAATAACTTAACGTGAAGAAGTACATACACATAAAGGAAGCATATGAAAATGGTAGCAAAGCTAAACCAGATGAACCGAACAAAAATCCGTGATACAGCCAAGAGTCTTGTTGTAGAGTAGGCACCATACATCACCACAATGTCCAACGCACCTAAAAAGTTAACAATAAACTATAAAGTAAAAACAAGAACTTTTCATGATAGTTTAATGAAAACACCTACTTTGAAGAAGCTTCATGACAAAGAACGTTGGGCCTAGACTAAGAAGTTTGCGTAGCGTCTTGGGGTTGAGTTTTCCATCGTTAAAAGCTATGATTGTAAGTCCCTGTGAGACGGAAAATTTTCAGTGCCCGAAATGTAACAAGTCAAAGAAAATCAAAACAAAGTGGTCAAACCTGGAACATCATGAAAAGGAATATCCACAAGCGGTGGAAACTGTGATAAAGATGGAAAAACGTCCTGTGCTCGACGAATGATGTTTTCCCACGACGCTTGGTGGCGCTGGTTTTCAATAAATTCTGTAACAGAAAAGCCAGAGGTGGTCAGACTTTCAGAGGAAGTTCCAAGGAAAAGCCACACATGATTTTGAAACAAAATATGAATTTCTGTCTGATCATAAACTGATTACCGTTGATCTTTTTGATGGCTTCAAAAGGAACGACGATTGTTTGTCTAAAGGCCATCCAAGTTTAAGACAACTACGAGACCTAGGGAAAAAAATCGAAATAGTATAAATAAATTAAATAAACCTAATTATCTAAATAAAAGTCTTTAAATACATAAAACTAACCAGAAGTACTCGTTAAAATCATCATAATTTCTCCAAGCGGAATGAGGAGCCTTCCCATTTTCATTATTACCCGCCTCCTGCAAAATTAAGTATACCTAGTTAGTATTTCTGCATACCATAAAACCTAGAGGCGATAGATGATCTGCTTAGGCGGGTTCGTAACATGGGTCAAAAGGGGATCAAGTCACAACAATTTATCATTTGAAATGGGTCGTTTTGGTTGACGCAAGACAATGTTAACCGACAACTTAAAATATTTATAAAAAGCTTCAACAATGATTCGATTTTTCAGTGAAGCGACTTACTGGTGGAAATGACGCGAGTTTGTCCTATTTGACTCATTTTTTTAAGCTAATTTTAATTTCCCCATTAGACCCAAAGCATAACCCAGATCAACGCATTCATAGGTGTACTGGTTGAAATTTCCACCTCAGATGGAACATTCCACATACACAACATTACAAATACTAAATTCTTGACATGACAACAATGTCGATTAACAGTTCATCGCAAATTTAAAAGCAACAATCATCCCACTCAAAGCAAGTAAAAACAACATGGTATGGTGAGAAATGCTTATCTTAGATAATTATGATCCAAATCATCTATAAAAACACATATCCTAATTTTGCAAAGTGGCAAATAAAATGCACGACATACCGCAGCAATAACATCATAAAGAGGGCAAACGACTTGCTCGAGAAAAGAAACACCATTTTCAGTAACACAGCTGACGGCTGGTTTTGCAAGTTGCTCCTTCAACATATCCTCCATTTCTTCTCCCATCTGTTGATAAACTTTGAGTTAAAGAAATTTATAATATCTTAAATCAATAACTTAATGCACATCTGCATTCGAAGAATGAAGAACCCAAGCTCATTTACTCTATTTGCAACATATGTTTTAACTTCCAAGTCAAGAAAAATCTTAATAAACAAAATAAAAATGAACACCCACAATTTACTTTAAATGTTCCTACCGATGAAATATGTAGCATAAGCATTCTGGAAGGTAGCGAGCATTGGCAGCTTCACCCCATATTAGAAAGTACAGAGATATAAAGTACTTTCTTTTCCTTGTTGACATCGGAACTGCAAAAGCAAAGGAGCAAGATATAAGGATTTAAAACACGTGTAGCATATTTCAAAAAGACTAAAACAATTTAACATGCCATACTTGCTCCACATTGGCGGGATGCCCAGGTAATTACACCACTTGATGTAGTTATCAAGAGACTTTAAGAATACATTCTCCACAGCAGTCTCATCAAGTTTCTGAAACAAAACACAATCCACGATGTTAAAATTAGCTTTTAAGTGGTTATTACTGTTGCCTTATTGTATAGCATGCATCATAAAACTAGCTATAGAAACACAATCAGAAGGCTGGATAGAAATGAAACCTACTGGTTCATGTTCGTCAGGAACACCAAATCGACTTTGCTCGTTTGAAAGAAGATTGACGATATTTTCCCGTTGATTCGACACATTACCTTTCTGCAAAACAGAACAAAAGAAAGGTCAAAATAGTCAAAATAATCACTTCCGATAGTTCAAACAGGAAAATAAGACATGGCACTCTGTCTTCATGGCCTCGAATACTTTTAGACCAACATAAAAGTATATTGCAAATTATAATACCAATAATGAATAATTAACCTAAATACATTATCAGCTACCAACCTGAAATCCAAATATATAGTGCAGAAAATCGAGAACATCAGCACTCCTAGTGGCGGGTATTGGAAAAGTACCAGGCAGCTTAGGAAGACCTCTAAAATACTTCAATGATGCTACTGCAGCGCGGACCTGAGCATATATTCATACCATCTTCAATAATAATAATAATAATAACAAAATAATAAACATAGGGACTAGCGAGAAGTACAAAAAAGCAAAAACCATGATATAAAATGAAAAGTTGAAAACGCAATCACCTCAGGGAACAAAGTGATAGCATTTGTCATAGCAGGAGCATCAAGAGGTATAATATTATAAGCGATCAAGTCTTCAGTCATAGCTTTGTCAGATTCAATAACCCGTTTTAACTGAAACATAGAACCAAACATTAGAAGTGGAAAAATTATTATATGTTCACATATTATACAGATGGGTTATACTTATATATTATTAAAAGGAGAAAAACCTCATCGGGAATCAATTCTTCTGCTTCCTCAGGAGAAAACTCTTGAGAAAGTTGCTCTAATACAGTTCCCAACACTTTCAGAGTTGCAAAAACCCTTTTTCTCTTAACAGTTTTGCGTTCTAACCTGTTTTTTATAAACACAGAAATGTATAGAACTAAATAATACGGAGTAATTAAATTGGATACAATAAGACTCTTAATAGGATAACGAAAAGATCAGTACTCTTGAAAGTTTCCACTAAAAGCGCCTGACTCCCTCAGTTCCATCTCCTCCTCACGTAGCTTATCGACATTATTCTTCTCTCGGTAAAGCTTATAGAACTCTCGTAAGCGAGCTATGTCTTGATTTCGGTCAAAATCTGCACCATCCCTCTTCGCTAATTTTTGCTGCCAAATAATTTTTAGACAAAAGACCAAACATGTCATTTAACATAACTAATTAATGGATGTACGTAAGTTGTCATCAGCACGAAATCCTACCTTGATCACTGACATCAAGCCCGTTTTGAACTGTAGCACACCCCTACCTTCACTATTGGGATCTAGATTTTGAGCCAGTGTATATGCGTGTTCACATACTGCAATAAAGTAACAGAAAAACAGTTTTAAGCAATGTTTACAGGTTATAACTAACAAGTAAATGAGAGGGAAAAAAAAGCATACAAATTCTAGAAATGTTTGGATCTTCATCTTGGATTTCATCAGCTGCTCTTAAAATGGGATCAATGTCCCTACTGTTTGCAAGTGAGGACGGGACATTTCCAGCAATGCCGCCAGCAGGTCGTCCATATGCATCTAACCCTGTTCTCTCCCTTCGAAGTGCAGCACGAACTAAACGCTCCCATAGATCCCCCACGTGAGACATTTATAAGCCTGTATGTGTAAGAAAATAGTCTCAGAAGCTATAACATTGTCTCAGTGCAATCTGGAACCAAAAGGCAAACAAAACAGACACGAAATCATATCCAAAATCCTAATACAAGTATTTATGAAATGCAAGCGAATGAATCATCAAGCACAATATTAGAAGTCCAATATTGACACTGTGGTTCAATCAATAACCTCAACGCAACTAATTTCCTTAATTAAAATAAGCAAACGAACATGTACATAAAGCAGACCAGCAGTTTCGAGCTACTAAGTTCTGAACAATACTTCTCATAATTCTCGCTATATCCATCATCTAAATATAACCACACATAGAGAACCTAAAAACACGGCATAAACTAAAGGAGTGTTTGTTTAGGCTTATTTTGGGCTTATGAGCATATTTAGCTCAGCTTATATTTCATAAGCTCATACTTCCGGCTTATCTTTTATGACTTATGAGCTTATTACGACTTAAATCGAAAACTAAGCTAGATAAAATGGGTTTATATGAAATATGAGCAGAGTCAAATAAGCTCATAAGCCCAAAAATAAGCTTAGACAAACACCCCTAAGCGTCCATAAAAATATATTTACTCATACTTATCATGAACCAAAAGAATCAACCGTCAATACGAAAATCAAATCCCCTTCGAGGTTATAAAATCCCTAACTTAACACAACACTAGGAAGTATTGCAGCTCGAGAATATTACATCTCCTCGAAACTATTCACCCCCCTCATATACTAAACCAAACAAAAAGGCAGCTAATAAGACAATCACACACACGCATACGTACCGCTATTACGCGACTAATACACACAAACTATAACCCAAACTAATAACTAAGTATGCAAATTATCACCAGCTGTTATATACAAACACTAACAAGAAATAAAAATAGCTGATAACACACTTTACACACACATAAGGCCGAATATACATGAATTACATCCAAACCTAACTAAAAACACGCCTAGCTTCAAATCACCACCTAAAAAATGAGCTAATCACGTAACATTTTATATACTAACCGTAACAAAAAAAAAAAGCTAATAATAACACGATTCAGTGATTCACACACGCATACGTACCCCTATTACGCGAATCATATTCACATAAAATAACCAAAACTAACTCACTAGAAATAAAAATAGCTGATAACACACTTTACGCATACATACGGTTACGGCCAAACGCTGTTACACGAATTGTAAACACAATTTATAACCAAAACTAACTAATCAGCTATAGAAATATATGTGAAAAACTCCTCAAAATTACCGCAATTCACATATACACGAAACTTTAAACCGTGCCTTAAAAATTGAGCTAATTACGTAACACCTGTTATAAACTAAGCCTAATAAACAAAAAAATCACTACGCATACGGCCGAATGCTATTACGAATCGTAAACACAATTTACATACAAAACTAACTAACTATAGAAGTATAAGTAAAGTTAACTACTCGAACTTTCCGCAATTCACTCTCATATCCAAGCCGCAAAAATTGAACTAATTAATTTCACCATGCAACTTATCTAACCTACTACGAACAAACACTATCGTAAACACAAATTACATCCAAAATCAATAACTAACTAATCATCTATAGAAATTTATGAAGAACTCCTCAAAATTACCGCAATTCACATGTACACGTAACTTTAAACCGTGCCCTAAAAATGAGTTAATTACGTAACACCTGTTATAAACAAAAACAAAATCACCACACATACGGCCGAATGCTATTACGTGAATCGTAAACACAATTTACATCCAAAACTACTCTAACTTTCCGCAATTCACTAGGTCATAACCAAACCCCAAAAATTGAACTAATTACTAATTAACTTCACCGTGTAACTTATCTAACCTACTACGCGAACAAACGCTATCGTAAACACAAATTACATCCAAAACTCAATAACTAACTAACAAACTATAGAAATTTAAGTAAAATTAACTACTCAAACTTTCCATGATTCACTTCATAACCAAGCCCCAAAACCGAACTAATTAATTTCACCGCGTAACTTATCTAACCTACTACGCGAACAAATGCTATCGTAAACACAAATTACATCCAAAACTCAATAACTAACTAACTAACTACAGAAATTTAAGTAAATAAGTACTAAAAACTGAAATAAATAAGTTATAAGCAAGAAACTAAAACCCTAATTTCAAGGTATAAACAATAAATAAGCAATGTTAACATCAACGGTGAAATTCAGCTGAAAAAAGAAAAAGAAACTAACCGGAATGAATCGAAGATCGTGGCAGGCAGTAGTAAAGAAGATCTAGGTTTTTATAAAATAATTCGAATTATATAAAGTCAGACCTCATTAAGTAATAGTAATAAAATAAATCAATTGGGGAAAAGAGTATGAAGAAGGGGTTTTGAAACTAGATTTGGGGGAAAAGGTGATGGAGCTGAATTTGTTTAGTGACTGGTTGTAGCCGGTTAACACGGGGTTGATTTTTATACAACGCGGGATATGTTATGACTTGGGGGTTTTAAGTGATGACTTGGTGTTCCGGTTAAGACTAATAAGAGATAGATATGTTTTCAGCTTTTGCTTTACTTTTAGTGCTACCTTTTTGGTCATGAGTTACCTTTTTTTTCTTTTGGTAGATCTTGATTGAATCTTAGTTAGGAAGAAAAACAAGGAATTTGAAAATTACTTGGTGATTTTTTTAAGTCATTATTATGACTTCTTACAGGATTAAAACTTGATATCTATCGAGTATTTGAATGCGATAACGTTGACACTATTATTTACCCTCCTCCAAATTATATTCCTTTCATATTTCATCAAGTCATTGATATGACTTCTTGCATAAAAATTCATGACTCAAGGATTAAAGATTTTGATTGGTTGAAATCGTATACATGTTTGAAGTGAATGACAAAAAAATAAGATGACTATTATTAATTATTTTATATTCATGCACTCATTGCGAAACACCTTCTTGCAATGTTAATAAACTTTTGAAATAGCTTTTTGCATTGAAGAGCACGTTCATAAACATGACTTTTTATAACAAAAGTGATTGAAAGTGTATGTGTCAAATGTATCAAGTCATTAAAGACTTGGTGTTGCTCTTATCTTAGTAGGTTGTAGGTACATTTATAGTGAAGCTTTTTTATTTTGTTTTTGACTAGAGGTGAAAACGAGCTGAGCCGAGCCCGAGCCTACCAGAGATTGAGCTCGGCTCGTTTATACATAAAAAGCTCGAGCTCGAGCTCGTTTCGAGCCTCACATTTTGAGCTCGAGCTCGGCTCGTGAAATTTTTCACAAGCTCGAGCTCGGCTCGTGAAATTTTTCACAAGCTCAAGCTCGGCTCGGGCTCGACTAATTTATAATTTTATATGATGCGTAGGAAAAAAAAGGTTCAAATGGAGCTCGGCTCGTTAACACAAGGCTCGAGCTCGGCTCGTTTAGACAAAGCTCGGCTCGTTAACACGATTATACGTATAGAAAATATATATACGTATATATTTCTAAGGCTCGTTTAAGCTCATGAGCCTAAACGAGCTTTTTATAGAGCTCGAGCTCGAGCTCGATTATTAAATGAGCCCAAAATTAGGCTCGAGCTCGCTCGAGCTCGTTTAAACTCGGCTCGTTCGAGCTTTTACCGATCCGATCCGAGCTTTTCACGAGCTGCTGGCTGTTTCACCCCTATTTTGACACTATCAATGATGTGGCCTAGTTGTCATACCTAATGTTCTTATAAGAGATTTCTTATAATATGTTCCGGTGTAACCATATGCACGAAGAGTTCAAGTTACTTATCATAGATGGACTTGAAATGTCATGTTTGTTCATACTTTTCATGTGTTTTTTCTTTCCATTTGATGTATTAATACGGTTTTATGTGCACGGGATTAGTCTTCTCTTTTGAATGAATTCGAATTATCAACTACATATATGTGTTTTAATATATTCTTTTATATATGTACTTCGTTGGAGGTGGATATATGGAGGGGCATGGTGGGCATGTGGCCTTCTTCCAAAAAAAATTTGTGTGTAATTTTCTATAATTTTAGGAGTATTTTCGTAAATTGCAAACCCTCCCCCTTCCAAAAAAAATAATAAAATAAAATAAAATCTTCTCATTAAAGTTTGATAGTCAAAGTCTTTTGTATTCACTATTAGATGGTGCACTAGCAGTACACGAAAGAAAAATGGCTCCATTAGTACATTATTATTGTTGAGTTGATCGAATGAACGTGTAGAATTGTGGGAAATCTTCAACTTGTAAGTCTTTATGTTGATTTATGTCTCTTTTGTTGGCTCTTGCTC
Source organism: Chrysanthemum lavandulifolium (assembly GCA_022545495.1). Lineage (NCBI taxonomy): Eukaryota > Viridiplantae > Streptophyta > Magnoliopsida > Asterales > Asteraceae > Chrysanthemum > Chrysanthemum lavandulifolium. The sequence continues at coordinate 34,293,419 of CM040240.1, forward strand.
CTCAATCAACTTACAGAGATGGAATTGATCAATTTTAATATGACTAAATTAGAGTAACTGAAGGTTATTTTAATGACTTTTGGGGGTTTATCTAGTTCTTGTTAACATGTTAGGGGTTTTGATTTTCAAAATTGTACGTCTTGTTACCTTGTTTGATTGTTTAATTTTTGATTCCATATTAAGGCCAATTGCTAAGACTATATTAACTCAATCTTGTTACTCATCCATGCCCATGTGCTTCCTAAAAATGCATGTTAGTTGTTTCACATCAGTTACCTTTATAATTTGTTTTGAAAAAGCTCATAATGTTTTTATCAATATTATTATGTTTTTTGCCAAACTGATGATAAAATAGTTTATGTGGAACTAATGAACTTATAGTTGTATGTTATAACTTACTTATTCAATTAGTACATTTTGTTATAAACAAGCTCGATTTTTTTAAGTAGTAGTCATGCACTAATGGATGATTTGTAATAAGAAAACCAAGACTACCATTAGTGAAAACACCAAGTAATGAGGAATGTTCGAAAAAGGATTCGTGAAGAAACTAATTTAGATGATCTTCCCGTTGATCCCATGGATCGAAAACGGATATCTAACTATAATCCTAATCACCGTGATCGAAGGGCATACTTGTTGAGAGGTCATAAGTTTCCTCAGAAGTCTATTGGCAGAAGGGGGAAAAAAAGTAATTGGTTTAAGCTATACAAGTCGTGGTTAGAATAATGTGTAAAGGAGATGCATTGTATTGCTTATATTGTTTTTATGCTCCAAAGATGTTTTTGAAAGCAATGATATGATTTTCACAAAGGGTTCAGAATTGGGAAAAACTTGAGAATTTCAAATACACATTGGAAGTGTAAAGAGTTCTCATAATCAATGTCAATGGAAATGTGAAGATTTGATGATTCAAAAATTATTTTGTTAAGCAGACTTCTCAAATGAAAATAGAACATGAAATGCAGTTGCTTGCTTCCATTGATTGTGTTCGGTGGTGTTTACATCAAGGTATATCATTTCGGGCTCAAGACGAGTTTGATGACTCAATTAATACGGGAAACTTTAAAGAGTTGCATAAGTTTCTTATTGAACACAATGAATAACCAAAAAAGACTATCTTGCTAAACGCACCAAAAAATAATAATTTAACCTCACATGATATTCAGGTTGATATAACATCGTCTTATGCTAGCGAAACTACTAAGGTTATTATTAAGGATATTGGGGATGATTGTTTTTTCATTCTAGTGGACAAATGTCGAGATGTTTCTACAAAAGAACAAATGGTTATTGTTATTCGATATGTCAATCAGAGAGGTATGTTATTGCATAACCTTATATGCCATTGTCTTATGATTATTTATGTTACTAACTCTTATATTTTTTTTACTTATGTAATTTCACGTAACGTTGTTGAATGATTCTTGGGATTGTACAAGGGATACTTGGTCTTTGTCTTTAAAAGAAGCAATTGAGTCATTACTTTCAAAACGTAAGTTAAGTATGTCCCGGATTCATGGTCAAGGCTATGACTAAGCTAGCAATATGAGAAGCGAGTTAAATGGTTTAAAGAGCTTAATTTTGAAGGATAATAATTATGCTTATTATGTCCACTGCTTCACACACCTTGTTGTTGTAGCTAAGAATGATCCATATATCGCTTGGCTTTTTACTCAGATTAGTAGGTCGGTGAATGTGGTTTGAGGCTCTTGTAAGCATGAAGATATTCGTCGAGAGAAACAAACTGAGAAGATTGTGGAAGCAATGTCTCTTTGTGAACTTGGAAATGGTAGAGGCTTACACCAAGAATGTACCCTTCAGAGGGAAAACAATACACGTTGAAGCTCTATTGTAAAGCATTAATAAACATTGGTATTTTGTTCCCTTATATTGTTTATGTAATTGAGCATATTATGAGCGACGGTGTGAGCGTTGATCAAAAGGAAAAGGCAAAAGGACTATTAGTTTGGTTATCATTTTTTGATTTTGCTTACTTCAATAATGATGACGAATATCCTTCGTAATACAAATAGCTTGTCATTAAGATAACTTGAAAAAGGATTTGGATATTGTAAACGCAATATAGTGAATTCGAATGACAAAAAAAAGGTTGGAAACAATGAGAATTGATGGAAGAAATCATTGTTCAAAGAAGTATCCACATTTTATCGCAAGTATAACATTGTTATTCCAAATATAGATGATGCATATGAACTACCAGGTTCTTCAATTGTCACAAGTATAACATAGCACTTAATTCAAGTATATTTTTAACATATAAATAATTATTACAAGCTAGTTTTTAGGTAGACCTAGTCGTTTGGCTCATAAAGTGACACTCATTCATCATTATCAGATTGAAATATATAAAGCGGTGATAGATTTGGATTTTCAGGAACTTAATAACAGATTTAATAAGGTCACATAAGAGTTGCTAGTCTATATGGGTTACTTAAGACCAAACGATTCCTTTTCGGCTTTCAACAAGGATAAGTTGGTTTGTTTAGCTGAACTCTATCCTTTATAGTTTTCAGAGTTAGATAATGTGTACTTGGATGATGAGCTTGAGACTTTCTTATTTGACATGAAATCTAATCCTAAGTTCGCTCATTTAAATGGAATTGCACGCCTTGCATCAAAGCGAGTCAAGAAAAAGTAACACACTATATATCCTTTGGTCTATCGACTAATCAAATTTCAACAATGAAGATTGTAAAGGCTCGACTTCGCAACAAAATTGGAGAAGAATGGATGAATGATTGTTTCGTTACATACATTGAAAAAAGAGGTGTTCGAAAGTGTTTCCAATGAATTGATCATGCAAAGATTTCGATATGGCAAAATGATCGTTATCAACTACCAAATAAGTTGTAAACTTTTTGATGAACAACATAGTGATTGATACTGTGGCGTTAGTTTTTGTATCTATACTTTACTGCGCTTTTATTACTACGTATATATATTGGTATGGATTTTTTTTACGGTTCCATGTTTGCCCCCTCGAAAATTATTCTCTAGATTCGTCCCAATACTTAGGTAATCACATCGAGATGTGCATGATTACGCCATTTTGGCATAACTTCAAAAGTTTATCAAAATATGCCATGTTTTATATCAGTTTATAAATATCGCCTATTACTTTCATTATTAGGGGGTGTTTGGTTTATTAAAGGAAATCACTATGGTTTATTAAAGGAAATCACTATGGATAAGAGAATCACTATGGGTTTGCAAAACCACCATGCTTGGTGAGTATGATATTTGCCTATTTGTATGGGTTTCATACCCATATCTCAAAATAAAACACACCAACCAAACAATTTATTCGGAATGAAATCCATTCCTTCTTTCCCATTCCTATAAACCAAACGCACTCAAACATTTGCTATCTTTAGGGCATGTTTGTTACGTGGGTATAGAATAAAAAGAATGGATTTGATGGTATGACAATTGTTTGGTAGAAGGTTTCTCAATCAAAACAATCAATCATTTCCAAAAATTGATTCCATATAAAAAGGGTGGTTTTGGGTCATTCTTCTTACACAAGGACCTCTCTTTTTCACAACCTCTTATTTACACTAAACATGTACGACCTCTTTATATCAATATTTTAGTATCTAAATAATATTTTTTATTTAATTTATTGTAAAATATATTTAAATAAATATAAGTTTTCTCTCATAAAACTACCCAAAATCCAAATCATATATCAAATCCAAATCCTAATCCAACCCCACTAATAAACCAAATGGACCCTTAGTTCTTTAAATATAGAAAGTTTTATTTATCAAATATTAAATGAATATTTAACAATTTTTTCAGTTTATGGTCTTTGAAACACGATTAAAATAACACCAATATTGCTATATATTTTTTTAATTTTTTTCACTTTTGATTATGTACGAACATTACAAAGTTTTTGTGACTCGCTTTTTATAGAAATCAATAGTATGTTTGAACCCCGCTACAACATGTGAGTATAATTATGCTCGTTTATAAGTACTTTCATTAAACTGTTTCTCAAAAGTATCTTTACTTATGCCCATATATAATAGAAAATTTTATGTTACATTAAACTTTTATCAAACATGGTTAGAACTACAAAAGATAACAACATATATAATTCAACTAATGTTGTTTTGCTTTTAATCAAGATATTTAAATTGTATACTATAATAATCTTTAGAGTTTAAGGGGTTGTTTTAGACCCAAATTTCTAAGGCACTACAACCAATGGGTAATGATCTTTAAGTCATCAACAACAACCTTAACTAATATCAAGCTGATTAGAAACTGGCAATTGACTCTCTGTGCACAACTTACATTGACCAATGATGGACAAAGAGTTCATCCAAGCTTGAAACTACAAACACCCTCATCCTCAAGCTTATCATCCTGCTTGAGGTAGGCATTCAGAATTCTACCCCAATCCTTGTTGATCTAATCAATGCTACAACTTCCCTTAGAGGTCTTAATTCCAAGGTCAACATCACCCATGACATCTTGAGGGATCCGTTACAAACTTTAAATTGATACTACAACAGATCCTCCTCTCGGTGTTCCCCGCTGGGGGAGAGAAGGCGAAAGATGCTTATAAAACAAGGAAGGAACCTATATCACCCTTCACTAATGTTTCCCCTTGACACAGTCAGACCCGCCTCAACAACTGAGGAAGAGCATTACTTGGCCTTGGTCTTTGTGGAACACCCAGAGCAAGCACTTAAAAAGATCAAGGTCAACATCCCAACGTGTGACACACGGTAAATTTTCACTAAAATTTAACTAATAATTAGTAATTTATTATTACTAAGCATAAGTCATTAAGCATGCATAAGCTTTGCCTGATCATTTGAGTAGATAACTCGCATACAGTAGATAATTGCACCACTTTTGCATTCATATCATTTATGAATATTTCATTTTGTCTTATGATTAAATTGTAAGGCGAGAGGTTATCTCGTTTTCCCCGATGACCGACCTTTGCGCTGCATCTGAAACACTATGATAAGGGCTTGATAAAACAAATGACAAACCTCCGTAATGAAAAATATTACAACGATAATAATATCTCCGACGCGTATCTATAAGATATTACATTATAAAAATTATCAAACAATGATACTTCAGTCACAGCTTAATGTCGCGGGACACAAAATACTTAATACAATTTCACTTAAACAATGACCCTTATATGTCTACAAAGTACATTAAATACCAAATGTATAATAATACATACACTTAACATATAAAAAGAAAACCTTTTATAAAAATTTGAGATATATACCCTTTGTCTTCTCTTCCCACACACGACAAAACACAAAAGCAGAAAAAGAGATATCAAATCTTCATCTTCTACCTCTACTCCTGGCTGCCTCTTGTAGGTCGAATCTCCCCAAAGAAGAAAACCCAACATACTTCTTTCATCATCTCCATTTCACCCTTACCAAAACCATGTAACTTTTTGTCTCTCAAACCCACTTCTTGAAGACGCCGGCTACCATTCGAATGAGTCCAAGAAGAGTCAAGACAAAGCCACCCAAAGAGAAGCATATCTCAACATCAATCTACCTTGAGCCAAAGTCCAAGATTCCCTAGGTTTTAGAAGTTAACTAGTTTTGGCTTCAATCCAAAACACCAAGAAGAGAAAGATGGATAAGCTCTTCCCCAAAATACTCCCTTTATCTCTAGTAGAGATGTGAAACGCCCAACTCAGTTTCCCCATCACTTGTACCAAAAATTAGGGTTTGTGAAACTTAGGGTTTTCAAAAATTGAATTAGGGGTTTTGCAATTGGGAGTGTATTGGAGCTAAATCAAGTTTTGTTTGGTTCGAAACCCACGAAGCAACCTTCGTCCTTCAAGCATCTTCTATCGAGTTGAGGTTACAAATTTACCTTTGTTGTAATGTTTTATATGTTGTTATTTTGATGTCAAGTTTGGTACTTATATCAAAGAAATTGTTATACACTTGTCGCGTTAATTATATATTGTCCTTGGATTCCATGTCGAGTTGTGAATTTGGTTATTTGAGATTTGAGTTTTTGCATTTGTTTTGTTTTGTTTTGTCGAGAGTATGAACCAAAGAAAACGAAAGTTATGTTTTATAAACGTTAGATAATATGACTATGAACTAGGTGTTCTTGATGCATAATCTTGGTGTTTGGATAAACAATTTATGTTACCTTGGACTTAAGTTGTCATTTGCAAATGGTGTCGAGTTGGGTTTCTGTCAAGAAAAGAAGTTTAGAAAGGTTAAGTTTTGTAAAACTACTAATGTTAAATAGTATTGAATCTGAGAATTTTTGTTGGCTGTGACTTTGTTTTGGGTGCTCGAAACTTGCATAATGTGGTAAGGCCGAGTCGAGTAGTACTCGACCATTGCCTGGTCTTATCGACTTCGTTAATGCTATGTGTTTGGTTTGAATACGAACCCACTTCGAGACCTATAGCAACCATCAGTTAACCCATATGTGTTTCTCTAGTGTTGCGATGTGATTTGGTGGAGTCGAAACAATGAAAACCCCACTGTGGTTATCACTACAGTGGTACAATCTTAATCTTCGAAAAATAGTTTTGATGAATTAACATAAGTCTTGAGTCTAGGCTCCTGTCGAGAAGTCTTGGCTTCACACTTCTAAGACATGCTAAAGTTGAGTTATATCTTGAGTCAAAACCGTTACGTGGAATGTCCGTGTCAAGACAACTACTCTAGCGTTATATTCTTGAGTCGAAATATACCCATTTAGAACTTGATCCGGGTCTGCTTGAACCACCGAAATAGCGCTTGGCTATTCTCCCTTCTCGTTAAAATCAGTAAGCTAGTATCAAAACATGTGAAATGAAACTTTGTAATATTAACTAGTAGCAACTTTGTTAAAACTGCTTCTGTAACGATGGGCCTTAGCCCAGAAAATAATGCCAACCAATGATGGGCCCGAGCTTTCATTATGTACAAACCTCACTTCGGGCCTAGGCCCAATCCTGGTGCTTGTTGCATGTCTACGCCGGGCCTCAACCCATAATGGTTCGGGGGTGTGTTTGATAGCTTAGACGAGTCAACAAAATAAAACACGTAACATAAACCGGAAAATTATTATAAATATAAACTTGTCTACTACATATTCGAGCCTTCTAACTTAGACATACACTCTTATGCAACGTCAAATAAACAAAGGTAAATGTGAAAATACGATGAAACAAGTGTTTACCAACATAGTTTACATAATAAACTTTACGTCAAAGCCAACATCTAACGCGTCCGAGTAAACATATCTATGTCAAACGATCTATTAGTAGAAGGTCATATACGTTAAGAGCAAATTTTGACGAACAAATAAAGACCACTATGTCATTTTATCTTATATTAACTTTAAAAATCTTTAAACTCAACTCAAGTGTTTTACTAAATACAAATTAGAAAATAAACAAACTAATATTTGCTTTTGACAATATTATTAAGTGTCAACCCAAATGAGTGTATATACATTTTATATACTTACCAATAGAACACCATGATTTTCTTTTCCTCTAAACAACTCTAATGTCGACAACATCATTATAATGTCAACGCGAAAAGTATATATACTTCGTATACTTACTAGTAAAATCATTTTAATAACTTTTACAAACTAAAGTTTAGTTTTATTGCAATTATAAAAACAATTGAACTACTTTAAGTAAGTGATACTTAAAACAATGAACTAAAACATTGCCCTCCTTATCTAGGTCGCGTGTCGGTGCCGCATCACAACATTCACTAAATCCCACTTTTGGATTGCACATTTGCTAAGGTGAGTTTTCATAGCCCCTCTTTTACTTGATAAACTGTTTTATACATTTTGGGGTGAGAAATATGCAAAACCTTTTTATGGACCTAAACTATTGCATGATTACTATTACGTGGTTTAGCCTAAGCCCTTATGTCCCTAGAGAATGCCCCCTTTTTTCATGAACCGTCAATTCCCCATTGGGAAACGCGAATGTTATAAATAGATCTATTGAGGTGACTCCTCCGCTCGGTTGGCCATGCTTAGGCCAAGGCGAAACGTATACCATGTCGGAATCGAGTGTTGAGGGACAAAACACTGCAATGGGCCCCTATATTGTATGATATCTTTTAGCATACGTAAACCTGTCGTAGTATCGGTTGCATGAACTTAGAGCTAACGTAATAGACATTCATCCATATATCATTATATTCGTTGTAATGATTATATGACTTTGCTTATGGTCCAAACTTCTTGTCTTAATATAAACCTATGGACTCACCGACTTTTAATGACCTTTTAGCATATTTTCTCGTGTGCTTAGTTGTGATCATGGATGCAAGGCAAGAGGCGGATAAATGGTCGTAGTAATATCTAAAGAAGTGTTTTTACACAAAAACGATGTTTTTACATTGGGACCACTGAACTTATGGGATGTGCCCATTTATCTAAACAATGTTGTAAGAAAATGTTTTAAAACTACTTTATGAAATTAAACGGAGTATGTATTCCGTTCTTTATTACTTGTGTTGTGATTCACCAATTTCGTAACATTCCCCAATAACACGTATGCTTCCGCTAAACCAAATTTGGGGGTGTTACACAATGCCTACTCCCATCAGCTCCATTCATCCCAAGCAGTCCTTTGAGAAATTCACTGAATAACTACTTGACTAGAAGCCCATCTCCAATATCCTTCGACAAAGGCAAAGGGATTGTCTCTGAAGATACTTTAATGAAGGAACTAGTTCATTATATGGATCAGAGTGGGTCAACTCAACAACTTCCACATGTGTCAACCTACACTGAGAAAGGAAGACCTGTTTATCACTCTATTGAGGAAGTTGCCTTGATTCTTTAAGAGCAGAAAAGGATATCTAATTAAAAAGCAGCGGATGAAGCTAATGCAAAAGCCTCTAGATAAAGTAAAGATATCTCAGATAGCTACTCAAAGGAAATTTCTTGATAAATTCAACACAAAAAAGAAGGTTGAGGTAGAGAAAATGAGGGCGAATATATGAAAATTGTATCCTTCAAATCTAACCATCAACCTATCACTATCTTATAAGGTTGAGAAAAACAAGCATGCCACCATGACCATCACAAGAAATCATGAAGTTATAAATTTTCAAGAATATACTAACTTCACTATGGGTAAGTTTCGATTCATTGAGTGGGTCGAAATTCATGATTTAACAAGTCATCAAAAACTAAAGGACACTAATCAGCTACTTTCAAACCTCTCTTAGAAGTTAACATGAGTTATAAACACTGTTGCCAAGCTTAGCATTCCACCACCAGAACTACTTCAAGTTGATCTCCCTGCACAAAAGAAGAAGCACTCTACTCAAGGAGAAATGAAGAAAAGGAAGAGATTTCAGCTTGAACAAGTCTTTGTCACTTAGAAAAACCTATACCCGTCAAAGGGAGTATCTGGAGAAGATGGCACTGATTATAGCTAAACCTTTGTTCTATATCAACATATACAACCAATTGTGCTTCTAGAGAGAAAGTGAGTTCCACGCTGGATAGACTTTATCAAGATATATATCAAGTTGGATTCTCCAATTGCTAAGGACTTCTTAGTGAAGATGCATTGGGCAATAGAGGCCGGGGATGATGTAGAGGAGGCAAGAAGAAAAGTTAAGAATTTAGAAGCTTAGGGCTGATGAAATCTATCTATGTAATCCTTAATAAAATTTCAATTTTGTTTATTTCTGTCTCTAAAAAAATATTAGTAAGAAGAATTTGTTTACTCTCTTACAATTTAGTTTAGTACAATTTAAACTCAAATATGGGGAGATTGTTGGGCTAATTCAGTGTCGAATGGTCTCTGACTAGGATTTGAACATCGTCAAGGAATTGAAGATAACTTGAAGACATACTCGCTACCTGATAGAGAGTCAGCTAGTATGTAGATGGAACTAAAGATGAAGGATAAAGGTTCATTAGGGGTTGAGAGTATCCTTATGAACCTATCAACTTTTTGACTCTTCCAACAAAGCATAGCTCGAAATATCTCTTTAGATATTTAGGCGGGACTTTTCAAGAATGCAAAAAAGTTGGATAAAGTGCATTTTAGATAAAGTCAAATCAAGTATGAATCGGTGAAATTGCAATGAATAGTTGACAGTACTTGTGGAAAACTAAAAGGGGGGGGTTGAATAGTTTTACCAATTAAAACTTCGTTTTAAAGCATTTAGATTAACTTATGTCAATCTATTTGGTGGTTTATGTTGGATGTTGATAGATAGATATATAAACGTGTAATGAAAGATAAAGAGTAAGAAACACATAACCATGACACGAGTATTTATAGTGGTTCGGCTACAAGGACACCTTCCTTGCCCTACTCCACTCCCCGAGTCACCTACTCGAGAGTTCGTAAACACTACACGACACCAATCTCCTTATGGCGGAGAAGCCTTCACAACGTCGCCTACTCTTTTTCCGGTACTAGGCTAACCACCGGGTTCTTTCACACCAAGGTGAACCACACCTATCACAACGTCGCCTATCCTTTATTAGGTACTAGGCTAAGCACCTAGTTCCATTACTATGGAGGAACTACTACCCAACACAACACAACACCTATTCCCAAGGAGACCAACTCCGTATTACAACACCATCAAGGATATCACCATCCTTGGAAGCAAACTAATACTTATATGTATAATGATGCACCTCATCGATTATACGACCTTGGCATTCTTCACTAATGCCACTTGATTTGATTCTTAGGCACTCTTCACCAATGCCTTTGACACAACGCTTGGCACCTTTCACTAATGCCTTCGTCTTGACACCTTTAGCATTCTTCACTAATGCTTTTGACACGGACGTTAAGCACCTTTCACTAATGCTTTCGTCTTGACTCTTTCGGCATCCGTCACTATTGCCTTCAACACAACACATCTAGAGTTGGCAATTTCTGACACGGACCTGTTAACACGACACGACACGACCTGCTCTTAACAGGTTTCGTGTCAGGTCTTAACAGGTTTCGTGTCTTAACAGGTCCGGACCTGTTAAGACACGTTAAGAGACCTGTTAAGAGGTTATATATATATCTTCAAAAATAAACCCTAAAACACTTCTCTCTTTTCTCATATTCTCTGGCGCCTCTCCAATCCTAAAACACTTTCCTCTTTTCTCTTTTCTCATTTTCTCATATTAACAGGTATGTAATCTATTAATCGATCCACAAATCCACAATCCTATCTCAACATTAATCGATCCACTCATCCACAAACACTTTCCTTCAAGGTAAGGATCACATCATTAAATAATTTAATGTCTTTGTTAGATCAAATAGTTTATTAGATTGCTTAATATTGTTTTAAAAATAAATAGGTATTTTTTGAGGAAGTTGAAGAAGGTTAAGAAGAGCAATGGTCAGATGCTTGCTATCAATGAGGTATTAATTATTTTCTCACATTTTGTTTATTTATTGTTGTTTTAGTGCTATAGTTACTTTTCTATCGCTGAATAAGAAGGTTAATATAATGTGTTATGTGATGTTATAGTACTATTTCGTCTCATTAAGTGTCACTATGATTTTTTCCAAGTCTTTTTCTTTAACTTTGACCGTAAATATTTTTTTTTGTGTTGTATGATACTTAATGAAAATTATTCAAATGAAAATACATTTAAAAACTTAATCCATTCATGTATTTTGCATCAAATATTATATAACACGAACAAAAATATTTAAAGTCAAAGTTTAAGAAAAAAGACTTAAAAAAGTCATAGTGGACACTTAATGTGGGACGGAGGGAGTATTAAATATAGATCTTTGACCTGTAGTGATGATTAGTATGTTTTTATAGTTGTATAATCAAAGTGGTATTTCATTAGTTAAGATGATTCGATTATGTCGATCGGGAACTTTTTTTGTTTACATGAATTGTGTTTTTGTGTTGGGTATGAATATGTTTTTACCATGATGCATTAGTATGAACTAGTTTTGTTTCGAGTTTTTGTGACATGGTATAACATTGACTTTGTAACTTGTTTTACATTCCATTCCTTTGTTGGGAGTAAATGTTTAGAAGAGTTATTTGTTTGTTTGTTTGTGAGTTATAAGTTTTTTGAGTCACGACCACAATTTGAAAGTCGTTTGAGAAGTTGAATATTTGCATCGATATTATCAATGTATGCAATCACATGATGTTTGAGAAGTTGAATATTTGCCACCGATATTGGGCGTCGTATGTTGGGCGGCAGATTCGGGATGAAATCTGGTGATCCGTGGCGCAACATTCTTTGATATGTTCTTGCGTTTAATTTGCATCCATATATCTTCAATTGAGAAACAATGATTGTGCGGGTGGAATGATGGAAGAGTGGCATCGAATCGCATAATAACACAAGCCCGATGACGTTGTGATCCGTCTGTATCTTGCATGCGGTTAGTATACTCTTTGAAACTTGTGATATACTAGAAATGCCGATATATTGTTGCTCGTGTTGTTGCAGCACCGATTGATTATATTAAAAGTGACTTTGACATGAGTGTTTCTTTGGAACAGTTGGGTTTGACCTTTGCGGGATCTCGTAATAGACCGATTTTCGATAACTTTTGTTTTAGCTCAATCTTTGCAGGATCTCGTAATAGACTTGAAAAATGGGCGGTTGTGGCGGAGGGGGTAATGGGTATTTTGGCTACCTCCAAACAGTTGGGTTCGCCGATATCAAATGTACTTAGGCGTTGAACAATGTACATTGCTCCTTTGTTCTTGAATTGTATATGTTTCGATTGTAGTGCACTTTCACATTTTGTAGATCTTTGAGAAGAACCCAACAACCATCAAGAACTACGGTGATCGGTTGAGGTACCACCCAGACCGTTACCACAACATGTACAAGAGTACATAGACACCACTCTCAATGGTTCCATCGAACAGATGTACACCGAGATGGCTTCTCGTCACGTAGTCCGCCACCCTTGCATCCAAGTCATCAAGACCGCCACCATCCCGGCTAAGCTTTGCAAGAGGAGTCCACCAAGCAGCCCACAACTCCAAGATCAAGTTTCCATTGGTCTTCAGAAGGAAGAACTCGAGAAAATGTCTTTGAATAATGTTGCTTTGTATCGTAAAATCCATTAATGTTGCTTTGTACTGTAAGTCTCAGAATTTATTAACCGTGTCCCTTAGATATGGAAAGTGCAGTGTATTGTTTCGTTATGTATTTGGTATAAATTTAGTATTTTGTTAACGGGTCCCTTATGTGTTCGTGTCGTAATCGTAATGTTCGTGTCGTGTTCGTGTTCGAAAAAAATGACACGATTTGTTATCGTGTCGTGTTCGTGTTCGTCCTTAACAGGTTCGTGTTCGTGTCGTGTCGTGTGGATCTGTTATGCCAACTCTAAACACATCTACGGAGGAAGAAAGAACTATCAACAAGAGAACCTCAGTTGTCTTAATGATGACGAAGCATGGCAACTCATGGACTTGAGCTTCTCGACTTCAAGAAGTGGTGATCTTGCCTTTAAGAGGAACCTAGAGAATCACACAAAAACAAAAGACAAACTACATAGAAAGATCTCTTAGGATCAGTGGTTAGAGAGGTACAATACTGGGGAAAGTATGTGTGAGTGGTAAGCCAAAGGAAGAAATGACTCACTATTTATGAGAGAAAGCTTCTCGCTCCCGGATCCCACGGATCCTCCCACAAGGATCCGTCTAGCGTAAAGCTAGGGATCCGTGGACGCCCTCTTACCCATGGGTATTTTGGTTATGGGTCATGGGTCATGGGTTATGGGTTGATCCATGGGTTTCTTATTAGATACAATGTATCTAGAGGTGGCAATTTGTGCCCAAAATCAAAAGAATGGGCTAAATGGGCAAACTTTTAAAGATTTAGGCACATTTGGCCCTCCTTTTTGAAATGGCATGTATTGCCCATTTAGAAGTTAAATGGGCATAACGGCACATGTTTTCTTGAACATTAGATTGTTTTAAAGAAAAACTTACATTTTATTTTAAATATAAATGAGGTGTTACGTTCGATGAATTTATTTCGTCATTTTGGTCTTTTAAAAGCGATTCAGATAACATGAGCCCGTTTGGCCTCTACCCATTTAGCCCGTGCCCGTTTGGCTGTGAGTCTGCTTGACCCGTAGCTCAGGCCCGCCCGCCCGCCCGCTTTGCCACCTCTAAATGTATCTTATGAGTTCAATGTACCTAGTCAAATGGGTTTGGATAATACCATGGGTTATGGGTCAATACCATTTGTTAGTTTTTACCCATTTTAGTATATATTTAGTTAAGTATATATTTACCCAAATATGTAAACACTAGTTGTTGTACATATGTATTACTAAATCATAAAATCACTTATACTTTAGTGTTTTATGTGAAAACGTAAGTGTGTTAGAAAAACTATTTGTTCAAACTAATTACGTATTTTATTTGTTTCGTTAAAATGATTTTACGTTTGTTATCGACAAAACATTAGAAGATCGTAAAATATAAATAAACGTTTTTACGGCTTATTTGTATTAACAGTACTGTTCACTTAAGTAAGGTTGTTGGCTTTCAAATAATAGAAACATTTAATGGAAGATGTACTTTTCTACTAAATGCTTGACACATCACAACAACCCCACATGTGATATCCTTGTACTCCACTATATAAAGGGAATGTTGGTCAGAGTAAATGCTCACCACATCATATTTATTGTAAACATTTAAGAAGTGCATTTACTCTCCTTGAACTCACTCTTACGAGCAACCTTAAGAGTTCACTTGCAAACTTTCACTTTGTTTAAGTTTGCTTGCTCACAGAGCTACGTTATTGTCATTCAATTTAGTGTTAAGTCCGTACAACACTTTGTAATTATTTGATTTAAACTAATAAGAATTATACATTGAAAAGTTAACATTTGTGTTTGCATTTAAACTTTGTTTTATATTTTTCTCTACAAAAACGCCGAGGATTTGGGAACTACAAGAACCTTATGAATTGATTCTTTTGTTGATTTCAAAATCATAAATCGATTTTGAAAAGTCTGTGAGAATAGTTTGTTAAATTAGAATCAATCATCTGTAATTCAATACATTGAGAGATGGATGAGGGTTTTTTGGCGCCAAATGTGGGTGGCCGGTTTTCGTTCATATAATGTGTTTGCTTATGTGGAGATGACTTGGCATTTTACGTGTGACATGATATTGATATGAAATAAAATGCTCCATGTCATCTTTCATGTCTTGTCTATTATATAGAGTGGGATTTTCTAAAGTTCTACTATTAGAAAAGAAAAGTGAAAATTACTGTGCTACCCATATCAATTATGGTGTCTGCACAGACCCACGTTTAGGTTCAATATCAAAAATACCCATTCATGTCGGGTATTTATCTTCACTATATACACGACATGGACGCGTATGGCTAAGAATGATCTTGGCAATTAAATCCTTACCCATGTCGGGTAGAAAATCACATGGTATACACGACATGATTTTTTTATTATTCTTCACACCTACCCAAGCCCATATAGTGTATACATATACACGACATTGACTATATGTACACGACAAGAAAAAGATGTGGGGTCTAGAGTATATATTTACACGACATGGGGAAAAAGTAAAGGGAATCTTAATACATGTTGGGTTCCTCTATCTTTATGTTCCACACTACAAGCTTTCTACATTTAGATATATTTTTATCTCTCATTAGTCTTATCTACAACAGTTATTAAAAACATCATTTTCCCCCTAACGGCTCTACATTTAGATATATTTTTATGGCAAAAATGCATATATATCCCTCCCAAAGTGAATAATTGCATATATATCCTTTGTACAATTTTTTTATGCACTTAGTACAATGGTTTTTATGCATGTTTTGGATATATATGCAATTTTGCATTTTCGAGAGGATATATATGCAAAAGCCCCTATTTTTATCTCTCATTAGTCTTGTCTACAACAGTTATTAAAAACATCATTTTCCCCCTAACGCTCTACTTTCCTTATTTGTGTTTTTGTTTGGTTATAGATACACAGTCAAATTAATAATGCACAAAATAGTCGTGTATCTTAATGTCGTGTATTTATATCCTCTATACCCGACATGTATTAAGATTCCCTTTACTTTTTCCCCACGTGTAAATATATACTTAGACCCACACCTTTTTCTTGTCGTAGACATATAGCCAATATCGTGTATATGTATACACTATATGGGCTGGATAGGTGAAGAATAATAAAAAAATCGTCACAGATACCATGTGATTTTCACCCGACATGGGTAAGGATTTAATCACCAAGATCATTCTTACCATACACGCCCATGTAGCAGATATAGTGAAGATAAATAATCGATATGGATGGGTATTTTGATATTGAACCTAAACGCGTGCCGCTGCATACACACCATAATTGATATGGGTAGCACAGTAATTTTCACTAAATGTGTATATGACATTACAGTTGACTTTATTCTCTAGTTGGCCATTTCTATAAACTGACAAAGGCGGCAGCTGACCGTTACTAACCACCTTTCAAACATACAGTTAAAATTTTCCATCCGGCCTGCATGAACTCAATCTGTCTCCTTCCATTTGTCTCTTATCTCTTGTAACACCTTTCACTATCTTTTCACTTCATATCATTCAAAATTTTCAATGGCATTCACTCACCCATCATTTCATTACAATTCTTGGGTAGTCGGGTATCCGATATTCGGAACCCTTGTGCCCATGGTACATTTACTTTTTGGTTCATATCGAAAATACTGAAGGTATGTGTTTTTAAGCAGAAGTAGTTTTGGCTATCCATTCTGTTTATTTGCTTATTTTCTTGTAAAATAAGTAGATTCTGATAAGTAGGTAGGGAGGTACTTATTTCGGGGGTGTTTAATTTGTTTAAGCTTATATATGGGGTTAGGAGCTTATACGATATGGGCTTGTGTTTCATAAGCCCCATTTTTCTAGGTTTATTTTTAAGTTTATGAACTTGTTTTTCATCTTTAAGGCATAATAAGATTATAAGCCAGAAAATATGGGCTTATGAAATATAAGCTGATATCATATAAGATCATAAGCCCGTATCTAACTAACAAATTTTATAAATAAGTTTTTATTAAAACTTTTCAACAAATAATTATGTTTTCTAGTATTTTTGCATTTTTTACAAAATAAGCAAATCAAAACACCATTTCCAGATAACTTATTTTTAAGCAGAAGCATAAGCAATCCCAGACACCCCCTTAGAATGTTAATAGACGCTTACCCTTATGGCCTTATGTCGTCATGTTTTTTAAGCGATGAGATTAATTTAGATCTCTTTGTTTCGTAAATATTATAGTAAGAACTGTTTGAAGACGACGACATGGCAATGTCGTTGGAAGATCTTCTTGTGGACGAGGGTTTCAAGGGTAGGAAATCGAAGATGATAACTAGAGCTTCCACTGGAATTCTGTCGAAAAGAATACCACTTTACCCAACCCGTGATGAAAAAAAGGTGGCCGTGTAAAAAAGACTGAAAGGGCATATTCTGATGCTAATCGCTATGATTTGAGTGCAGAGTCTCCGGTGAGTGATAGAGTTAAGGGTAGGCGATCGATTGACGTTGTCGGAAGGTTAAAAAGTGATACTAGGGAGAGACATGTTAGAAGAAGCTCTGAAGATAGGCAGGGTGTTAGATCCATGGAGTTGTCGAAACAATCTTCTATTGACGGGATAGTCATAGATGGATTGCAAGATAAAAGAAGATATAAAGAGGTCCATCTAAACGGATCTAGTGGAAATTATCAGAAAATCGTGAAACAAACTGGCTCATCGTCTAGCAGATCAAGTATTACACAAAGCAAGGGGGACAAACAAGATAGCAGAATTTGTGAGCCTGTTAGCGTCGACCAGTCTGGCTCTGAACTAGCTCTTGATAAACTTGCTATTAAAGCCATTATATCTATATTAAGCGATCATACTAAGCGTTTTATCAAAGACCAAGATGTCCGGACATCACTTCATCGCAATTGTCTTGATTTGTTCGATTCTGCCGAGAGCAAAGTGATATCCAGCCTAAAAGAAGCTATAAAAATAGTTGAAAGAGCCGCAGACGAGCTTGCCGATGCAAAAGAGCTGAAGAAAGCTGCTTTGCAGCTTAGTGTGATCACGGGTTTGAGTGCTAATGATATGAAAGATGGATTTACAAATGGGATATCCAATTCCATTTTATCAGCCTGTGGTCATCTTTACTTAAGTGTGATATATCAGATACAAAAGAAAGAACGCATAGCAGCCCGGCATCTTTTGCAAGTTTTTATTGATTCTCCATTCTACGGCGTACAAAGCTGGCGCCTGATCTTTGGGACAACGTTTTTTACCCTCATTTATTGCATTTGGATGAGTGGTATAACGAGGAAGTTGATTCCTTTGCAGATGATGCAGGTAACACGAGGAAGCTAAAGAAAGTTAAGAAGTTATATGACGAGATTGTAGATGTGGGTACCTACGAATTTGCGTTGTATTACAAGAATTGGCTCACAGATGGTGTCGAAGCACCCAATATTCCTACCATCAATGTTCCTTTAGTTTCTTTTAAGGGAATCCAGCAAGGAGGGTCGTTTGGACAGTCGTTAGGTTCATTTGGACACTCCTTAGATTTCAGTACCCCAGCCAATGCGTTTACGCCTCTGCATATAGTGAGCAAGAAGTTGAGTGATTCTGCGTGCAACAATTGTCAAACTGTGCAGAGACCGGATGATAGTAGAAAAAGCTCTGACGGGTCTCTGGTTGAAGATAAAATGACAGTGACACACTCGACACACTCGTTGGAAGAAAATGACTATATAGATTTTCATATCAAACAGTATGGTGAATCGCATCAGGTGAGTATCAAACCTTTTTTTATCTTACAATCACTACCATTTATTATACATATATACTTGAAAAGTGATGCATATGTTCATTTAAATAAACTCCAATATAGCAGGATGGACTAGTAGCTCGAGAAGCACTGGAATTGCATAGAGCAAATGCATTGGTAAAGTTTAGAGCTGCCATTCTGCCTCAGGAACGTCTGACGGGCGCCAACATGTTACAACCACTTCCAATTGGTAAAGTCAATGAACTTACTCTCAAGACGCTAGCAAAATCTGTTTTTGAACAGCAACGAGACGAGGGATCAATTGCTGTTATTCAAACTTCTGATGCACATCCGGTAATTGTACTAAAACTACTTTGTATATTATTATTCCTTTTTTCTCCTTCATAAATCTAACATTATGTTTATGTTCTGGTAATGTAGCAAATTGAAACGAGTCCTATTGGTGGAGGAAAAGGACATTTTTTCTGTGATATTCCTCATGATTATTTATGCCCACTAACTGGACTTCTTTTCAAAGATCCTGTAACTTTAGAGAATGGTCAAACCTTTGAGCGAGTAGCTATTGCAGAATGGTTCAGTAAGGGCAACAAAACTTGTCCTGTAACTGGAGAAATCCTGGAACACCATAACGTGCCACACACTAACATTATTTTGACTCGGGTAATTGATGGATGGAAAGCAGAGCACTGTAGGAATATATTAGCGTCTGCTTGCCAGTTGGCAGGAAGCCCATGGGAACAAAAATTAAAGACGAAGAAGCTATTTTCATATTAGAGCAGCTACTTACTGTTTTTGGTGAAGAGGAAGATAAAATAATTGGCAAACACCTTATTGCATTTGGTGGTTTACATTTTCTCATCAAAAGATTTGTTCATGGAGATTGGGATGAGAAGACTCGTGTGGCAGCGTTGTTGTTATGCTGTATTAAAGCTGACTCTAGTTGTCGAATAAATGTCACTAGAAGCATCGATAAAGATTGTGTATTTGAGCTACTTCACTGCAAGGAGGCAAAGTCGATTGCGAATGCTGTGTTGCTGCTTTTTGAACTGGTTTGTCTTAACAGGTATGTCAACCTTTTATTTTTCTATCGTCATACGCCTATGAGCAGATTGCCAAAAATACGTTATGGGCACCAGTTATAAAGAAGTGAACATGGTCAAAAGTTACCAACATGTGAGCTGCCACATAATAATTTTATACCAGTTTCAAAAATTTTCTGACCTTAAGTAATTTCACTAACTGAAATAGAACATCAAATGTCACACCAGCGTTGGTTTATTGTTACCTCTTTTATGCAATTATCACTGTCATATTAATCTTCTAAAGAAATCATTTATATTAACTATTTACTTCCAGGAGAAAGGATGTCCAGTTTTTCGTAAATGGAGTACAGAAGGAAAGTATTCTGAGCTCAATGCATGTTTTACTGGTTTATCTCCAGAGTTGTTCACCTGCACAAAGACCTTTGGTTGCTGTGCTCCTTTTACAGTTGGATCTTATGGTAGATCAACAAAAATATAACACATATAGAGAACAAGCTGTTGATACCATCTCTCTCGCTCTTGACTCAAGTCTTTTAGATGAAAAGGTTCGAGTTAGTTGCTGTAGAGCACTTCTGATATTGGGAGGACGTATTTCTTTTTCTGGGATGGTAATGACAGAAGATTGGATTCTAAAGAAAGCCGGTTTCCTTGATGGTCCCGAGTTGGAGGTCCAAGAAGATGAAGTACCAATGAAGGATAATATTTTTTCGGTAAGCATGTTTGGATAAACGGATTCTGCTTCTGATTCTCTAGCAAATCTGTTTGTGTCGAAATTGGTTTGCATAGTAATTATGACACAATATACTTGAATAACTATTATTGTCGTCAAATTGTGTAGAATTCAAACATTATACACGAGTGCAAGGAGGAGGAGGTGGCTGTTAACGACTGGCTGATGATGATCTCAGCGTCACTTCTCGGTGATCGGAAGAAATCATTTCTATATTCGATTTCCCGATGCTTAAAGTCTGGAGATAGAGATATTACAAGGGTCTGCTTGA
This sequence comes from Chrysanthemum lavandulifolium, assembly GCA_022545495.1. Classification (NCBI taxonomy): domain Eukaryota; kingdom Viridiplantae; phylum Streptophyta; class Magnoliopsida; order Asterales; family Asteraceae; genus Chrysanthemum; species Chrysanthemum lavandulifolium. The sequence continues at coordinate 34,314,290 of CM040240.1, forward strand.
CGACAATGGCATGGTTGAGTTCTACACTTGCTTCTTTACATAGTTATAAATCTCAAGTCTCAGTATTCTCAGTTGTCATCAATCAACTGAAAGAAAACCTTAAAGATGGCGAAAGTTTAGAGCACAGAATTCTTGCAGCTATGTCTCTGCTACATTTCAGCAAAATTCCAGGTTACCATTTTTCTCTCCCCAATTCTTACGGTTTCCATCTCTATTATACAAGAATATAAAAATTTGCAGTGATGACCAAGTAGGATGGTTAAGAAACCTAATCGCTCTATGATAAGCACGTGTAAACTATTCCACTAATGGGTTCCCAATGTATATATTTGATAAAAATAGGGATGACATAATGGATGGGTTGGCTTTCGACTTTTTTATAGAGGTTGTATGCATCTGAAAAAGCATTTCAGTTAACATTCAACCCGTTAGACTCATTCCCTTTTTTGCTAAATTCTTCTTGCATAAGCATTGCCAAGATTGTGATGATTTAGTAACTAAAGCATGCATCTATTAAAGATTTGAACCATTGAAGAATCATAGTCTTTATGAGAAACAATTTGATCTAATTATAAATATCTGAATAAATTTTACAATGTGAATCAGACTTCTTACTCAACATAGTTATCCAATTATATGATCAATTTCATTTTTTTTCCTACAGAATGTAGAGAGCTATTGATGACAATTGCAAGTGAGATTACTGCACCTCTAAAGGACCTTTGCGAAGCAACCTGGATGGCAAAGGAGCTGTATGCCTTAATTTCTCAAGAAGATTAATGATCTAGGATGATCAAAATATGCGTTGAACAAGTTCATGTTTAGTCTTTGCCTAAAAAATTGGCACTAGTCTTTGACATACCATGATATCAAAGTCTCATTACTCTAGTGCTTGTTACCTATATATGTAGCATAAAGTTGCCATTTGTTGACACTTGCTAACACTAGTACAAAAGGAAAATATAAAATGCATACAGTATTATTTGTTGAGTTTACTCTTAAAACTATCTTGCTGTACTTTTATTTTTGGGGAGTAGACAATGCTCCGGTAGAAGCTAAAGATTTTGACGTGATGTACAAACCTTTACATCTTAGTGAAGTTTGATCAAGATTTCGACTTTTAGCATCTAGTAAAATTTGATTGATTACTATGTACACCAAATAAAAAAAACGACTTGTTCCATTTTGGCATGCATAAAGAGAAACACGAGAAAGGTACAAAAACTCTGCACAAGTGAAATTTGATCAAGATTACAACTTTTAGCGCCGGTTACATTTTAATATAGAGCGGGAGTTACATAAAAGACAATCAGCAAGAAGCTAGGAGCTAGATTGCGAGATTACAATACGGTGGATAGGGTACGTTGCAATAAGGATTACAAAACTACTCTATCCGATTTAAAACAACTTTTTTTCCTTCGACTAGAAATCCAATTATATGAAAATAGTTCACATCATTCAACTTAGCTCTTTTTGGGTTGTTTGGTTGCAAAGGCCGAGCCATTTCTAAATCGCCAAAAGGATCTAAAGTGTGGTTTGGATAATCGTACCAAAGAACTCCAAAGATCTTGTATTTAAGGGATCTTAGTTTGCTAACTCGATCACGTTATCCAGGTTTGTGTCAAAGATGGTGTGACATGACTTGACACTAAAAAGTGGGTTTTGACATGGTGTGACATTACTTCGGACATATATACATACTACATTAGTTAAAGTTTTTAGAAATTTCACAACGCAAAAGTTATTTAATTTTAGGAAAAAAGCTATAAATGCTTAATGTACTTTTCATCATAACTCATTATGCTTTCTCAACTTTATTTATTGTCATTACACTTAAAGTTCTTTATAGATATATATCATTATACATATCACAGCTCACACCTTTCACATGAAAAGACGCAAATACCCTTGTCTTCTTCCCTACACCATTTGATGCTTATTTCTCCTTTAAAAATGGATCCCGTCCTCCATACCAACCTTAAAAACCTACCTAAAAGGGCTGTTTTTTACTTTAAAGAAGCAATCCAAACACTACTTACTGGCTCAACAAGATGTTTAACGAGCTGTACGAGTGTAAAACTTGTTTATCTCACATTGTTTCTTCCCGATCTAAGCTTGAAGCGACGAAACACAAAAAGTGGTGGCGAGTTTGGGTTGTTTGGGTGGCGGTAATGGTGTTTTAGGGCGCGTGGTGTAGGTAAAAACGGATAGGGAGTGAGGTGAACATTTTGGTGGTGGAGGTGGTGGTGCACGCTCGGCGATGGAGCGGTGACCAGAGGTGGCAGGCAGTGGCGGTGAGGGGTAGTGAGAGAAAGTGTTAAGCTAGGGTTTGGGTGAGGAGGGAGATGAAGTAAATGTGTGGGGGAGGGTATTTAAGTCTTTTTGCATAAGAGAAGAGCCTTTGTTAAGCATTATGACACCTATCGTGAAGAAGGTTAAGAAGAATGACAATAAAAAAAGTTGAGAAAGCACAATGAGTTTTCACGAGAAGTACATAGAGTATTTTTGGCTTTTTTTCCATATTATCGTAACTACTGTAACACCTTATTTTTTTTAAAAATATGACGCTAGATCAGATATACTCATGTATTACCGAATCACTTAAAAGTTACAATCCTGAATAATAAGCTATCTATGGTTATCTATAACTTAAAATAAAGTTTTGTGTTAAATTAGATCTAGTAGCACAAAAGATAATTGGTTAAAGACAAACCACATGCAACCTCCTAAATTAAACTGCAGTGAATGGGTAGTGTTAAAGACTAACCACATGTACTCCTAAATTAATAACTGATAATGTGATAATGGATATCCTTTTTTGTATAAGAGATCATGGCATGCTGGGTTTTCCAAAAAGACACTCTAAAGCTTATTTCGATGGAACAAGTGCATAAACTTTGTAAAAGTTAATTGGGACAACTTTTCTTATGTTTCCCCTAGATCTACAACAAAATCAGTACAAAGAGTTTCTTGCGTTTAAATTTTTTTGTTATCATCATCTTCAAGATTTCTGTAAAAAAGGTTCCTCGAATTCTAGTTATCCTTTTCTTCTGTTTATCTAATGGTAAATCCTGCCTCTCTCATATTTTTTTGAGCGAAAAATTCTCGCACATTGTTGTTTGTTCCGGATTACTTAAGCTCACAACTTCTTAGTTTGTGAGCCATCTTGGTACGGCTAGATTAATGGTCTAGTCGATGCTATGATCTTGTTCTGAATATAATTGTCTTTATATTTGCAGGAGCTTCAGAGAAGAGCATTGTTGGATATTAATATTTATCTATAAGTTGAACAATGTGTTGTACAGGAGAGTTCTTTTTTAAAGGTTGCGGATACCATATTGATTGGTCAGACCCATCTATACCCCTTTTTTATTAAATGATATTCATTGTGTTTGATAATTAATTTATCATCTCACTTATTCTCTACTTTGTTCCTGTGAGTCACAAGATGGTGTTAATGGAACAATTTAAACAACATGCGATAAGAGTATTAACAATCTTAAAGGTGTTTATACCTGGTAAAAGGTCTGTTTTGGTTCAAAAATTATAAAATGAGTACGTTATCGTTTTACGGTGATGATTGATTATGAACTTCATTTAGTGCACTACTATGCAATATATTTTTCCTTTGGAAATAAGATAAACAATCCAAGAATATATCTGAGTGTAATAAAGAGGCATATTTGTTTGAACTTTAATTAGTTCATTGTATACGTGTGTGATATTTGAGATATATATACCCTGTTGGACCATTAATGTTATAGAAGCAAAGATAAGGATAGTTAGTGTATATTATGTATTAAGTTAATGTAAAGCCTGTAAAACCACTTGGGTTATGGGCTGGGTCAATATGGGTCGTTTGGGTTATTATGGATATAACGGTTATTTAGGTTGTGTCGTTTAGTATTATTGAATCGGTATAACTGCCACAAAGGCAACGATTCAGCATGTATAAATATGTCTCGAGTCTGTAACAATAACATACAACAATCATAAATAAAGTATCGTTAGTTTTATATCACATCTGCTGTTATCTTTACTTCATACAAAAGTTGTTACTATTGTATTCAAAACCATTAATTGGCATCGAGAAAGTGTTAATCGATCCAGGGAAGAACAAGTGCGATTGGCCATCGATTGGAAAGAAAACCGAGTTCGTTTTTGAAAAGATTCGAAGAGGAACCAAAGCGAAACAAGAAACCAAAGCGAAAAAGATTATTTGTGAGATAAGTATTTTGTCAATTTGAATTGTGAATATCTAGTGTTGGAATTAAGAATTGTTATGATTAGAAAAGATTAGAATAGTAGATTTGTATCAGGAAGTTGTTTGGTTTTGTGGTGAAACCAGGAAGTTGTTTTGGTTTTTGTGGTGAAACCAGGAAGTTGTATTGGTTTTGTGGTGAAACCAGGAAGTTGTTTTGGTTTTGTGGTGAAACCAGGGATTGTGGTTATAGAAACAAGGAGGATTAAGGATAGTGGTTATTAGGAAACCAGGAGGATACAGTAGGTAAACCATTGGTTAACCAGGGTGCTGTAGGTGTTAGATCAAGATTGGAAAAGGAAGAAAGAAAAAGCAAATGGCAGGCGATAAAAATAAGAACGAGCCTACAAAGGATAATGGAACATCAATGACGTTCCAATGCCCGGTTCTCAATTCAACGAATTATACAATTTGGGCTGTAAAGATTAGAGCAGTCTTTAATGTCCATGGAATTTGGAAGCGGTTGAACCAACGCAAGGAACTGAAGTCGATCAAAAGAAAGATAACTCGGCAATTGCAATGCTATATCAAGCAATTCCAGAAAGTATGGTATTGCAAGTTGCTAACCTTAAATCGGCAAAGGAGATTTGGGATCGTTGAAAATTCGACATGTTGGAGTTGATAGAGTTAAGGAGGCGCGTGTTCAAACACTAGAGTCGGAGTTTGAACAATTGAAGATGAAAGACAATGAGTCGCTAGATGTGTATGCCGGAAGATAAGTGAGATTGCAACACATGCAAGCAAATTAGGGCATCGATGGATGATAAAAGGCTGGTTGAAACTTTTAAGTTACACGCGAGAAGTTTATGCAAATTGTTGCAGCAATAGAGCAGTTTGCAGATCTTAATACAATGCCATTTCAAGAAGCCATTGGGAGATTAAAAGCTTTCGAAGAACGAATGAAAAAGGCAGTCAAAGAAGAAGATGGATCAAGTGGCCTACTTTTCAGCAAAGTAGATGAAAAGGAGAAGACCAAGGAACACAAGTGTGAACGTTGCGGTCATGAGAATTCAAGTCAAGGAAGACCAGGACGTGGGCAAGACAAGAATTGGAAACCATGGAAGAAAAATGGTGATCAAGACCTGAGTCAGATAAGATGTTACAAGTGCAAAGAACTTGGACACTACAAAGGCGAATGTCCAAAGATGGAAGCAAACTCGATTCGATGCGAAGATGATGAACCATTGCTATAAAGAACTTTGAAGAATTGAAGACTTTGCCGTACATAACATTAGGGGGTGATTGTTGGACCATTAATGTTATAGAAGCAAAGATAAGGATAGTTAGTGTATATTATGTATTAAGTTTATGTAAAGCACAGTAAAACCACTTGGGTTATAAATTTGGGTCAATATAGGTCGTTTGGGTTATTATGGATATAACGGTTATTTAGGTTGTGTCGTTTAGTATTATTGAATCGGTATAAGCGCCACAAAGGCAGCGATTCAAGATGTATAAATATGTCTCGAGTCAGTAACAATAACATACAACAATCATAAATAAAGTATCGTTAGTTTTATATCACATCTGCATTATCTTTACTTCATACAGAAAGTTGTTACTATTGTATTCAAAACCATTATACCCTTGGTGAGTTATTAAGATGCTTTCAAAATCCTTAGCGTGTTGGCTAATGGTGAGGGTTGGTTATAGTGCTCACCATTGTTGTAGACGTGAGATGTGAGTGGTGCAAGTAGGTACCCCTTAATGCTCAACAGGTTCAAGCTTTGAGGAGCTCTAAAGTTTGATCTTCTAAAGCAAGTTGTATAATGCTTGATGCAACAACCTTTCTGTACAAGGTTTACAAGTAGCTAACTGATGCAACAATACCTAAGGTGTTTGGTTGACCTTATAATGGGTTTTGTGGCTGCCTTGGTAGACAATTTTGGTTGAATTTGTGATTCTTGAATTTGAAGCCTCAAAATGTGATCATGATTGATCACCATGATCATGTTTTTTGCCAAACTTTGTGATGTATAAATAGGTAACTAGAGACTTATTTTTCACAAAAAGAAACACATAAAGGTTTTATTGTTGTTGTTGCAATTATGCTATGTTGATTTTTCATCGGTGCTACTTGAACATTTATGTTGAGATCAAAAGGCAAAGTTGTTCTTACGTAACTTGATGAGTTGTTTCTTGAATGAGCATGAAACACATATGTGTATTTATACTTCAAAAAGGAAGTTGAGCTTTTCGCCTAGTCGTGGCTAAATTGGAGGTTAATTGGATTAGAGATCTAATTTATCAATATTCCAATGTGATGGATTTTAGTTGCAATTATTTGAGAATGGCCATTAGTGAGTATTTGTGATGTCACCGACATATAATGTAGACTTGTCGGAGTTCTCCTTTAAGCCTCTGACGAGAGACTTATTGAGAGATGCTAGAGACATGGGTTTGAAACCATTGAGAATCGTTTAGTGATGGAAAACCCAACTTAATTGTAGTGCTCCTACATTATGAGTTTAAAGGGTAATAACGAAGTCATTAATAGACAAAAGGTGCTATCAATCAATTGATCCATGTATATCCAAGATAGCGCGACATTGCCGAGAATGAGGATGAGATTATTCTCTTAACAAAGCTTTAGAGGCGTCTTAGCAACATAAACGTTATAGAAGCTTTGCCTATATAACCTAGAGGCATGGACGGACCCACATGTATGCCGGGTGTGGCACGGGCTACACCCGATTTTAGGTCACGAAGTGCAAAAAAAATTTCAAAACTGCCGTTTTTATGGTATGTGCAACCGCCAATTTTTTTTTGCTACTTTCATTATTTACGGTGTAAGTTTATTAGCCCAACATTTATCTTGTGCAACACCCTTTTAAAAATCCTGCCTAGAGGTGGTGCCGCCTTGAATAGAGAGTTGTGGTTTCTCTCTTAAAGTATTATGAAACAAGATTTAAGCGCATGGCCAAATTCGCGCGTAGTGAGAATGCACAATATAAATGGAAATACGTATGTATCGGCCGGTAAGGTCAAAGGTTATGGTTTAATCTTCGGACACCATTATATCTTAAGTTTTGTGGTTTAATCTTCGGACACCGTTGAATCGATCTTGCTTTGTGTATGCATATTAACGAGGTTTAATCATTGTGATACCTTGTAGCATGATATTCTGAGTAACTAGAGAAATTGTTCAACTTGGTGGGGGATGTCCTTGACTTTGCATACACACGTATATAAAGTGTAGTGTAGAAGGATTTCATGTATAAATTAAGTATGACTTGGTAAATATTGATGTATGTTACTTGGTCATAGTGTATCACTAAATTCATGGACTGTATTGAAGATATTTGTGGTTCATCTGAGCATGGGCAAACTAACTAAATCATGGGTACAAACTAGCAATAGTTTTTTTTTACGCATAAATAGTTAGCCAAGTCCCTACTAACAATAACCACAACAACAAAAGCAATATACTCTAAAATCTATTTGTGGTAATTTCTTTGGTGCATCCCATATTTCAATCCATTTGTTTCTCTACAAACCAATTGTGCATATCGGTTTATTGTTTTCGCTTACAATAGACCGTTACTTGAGACTGCATCAATCATGGGGTGTACGGTACGTAGGCTAGAAGCGATCAAACGGGCTCCGTAGAAACCTTTAAAGGATAGGGAAGTTCTTCCCGTGCAGGTTTCTTTTACGGTGTTTTCAGGTGTTTGTTTGCAACTGCTCGAGGCTATTTTGGGGCGCTGTTTCAGACTTGTGATTATCCGGGTTGCTGCTCGTAATAGTTCAACAAGCATTGCTTTTCTTAATAAATGTGAATTCACTGTTTGGCCCGGAATCTGTGGGAACTTCAAATTTTAGCACCACTGGATTCGAGCTCACAAAAGGTAATTCAATCTCTTTTGAAGCTCTATCCGGATGAACGAGTGGTAGAATCTAGGGTAGGACCGGTTGCAACTTTGATGTGTCGGGTAATGGGTCGTGCACAAGTGGTGACTGTGGCATGGGTGAGGTGGAGTGAAATGTAAAAAAAATACATACCACCTGCTACAATTGCAGAATTTAGTATGAACTTTCTTGATGGCGATGAGTTTTAAGAGGTCGCTCTTTTTGATGGTTACAACTTGCCTATACTAATTGAGTCGAGTGGTTAAAGGTGTGTCAAGATGGGATGTATTGATGACTTGGTGCAAAAGTGTCAATCGGAACTGAGAAGTGGAGGCGGGTGTAGGACTCCTTGCCAAGTGTTTGGCTCACCTGAGTATTGTTGTAGCAAGTCGTTTAGATCACCAACAACGTGCAAGCCGACTGCATATGCTCAATTGTTCAAGTCAGCTTGTCCCAGAACCTATAGTACCCCACACAAGGTCACTCCAGTGTATTTGTGTAATGGTTCCGATTACACAATCATATTTTGTCTTGCTTCCGATTCATTTTCAACTATGAAACTTGGTAGTCAACTCAAGTCCAACGATCAGCTTGTTTCTATCCTTGGAAATTTCACATTAAGGTTTTTCGATGAATATTACAAGTACATGGGAATTTGGTACACAAGTGATGTTGAGTCTAAGAAAGTATGGGTTGCCAATCCATACGACCCGATAGTGTCTGGCTCCATGGACCATGCCCTCTCTATTCACGTCAAAACCGAAAAATTGGCAATATGTTCTGCAAGCATCACTTTAATGCGCATTACTGATGTTGATGTTGGTCCAAACCCAAACGTAACCGCATCCATGGAAAACAATGGTAATTTCCTGTTGATTAACGAAATCAATAAGAAGATTTTGTGGCAGAGTTTTGATCACCCAACCAAGGTACTTTTGACTGGTATGAAGTTGGGTTATGACATGACCATTGGGAAGAACTGGACCCTCATTTCATGTTTGAGTAAAGAAATCCGTAATTCGAGAAATTTTAATTTAAGTTGGGAACCTATTAAAGAGGCATCTCAAAGATTGATGACTTGAAGACGAGTCCAACCCTACTGGACTAGTGGGAAACTAAATAGTCAAAGGTTTCGGAATCTATTTTCATTGAACATTCCAGGTAGCCAATTCCGCTATAATCTCACTTTAGTTTACACAAATGAAGCACAATACTTTAGCTATGGGATTAGTAATGCTGGTTTATCAATGTGGATTTTGACACCAAAAGGGAAAATTAGAGATACTGATAACTCTATTGTGTGGACCCCTGAGTTTTGTTACGGGTATGATTCAAGTGACGGTTGTGTAAAAGAGTCGAGTTTGCCTTAATGTAGGAGAGAGGGTGATAACTTTAGTGAAAAGAATTGGAAATTTGATCCTAATAAGTCACAAAGTGTTATCGATAATAACTCAAGCTTAAGTATTAATGATTATTTCGTTAAGTGTCGAAATGATTGTAGTTGTGTTGGGTTTGATAGTAGTAATACCAATGAGACTGGCTGCTTTATTTGGACATGAGGCAATAACGTTTTGGTTAATCCACGTGCCAACTTGCCAACTTGGCACGTGCTAACTTGCCAACTTGCCACACGGATTAACCAAAAAGTTATTGCTTCCTGTCCAAATAACGCAGTCGGTCTCATTGGTATTACTACTATTAAAACCAACACAACTACAATCATTCCAACACTTAACGAAACAATCACTAATACCGAAGCTTGATTTATTATCGGTAACACTGTGACTTATCGAGATCAAATTCACCATTCTTATCACTAAAGTTATCACCTCTCTTCAACATGAGGCAAACTCGACTCTTCCACAACTATCACTGATCATTCTGTAACAAAACTCGTGGTCATGCGATAGAATATCACTATCTCTAATTTTCCTTTGCGTCAAAATCGATTGTAAACCGACATTACTCTCATAGCTAAAGTATTGTGTTCATTGTGGTGAGATTACAACGAATTGGTACTGAAATGTTCAATGAAAACAAATACCAAAAACTTTGATTGTTTAGTTTCCGCTAGTCGATGGTAACTCGCCAATCATCAATCTTTGAGATGCCTCTTCAATGAGTTCTAACTCAGTAAAGTTCCCGGTTGGATTTCTTCTTTCAAACACAAAATGGGTCGGTTCTTCCCAATCATGTCATAACAACTTCATATCTTGACAAACTTCGTTGGTTGGGTGATCAAACGACCATAAATCTTCTTATCATTCTTTAATCATCGGATACCATTCTTTCAGGCTGCGGATGCGTTTGAGTTTGTTCTATCTACATCGCAATGCGCGTTAAAGTCTTGCTAAGAAGTTATTATCAAGTTTCCGCTTTTGACATCAATAGAAGGCATGGTCCGTGGGCTTGACACTATCGGTGTCTGGATTAGCGGCCGTGCTTTCTTGGATTCAACATCACACGTGTCCAAATTCCCAACCTGTAATCTTTATAAAAACCCAATGTGAAATTTCCATATTGAAACAAGCTTATCGTTGAACTTGAGTTGTTGCCAAGTTCATAGTTAATGAATCGAAGCGGACAAAATATGATAGTGTAATATGATAATGTGATGGTTCCAATTACACTATCAGATTTTGTCCAGCTGTCGATTTATTTTCAACTATGAAACTTGGCACTCAACTCAATTCCAACAATCAGCTTGTTTCTATCCTTGGAAATTTCACATTAAGGTTTTCCGATGAAGATTACAAATACTTGGGAATTCGGAACACAAGTGATGTTGAATCCAAGAAAGTACGCGTTGCTAATCCAGACCACCTGATAGTGTCTGGCTCCATGGACCATGCCCTCTCTATTGATGTCAAAACCAAAAAATTGATAATAACTTCTGGAAGCGGCACTTTAATGCGCATTAGTGATGTAGATGTTGGTCCAATCCCAAACGTAACTACATCCTTGGAAAACAATGGTAATTTCCTGTTGATTAACGAAATCGATAAGAAGATTTTGTGGTAGAGTTTTGGTCACCCAATCAATGTACTTTTACTGGGTAAGAAGTTGGGTTATGACATGACCATTTGGAAGAACTGGACCCTCACTTCATGGTTGAGTAAAGAAATTCGTAATTCAGGAACTTTTAATTTGAGTTGGGAACCAATTGAAGACGCATCTTAAAGATTGATGACTTGAAGATGAGGCCAACTCTAATGGAC
>CM040240.1:34325717-34365012 GCA_022545495.1 Chrysanthemum lavandulifolium
AGTCTTTAATGACTTGATACATTTGACACATACACTTTCAATCACTTTTGTTATAAAAGTCATGTTTATGAACGTCTTCTTCAATGCAAAAAGCTATTTCAAAAGTTTATTAACATTGCAAGAAGGTGTTTCGCAATGAGTGCATGAATATAAAATAATTAATAATAGTATCAAGTCATTCACTTCAAACACTCGATAGATACCAAGTTCTTTAATCCTTCAAGTCATCGTCTTTTATGCAAGAAGTCATATCAATGACTTGATGAAATATCTAAGTATTTATGAATGGATATATAATCCACGGAGGGTTGATAATAGTGTCAAGTTATTGCATTCTGATGTCGATAGATATCAAGTTTTGATCCTGCAAGTAATTAACGACTTGAAAAATCATGAAGTAAGATCAAAATTCCTTGTCTTTCTTACTAACTAAGATTCAATCAAGATCTACCAAAAGAAAAAAAAGCTAACTCATGACCAAAAAAGGTAGCAACAAAAGTAAAGCAAAAAAGCTCAAAACATATCTATCTCTTATTAGTCTTAACCGGAACACCAAGTCATCACTTAAAACCCCCAAGTCATAACATATCCCGCGTTGTATAAAAATCAACCCCGTGTTAACCGGCTACAACCAGTCACTAAACAAATTCAGCTCCATCACCTTTTCCCCCAAATCTAGTTTCAAAACCCCTTCTTCATACTCTTTTCCCAATTGATTTATTTTATTACTATTACTTAATGAGGTCTGACTTTATATAATTCGAATTATTTTATAAAAACCTAGATCTTCTTTACTACTGCCTGCCACGATCTTCGATTCATTCCGGTTAGTTTCTTTTTCTTTTTTCAGCTGAATTTCACCGTTGATGTTAACATTGCTTATTTATTGTTTATACCTTGAAATTAGGGTTTTTAGTTTGTTGTTTATAAGTTATTTATTTCAGTTTTTACTTTTTAGTACTTATTTACTTAAATTTCTGTAGTTAGTTAGTTAGTTATTGAGTTTTGGATGTAATTTGTGTTTACGATAGCATTTGTTCGCGTAGTAGGTTAGATAAGTTACGCGGTGAAATTAATTAGTTCGGTTTTTGGGGCTTGGTTATGACCGAGTGAATCGCGGAAAGTTTGAGTAGTTAATTTTACTTAAATTTCTATAGTTAGTTAGTTATTGATTTTTGGATGTAATTTGTGTTTACGATAGCGTTTGTTCTCGTAGTAGGTTCGATAAGTTACATGGTGAAATTAATTAGTTCGGTTTTTGGGGCTTGGTTATGACCGAGTGAATTGCAGTAAGTTTGAGTAGTTTTGGATGTAAATTGTGTTTACGATTCGCGTAATAGCATTCGGCCGTATGTGTAGCGATTTTTTTTTGTTTATAACAGGTGTTACGTAATTAGCTCATTTTTAGGGCACGGTTTAAAGTTACGTGTATATGTGAATTGCGGTAATTTTGAGGAGTTCTTCACATAAATTTCTATAGATGATTAGTTAGTTATTGATTTTTGGATGTAATTTGTGTTTACGATAGTGTTTGTTCGCGTAGTAGGTTAGATAAGTTGCATGGTGAAATTAATTAGTTCAATTTTTGCGGCTTGGATATGAGAGTGAATTGCGGAAAGTTCGAGTAGTTAACTTTACTTATACTTCTATAGTTAGTTAGTTTTGTATGTAAATTGTGTTTACGATTCGCGTAATAGCATTCGGCCGTATGCGTAGTGATTTTTTTGTTTATTAGGCTTAGTTTATAACATGTGTTACATAATTAGCTCAATTTTTAAGGCACGGTTTAAAGTTTCGTGTATATGTGAATTGCGGTAATTTTGAGGAGTTTTTCACATATATTTCTATAGCTGATTAGTTAGTTTTGGTTATAAATTGTGTTTACAATTCGTGTAACAGCGTTTGGCCGTAACCGTATGTATGCGTAAAGTGTGTTATCAGCTATTTTATTTCTAGTGAGTTAGTTTTGGTTATTTTATGTGAATATGATTCGCGTAATAGGGGTACGTATGCGTGTGTGAATCACTGAATCGTGTTATTATTAGCTTTTTTTTTTGTTACGGTTAGTATATAAAATGTTACGTGATTAGCTCATTTTTTAGGTGGTGATTTGAAGCTAGGCGTGTTTTTAGTTAGGTTTGGATGTAATTCATGTATATTCGGCCTTATGTGTGTGTAAAGTGTGTTATCAGCTATTTTTATTTCTTGTTAGTGTTTGTATATAACAGCTGGTGATAATTTGCATACTTAGTTATTAGTTTGGGTTATAGTTTGTGTGTATTAGTCGCGTAATAGCGGTACGTATGCGTGTGTGTGATTGTCTTATTAGCTGCCTTTTTGTTTGGTTTAGTATATGAGGGGGGTGAATAGTTTCGAGGAGATGTAATATTCTCGAGCTGCAATACTTCCTAGTGTTGTGTTAAGTTAGGGATTTTATAACCTCGAAGGGGATTTGATTTTCGTATTGACGGTTGATTCTTTTGGTTCATGATAAGTATGAGTAAATATATTTTTATGGACGCTTAGGGGGTGTTTGTCTAAGCTTATTTTTGGGCTTATGAGCTTATTTGACTCTGCTCATATTTCATATAAACCCATTTTATCTAGCTTAGTTTTCGCATTTAAGTCGTAATAAGCTCATAAGTCATAAAAGATAAGCCGGAAGTATGAGCTTATGAAATATAAGCTGAGCTAAATATGCTCATAAGCCCAAAAATAAGCCTAAACAAACACTCCTTTAGTTTATGCCGTGTTTTTAGGTTCTCTATGTGTGGTTATATTTAGATGATGGATATAGCGTAGAATTATGAGAAGTATTGTTCAGAACTTAGTAGCTCGAAACTGCTGGTCTGCTTTATGTACATGTTCGTTTTGCTTATTTTAATTAAGGAAATTAGTTGCGTTGAGGTTATTGATTGAACCACAGTGTCAATATTGGACTTCTAATATTGTGCTTGATGATTCATTCGTTTGCATTTCATAAATACTTGTATTAGGATTTTGGATATGATTTCGGTGTCTGTTTTGTTTGCCTTTTGGTTCCAGATTGCACTGAGACAATGTTATAGCTTCTGAGACTATTTTCTTACACATACAGGCTTATAAATGTCTCACGTGGGGGATCTATGGGAGCGTTTAGTTCGTGCTGCACTTCGAAGGGAGAGAACAGGGTTAGATGCATATGGACGACCTGCTGGCGGCATTGCTGGAAATGTCCCGTCCTCACTTGCAAACAGTAGGGACATTGATCCCATTTAAGAGCAGCTGATGAAATCCAAGATGAAGATCCAAACATTTCTAGAATTTGTATGCTTTTTTTTCCCTCTCATTTACTTGTTAGTTATAACCTGTAAACATTGCTTAAAACTGTTTTTCTGTTACTTTATTGCAGTATGTGAACACGCATATACACTGGCTCAAAATCTAGATCCCAATAGTGAAGGTAGGGGTGTGCTACAGTTCAAAACGGGCTTGATGTCAGTGATCAAGGTAGGATTTCGTGCTGATGACAACTTACGTACATCCATTAATTAGTTATGTTAAATGACATGTTTGGTCTTTTGTCTAAAAATTATTTGGCAGCAAAAATTAGCGAAGAGGGATGGTGCAGATTTTGACCGAAATCAAGACATAGCTCGCTTACGAGAGTTCTATAAGCTTTACCGAGAGAAGAATAATGTCGATAAGCTACGTGAGGAGGAGATGGAACTGAGGGAGTCAGGCGCTTTTAGTGGAAACTTTCAAGAGTACTGATCTTTTCGTTATCCTATTAAGAGTCTTATTGTATCCAATTTAATTACTCCGTATTATTTAGTTCTATACATTTCTGTGTTTATAAAAAACAGGTTAGAACGCAAAACTGTTAAGAGAAAAAGGGTTTTTGCAACTCTGAAAGTGTTGGGAACTGTATTAGAGCAACTTTCTCAAGAGTTTTCTCCTGAGGAAGCAGAAGAATTGATTCCGATGAGGTTTTTCTCCTTTAATAATATATAAGTATAACCCATCTGTATAATATGTGAACATATAATAATTTTCCACTTCTAATGTTTGGTTCTATGTTTCAGTTAAAACGGGTTATTGAATCTGACAAAGCTATGACTGAAGACTTGATCGCTTATAATATTATACCTCTTGATGCTCCTGCTATGACAAATGCTATCACTTTGTTCCCTGAGGTGATTGCGTTTTCAACTTTTCATTTTATATCATGGTTTTTGCTTTTTTGTACTTCTCGCTAGTCCCTATGTTTATTATTTTGTTATTATTATTATTATTATTGAAGATGGTATGAATATATGCTCAGGTCCGCGCTGCAGTAGCATCATTGAAGTATTTTAGAGGTCTTCCTAAGCTGCCTGGTACTTTTCCAATACCCGCCACTAGGAGTGCTGATGTTCTCGATTTTCTGCACTATATATTTGGATTTCAGGTTGGTAGCTGATAATGTATTTAGGCTAATTATTCATTATTGGTATTATAATTTGCAATATACTTTTATGTTGGTCTAAAAGTATTCGAAGTGCCATGTCTTATTTTCCTGTTTGAACTATCGGAAGTGATTATTTTGACTATTTTGACCTTTCTTTTGTTCTGTTTTGCAGAAAGGTAATGTGTCGAATCAACGGGAAAATATCGTCAATCTTCTTTCAAACGAGCAAAGTCGATTTGGTGTTCCTGACGAACATGAACCAGTAGGTTTCATTTCTATCCAGCCTTCTGATTGTGTTTCTATAGCTAGTTTTATGATGCATGCTATACAATAAGGCAACAGTAATAACCACTTAAAAGCTAATTTTAACATCGTGGATTGTGTTTTGTTTCAGAAACTTGATGAGACTGCTGTGGAGAATGTATTCTTAAAGTCTCTTGATAACTACATCAAGTGGTGTAATTACCTGGGCATCCCGCCAATGTGGAGCAAGTATGGCATGTTAAATTGTTTTAGTCTTTTTTGAAATATGCTACACGTGTTTTTAAATCCTTATATCTTGCTCCTTTGCTTTTGCAGTTCCGATGTCAACAAGGAAAAGAAAGTACTTTATATCTCTCTGTACTTTCTAATATGGGGTGAAGCTGCCAATGCTCGCTACCTTCCAGAATGCTTATGCTACATATTTCATCGGGTAGGAACATTTAAAGTAAATTGTGGGTGTTCATTTTTATTTTGTTTATTAAGATTTTTCTTGACTTGGAAGTTAAAACATATGTTGCAAATAGAGTAAATGAGCTTGGGTTCTTCATTCTTCGAATGCAGATGTGCATTAAGTTATTGATTTAAGATATTATAAATTTCTTTAACTCAAAGTTTATCAACAGATGGGAGAAGAAATGGAGGATATGTTGAAGGAGCAACTTGCAAAACCAGCCGTCAGCTGTGTTACTGAAAATGGTGTTTCTTTTCTCGAGCAAGTCGTTTGCCCTCTTTATGATGTTATTGCTGCGGTATGTCGTGCATTTTATTTGCCACTTTGCAAAATTAGGATATGTGTTTTTATAGATGATTTGGATCATAATTATCTAAGATAAGCATTTCTCACCATACCATGTTGTTTTTACTTGCTTTGAGTGGGATGATTGTTGCTTTTAAATTTGCGATGAACTGTTAATCGACATTGTTGTCATGTCAAGAATTTAGTATTTGTAATGTTGTGTATGTGGAATGTTCCATCTGAGGTGGAAATTTCAACCAGTACACCTATGAATGCGTTGATCTGGGTTATGCTTTGGGTCTAATGGGGAAATTAAAATTAGCTTAAAAAAATGAGTCAAATAGGACAAACTCGCGTCATTTCCACCAGTAAGTCGCTTCACTGAAAAATCGAATCATTGTTGAAGCTTTTATAAATATTTTAAGTTGTCGGTTAACATTGTCTTCGTCAACCAAAACGACCCATTTCAAATGATAAATTGTTGTGACTTGATCCTTTTGACCCATGTTACGAACCCGCCTAAGCGGATCATCTATCGCCTCTAGGTTTTATGGTATGCAGAAATACTAACTAGGTATACTTAATTTTGCAGGAGGCGGGTAATAATGAAAATGGGAAGGCTCCTCATTCCGCTTGGAGAAATTATGATGATTTTAACGAGTACTTCTGGTTAGTTTTATGTATTTAAAGACTTTATTTAGATAATTAGGTTTATTTAATTTATTTATACTATTTCGATTTTTTCCCTAGGTCTCGTAGTTGTCTTAAACTTGGATGGCCTTTAGACAAACAATCGTCGTTCCTTTTGAAGCCATCAAAAAGATCAACGGTAATCAGTTTATGATCAGACAGAAATTCATATTTTGTTTCAAAATCATGTGTGGCTTTTCCTTGGAACTTCCTCTGAAAGTCTGACCACCTCTGGCTTTTCTGTTACAGAATTTATTGAAAACCAGCGCCACCAAGCGTCGTGGGAAAACATCATTCGTCGAGCACAGGACGTTTTTCCATCTTTATCACAGTTTCCACCGCTTGTGGATATTCCTTTTCATGATGTTCCAGGTTTGACCACTTTGTTTTGATTTTCTTTGACTTGTTACATTTCGGGCACTGAAAATTTTCCGTCTCACAGGGACTTACAATCATAGCTTTTAACGATGGAAAACTCAACCCCAAGACGCTACGCGAACTTCTTAGTCTAGGCCCAACGTTCTTTGTCATGAAGCTTCTTCAAAGTAGGTGTTTTCATTAAACTATCATGAAAAGTTCTTGTTTTTACTTTATAGTTTATTGTTAACTTTTTAGGTGCGTTGGACATTGTGGTGATGTATGTTGCCTACTCTACAACAAGACTCTTGGCTGTATCACGGATTTTTGTTCGGTTCATCTGGTTTAGCTTTGCTACCATTTTCATATGCTTCCTTTATGTGTATGTACTTCTTCACGTTAAGTTATTATTTGCATTTAATTATATAAATCTATATGAAGGTCATCACAAGATGTCCTTTTATGCTGTTTCATTTCAGGAAAGGTCTCCAGGATACGACTGATTCAGTTTCAGGGTCAATTGTTTTCAAAATATATATAGTTGTTATTTGTATCTATGCTGGCATCCAGTTATTTTGGAGCTCGTTGGCACGGTTACCATCATGCCACCGTCTGATCAACCGTTGTGATAATATGTCTATTGTTAGTTTAGTCAAGTGGATACATCAGGTCGACATTCTTTGTCTTGTAGCTTTATATAGTATTTTACTCTTTTATCATATTCTTTTACTTAATGATATTGTTCTTGTCTGGTTCATATTTCAGGAGCATTATTATGTTGGACGTGGAATGTACGAAGCAACTACAGATTATATCTTGTAATGACTTGACGACTTTACTTATTTTCCTATCTTTTTTAGTTATAATCACAGGAGGGCTAACGTGCTGTGAATTCAGGTATTTGCTTTTCTGGCTTGTTGTATTGGGGGCCAAGTTTGCGTTTGCTTATTTTCTCCAGGTAACCAACTTGTTTTACTCGTCTGCATGTAGTTTAGAATTTCTGTTGTTTATTTACATATATCTGCTTCATTTGTTGATTATGCAGATCAGGCCGTTGGTGAAACCAACAAGGTTGATAATTGATTTTAAAGATGTGCGCTATTCCTGGCATGATTTTGTATCAAAAGTAAGTGACATTTTACCAATTTTATATTTAGACCTTGGAGTTTATTAAAGATCGTTTTATCAGTTTGTAATTTAATGATTTGACATACAGACAACCATAATGCATTGACCGTTGCTACCTTATGGGGACCTGTCTTTTGTGTAAGTTATTTTTTACTTTCTTTCGTTATTTTCTGTTAAAATTGGTATATTTTATAAAAGATATTTCTCCTGAATAAATAGAAGTTATTAGCATGCCATGGGCCTGATTAACTTCAGTTATTAGTTTTCAAGGGCTTGGATTTGAATCCCTTGTTCATCGTATCCTTGTTTTTTGAATTCAAAGTCAACGACTAAAATCTAAAAATGTGATGGAAAGATTAAAGACTAATTACGATGAGCCTTGTCCTGTAGTATTACTATTCTAATTTTCTATTTTGTTTTGAACATAATTGGTTAAATGTTTTGTGAAATCTTGTTATCTGTTTGAAATGCTTGCAGATCTATCTTTTAGACATCCACATCTTTTACACCATTATATCCGCTGTTGTTGGTTTCTTGCTTGGAGCTAGAGATCGTCTTGGTGAGGTAAGAATATTTAGACTTAAACCATACCCTCTTCTGTATCTGTGTCTTGAGATAGCCAGAGAGAGTTTTTAACTGGTTTCTTAATTCTTTCAGATTAGGTCTTTGGGTGCTGTCCACAAACTCTTTGAGAGGTTCCCCGAGGCATTTATGGACAACCTTCATGTTCCTCTTGCTAAAAGGTGCTCTTTATCTCCGAACTCTACAAATAATTTGGTTTTTAGTTATATTTTTCTTGTATTAATTTTTGTTCATATTTTGCCAGGGATAGGCTGAGGGAACCTGGTCAGGTAACTAGATAATTTGTTATTATCACAGCTTTACAATTTCCATTAAAAATCTTTTTTACTTTCATTCTGACATGAAATGTTCTATTTTCTATGCAAAGGCTCTGAGGAAAGACAAGTTTGATGCTGCCCGATTTTCACCCTTTTGGAATGAGATTGTAAAGAATCTGCGAGAAGAAGATTATATTACTAATTTGTGAGTTTTTTGTTTACTGCTATATTAACAGGACTTATTGGTAGCTGCATTTTCTAGAATTACTTTATGATGTATTATGTTTTCAGGGAAATGGAATTACTTCAAATGCCCAAAAATACTGATAATGTTCCTATGGTTCAGTGGCCTCTTTTTCTTCTAGCTAGCAAGGTTATACTTTAACTTCTGTTTTTAATTCTTATTCTTTTTCAGTTTCTTTTCTGAACATTATCTTTTATTTGGTATATATAGATATTTGTTGCCAAAGATATTGCTGGAGAGAGTGATTCACAAGATCTGTGGGATAGGATTTCTAGGGATGATTACATGAGATATGCAGTTGAGGAGTGTTTTTATACCATCAAGTATATCTTGACTTCAGTTTTGGATAATGATGGGAAGTTGTGGTAAGTTTTCAACTGCCGTACAAAATACAAGAATAGTATAGTTTCAGACTGTGTATGTTAGAGGTCTCAACTCTTTTACTTAATTACTTGCGAATGGTTGTGTTTTATCTCAAACCGGCCAAATAAAAAAATTAGCCAAAAGGGGAGCGGGTCAATGGGTCGAACCGTTCAAACGGGTTAAATGCTGACCCAAAGTCTACCATAACGCATACAATCTTGTTGATTGTTTATATTCAAATATTTACATTGATACTTTAATGGTATTACTTATGGAATAATAATTAACCTGCGAGCTATTTTATCTACAGAACAATGGACAAAAAAGTATCTGCGGGTTAACCTGACCTTGCGTATTTCGACCACCCTACTTAAAAAAGACCTATATTAACATGAATTCATTTATAACATCTATTAAATCTGCCCATGATTCTTCCTAGACTTGAAATATTATTAATTCGTTAAATAGCATTTGTTTTCCAATCATGTATTCATTTGTTTGCTGTCTTCAGGGTTGAAAGAATATATGAAGACATAAAAGGAAGTATAGCTAAAAGAACCATCCACTCTGACTTTGAACTGAAGAAACTGGCACTTGTTATTCAAAAAGTTACTGCACTTACGGGAATTCTGGTGTGTAGATGATTATTTTAGCCAATTTATGCTCTTTCAGCTTTTTACAGTAATAATGTGGTTTACATGCTAATGTACAGAAAGAAGCTAGAACACCTGAACTGGAGACTGGTGCTGTTAATGCCGCTCTAGATCTTTATGATGTGATCCAGCTCGATTTGTTAACTATCAATATGAGGTGTGTGTCAGTGAGTTGTCTCTCTTATAACTTTTTGACATTAAGTTCTGTTTATAACATAAAATTGGCAATATTTGTTATTTCATATAACAGAGAAAATTATGCCACGTGGGAAATTTTAAAAAAAGCAAGAAAAGAAGGCCGTTTATTCTCAAAGCTGACATGGCCAAGAGATCCTGAGTTGGTATGTTGACTTTTATACTAGTAAACTTGCGTTAGTTGGTCTTTCATTGCATGTTTCTTATATCAACATTTAATCTTTAAAAATGTTAAATTGTCAAAAGAGGTCACAAATTCGGAGGCTGCACTCTCTTCTTACCATCAAGGATTCAGCAGTAAATGTCCCTAGAAATCTTGAGGCACGGCGTAGGTTGCAGTTCTTCACAAACTCACTTTTCATGTCGATGCCTAGAACCAAGCCTGTTCGGGAGATGTTATCTTTCAGGTGAAATTGTTACATATACTTGTTGGACGTTTATTTATTTATTTTAATTTGAATTTAAATCATGAAAAACACCAACTGGGTATTGATTAAAGTTCTGAATTTCCAGTGTTTTACGCCATACTATTCGGAGACTGTTCTATACAGTATAAAAGAGCTTCTTGAAAAAATGAAGATGGGATATCTGTTCTATTTTACCTACAAAGATTTATCCAGGTACATGACTTTCAATAGTAGGTTTATTATTCTCAATAGCTATCAAACATGCATGAACACCTTTTTGGATTTGCAGATGAGTGGAAAAACTTTCTTGCTCGGATTGGTCGTGATGAAAATACTCACGAGTCCGTGCTTATCAATAATGAAGATGATAACCTTGAACTTCGGTTTTGGGCATCATATCGTGGACAGACACTAGCAAGAACTGGTATGAAGCGTCATTATATATAGTTGCCATATTCACAAACTTTGTTGCCAATGCTTGCATCATTTACCTTCTCTTTAACCATGTGCAGTGCGAGGAATGATGTATTACAGAAAAGCCCTGATGCTTCAAGCCTATCTGGAAAGAACGACTGTTGGAGGTTCTGGTTTCCAGAATATTAATTTATATTTATTTATTTTAATTTCTGCTGTATCAGGAATGTTTTAATATTTACATGGGATATGTATGTTAGATATGGAAGCAGCAGTTCCTGCGAATGAAGCCACAGATACAAAAGGGTTTGAGTTTTCTCCTGAAGCAAGAGCTCACGCCGACCTCAAATTCACATATGTTGTCACGTGTCAGATATACGGGAAACAGAAGGAAGATCAGAAGCCACAGGCTGCTGATATTGGATTGTTATTGCAAAAGTGAGATATATGTTTGCTTTGTCAAGTTCATCTTTATTTGGCTAATTGTATTCTCTAATGCTATTACATGTGATCGTACTATTCCTGCTGTGATTTTAAGCTCTTAAACGATATTCTAATTATGCGGTTTCCTTACAGAAATGAAGCACTTCGAGTTGCTTATATTGATGAGGTGGAGACTTTAACCGCTGGTAAAGTAAACAAAGAGTTTTTCTCTAAGCTTGTGAAGGGTGATATCAATGGGAAAGACAAGGTTATTTATTTATTTATTTTTATTTTTCCATTTTCTGTTTATGGGCCTTTTATTATTATTATTATTATTATTTTTGTCTCCTCTGAAGCTCTACTGATATTCTACATGTATTTCATTATGATGAGCACAAGCTTTTGCTTTGTTATCTACTTAACTCAAGAGGTGTATTTATGCAGGAAGTGTATTCTATAAAATTGCCGGGGGATCCCAAACTTGGTGAGGGAAAACCTGAAAATCAAAATCATGCTATTGTTTTTACGCGTGGAAATGCGTGTCAAACAATAGACATGAATCAGGATAATTATTTTGAGGAAGCTTTAAAGATGAGAAATCTTCTGGAGGAGTTCCATGCTTATCATGGTATCCGCCCCCCTACCATTCTCGGTGTAAGGGAGCATGTATTCACGGGAAGGTAAACTATAAGTTGTAATATTTATAGTTTTATTTTTTCAAATAGACTTGTACATCCAGCTTCATTTTTTGAGCCATTTATGCAGTGTCTCTTCTTTAGCATCCTTCATGTCCAATCAAGAGACCAGTTTTGTAACTCTTGGACAGCGTGTTCTTGCAACTCCTCTGAAGTAAGTTCAAGATTCTTCTCGTTTCATGAGCTATATGTAGTTAATGTGATTGTGATGTTACTTTAAAATCTGTTCAGGGTTCGCATGCATTATGGGCATCCAGATGTGTTTGACAGAGTTTTCCATATAACACGGGTGGTATTAGCAAAGCTTCTCGTGTGATCAACATTAGTGAAGATATTTATGCTGGTATTTGTATTTCTTTTGTTTCTTTTCTATTTCTTACTAGAATACTTTTACAATCGCTCTGGAATTTTCATTGCAGGTTTTAATTCAACCTTGAGGCAGGAAATATTACTCATCACGAGTACATTCAGGTTGGCAAGGGACGAGATGTTGGGCTGAACCAGATTGCTTTATTTGAAGGAAAAGTGGCGGGAGGAAGCGGGAGCAGGTTCTTAGCAGGGACATATACAGACTTGGACAGCTTTTCGATTTCTTTCGGATGCTTTCGTTCTTCTTTACAACCGTCGGTTACTACTTCTGCACTATGGTATGCACCTTCGGTGATTTTTGATCACAGAACATGAAAAGTGCTTTATAAGTAATTAAATAAAAACTTCAGCCCATCATTTGCTTAACTAAACAACTTCTGTATTCTGTTTGCAGCTCACGGTGCTCACTGTTTACATCTTTCTTTATGGCAAATTGTACTTGGTAAGCTGTAAATTTTTGTTACAGATATGTTATTAGAGTTTTGTCTTGGCATCCTTTGAGATGATTGTATACTTCTTTTCAGGCATTGTCTGGGGTTGGTGAAGATCTTCAAGCGAGAGCTGAAGTCCTAGACAACAAAGCTCTGAATACAGCTTTAAATACCCAGTTTCTGTTTCAAATTGGTGTCTTTACTGCCATACCCATGGTTTTGGGTTTTATCTTAGAGCAAGGGTTCTTAAGGGTACATTTGATCTACATCCTTTTGAAAATATTGGTTCAATGTTGCCTTATGATAAAAACAATTTAGTTATTTACATGTGTTTAACTTGTTAGTTTTATCAACTTGATGTTGCAGGCCATAGTTAGTTTTATCACTATGCAGTTTCAACTGTGTACTGTTTTCTTCACTTTTTCGTTGGGAACAAGAACACATTACTTTGGCCGAACGATTCTTCATGGTGGTGCAAAGGTTTATTCCTACCTTTCTTTTTTTGACTCTTATATTATCACTATGATGAGTATGATCTAACAAGTTCATTTTCAAACAGTATCATGCAACCGGCCGGGGCTTCGTTGTGCAACACATCAAATTTGCAGAGAATTACAGGCTTTATTCACGCAGTCATTTTGTTAAAGCGTATCTATCTTGTCCCTATTTCTATCTTGTTACATTTATATTTCCCTCACACTTCTGATATTTACTATTTATTGATACAGACTGGAAGTTGTTTTACTATTGGTTGTCTATGTATCTTATGGGTATAACGAAGGATTAGTGGGCTACATTCTTCTCAGTGTTAGCAGTTGGTTCATGGCACTGTCATGGCTTTTTGCTCCGTATCTGTTCAATCCATCCGGCTTTGAATGGCAGAAGTAAGTATTGCTGTGCGGAATTATACTTAATACATCATCTTATCTTGTTTTGTTCTATTGCAGTTAAATACTTTTTCACTTGTGTAGGACGGTTGAGGACTTCCGAGATTGGACAAATTGGCTATTTTATAGAGGCGGAATCGGTGTCAAAGGTGAAGAAAGCTGGGAAGCTTGGTGGGATGGAGAATTGGTACGAAATAATTTTCCCGCATGAATTTGTTGACTCACTTCCACATTTATGCGATGTGGAATAATTCATATGTTCATGGGTCCCATTTACTACTTGCTGAATAAAACTACTATTGACTAATAATTGTTGTGAAATGTAATTTGCAGTCTCATATCAGAACACTTGGAGGAAGGGTTATGGAGACTATTTTGAGTCTTCGATTTTTCATCTTCCAGTACGGAATTGTTTACAAGCTTGATGTGCAAGGATCAAACACATCATTATCAGTAAGAATTCCCTTTATCATGTAAGCAAGTTCTTCATTGGTTAAATGACCTTAGAGTACTAATTGTATACAATCTGTGCAGTATTATGGGTTTTCGTGGCTTGTGCTTGTGGCGCTTATATTCCTTTTCAAGGTAAACAAAATTTAGCACAAATCTTAAAAAGTTAAAAATGATTCCAGTTTTTTATTATTTTTATTTATTTGGAAAGGCAATGATTGTTTTTGACTTGAGCATTGTTTTTCTAACTTGGCCTTTTCTTCCGACAGATTTTCACGTTCAGCCAAAAATATCAGTGAATTTCCAACTGATCTTGCGATTTATACAAGGTGTTGCGTTCCTGCTAGCAATTGCTGGTATATCCGTTGCGTTGCACTCTCTTCACTCACCATGACCGACATATTGGCTTCCATCTTGGCATTCATACCCACTGGTTGGGGAATACTTCGGTATGTTTCTCTTCTTGACATTTTCATTTTTTGGGTCTCATTTATATAACTAACAGTAATGTTGTGGGCATGCTTTTGTTCCAGATCTGTGTGGCTTGGAAACCTGTGTTGAAAAAGATTGGATTATGGAAATCAGTGAGGTCTCTTGCTCGGTTATATGATGCTGGAATGGGAATGCTGATCTTCATTCCTATTGCCTTCGGTTCATGGTTCCCTTTTATCTCAACCTTTCAAACCCGGCTTATGTTCAATCAAGCGTTCAGTCGGGGTCTGGAAATTTCTCTCATCCTTGCAGGAAACAACCCAAATTCTGGGATATAATTTTTTATGGCGGCTTTTGTACATGTATTTGCAGATTCTAGTAGTTTTGTATGTAAATTATGAGGGTGTAAATTTTGTAGTATTTGGTAAAAATCTTGATTATGAAATTTGTGTGAATACATTTAGATGCATGAGTTCATTATGAGTCATTCACCCTCTTTGCATTGTGTCACATTTGATATATGTTAAAACTGCTATCTCATGTTTGAACTACCCGTGCGCCCAAATTCCTGTAAAACACGCAACATCTTTTTATATGCATTTGCGCATTGAATATGTGTTATAGATGTATTTTTCACAGCCATGATTATGCCTAGAAAAAAAATTATACACGATTAGTGTTGGATTAGCAATAATGGAATATGAGGCTATTCTTTTTGAAGTTGCACTAATGGAATGTGTGTAAGTGGGGATTCTATAAAAGTCCTTATGTCTCGTACATGACTCGAGTTGAATACAAAGTCAATAAAGAAATCAAAGAATTCAAAGTCAAAGAGCGGTTAGGGACAAAGAAATTGAAAAGTTAAAGTTGTATGGATTCACAAAGACTTTCTCAAGAGAAACTAAGTAGGAGATATTAAAGTAGTTTTTGATAATTCAAGAATGTTATTACTTGAATTTGAGTTCGTAGTTACTTTGACTCGATGAATCGTAGCAATCGAATAATTAAACTTTATAAACTACTAAGATTTAACAAACTTTAATATACATTTAATATCTTCATAAAATTGCATTAAAAATAGGTATAGTTAGAATCAAATGAGAAATAATATTAAAAGAGAGAAGTAATTATAATTGCATAGGTGAAATGCATTAACAACCTGACATGAATTAGATGCATTTTTATCAACTTAGATGCATCCTAAGATTGTTTCTATCATTTAGCTGGAAGCATATACATGTGACGTAATCTTAATAATCAATTTGTATCAATTTTAAAACTAATTGTCAAAACTCAAAATAATACATCTAAATTAATTAAGAAATATCTAATTAAAGCTCTTATATCTCAAATGTTAGTTTATGATTATTTCTTACCCATTATTAATATAATTAATCCTTTACCAGATCTCTTCCCACCGAGGATTATGTTTACTCTACTTTCAAAATAACGATTTGTAACAAAACTCATAAATCACTCAATTAAGTAACCAATTTAAAATGTCGCATAAATCCAGATCTAATATAATACTAGTGAGTATCCGTGTGTTGAGGCGAAGAGTACCCTGAAATTTAATTTATTTGTGATTAAATGTTATGCGAAAATAATTACGACATATATATTAAAATAAACATGTCATTGCAAAGTGAGATATAATGTAGTATACACGAAATAAGTCAAGAATATAATCGATTTACTGAGTAAAATATTCAATTATTCCATCCATTCAACGGTATCTTTCATATTCTTTAAAACATGCTTTATTAAACTCTCAGTAATACTAGTATCGTTTCTATTCTATTTATTAAGTAATCACATCTTCATTATCTACAACGGACTGAGAGATGAATTCGTTAACGATTTTCTTCTAAGCTCTTTTTACTTTACATAACAATCTTTATTTTTTTTGCTCTTTGCGTTTTTCTGCATGCTTGATTTGTTGTGTATATATTATATGATAGTTATTAGTTATACACATCTTATATCTATGATAAGTAAACATGAAAAAAAAAGTATTAATTATTTTTATAATAAATATTAAAGTACCATTTGTACCTCATTACCTTTCATAACCCCATACTCACTTTAGAGCAAACACAACACTAACGCCCTAACGGCGTTTTTGAGCAAATTAACGGCGTTATGCCGTTATCACCCTGGACATCCGTTATTTGGCGTTAGTCCCTAGGCGTTCTAGCTAACGTTTTTTTTTTTTTTTTTTTAATGCCCTAAATGAGGGGTTGTTTTGTAAATTGTTAGGAATGTTATTGATGTTATTGGGATGTTATTGTTGTGGTGTTTTTGGGATGTTAATGTTAAATGTTAAAAGCGATGTGGCATACCGACGCGCAGTGTTATTGGTGTTATGGTGTTATTGTTGTATATATGCTTAGAGCATTCCATTCTTAACGGGTAACGCCTGATTAACGAGCAAATAACGCATTAGCGTTACACCCTTGAAGTGTGTTTGTTTAACTGTTGGTCCCTTTGCGTTGCTCGTAACGCGCTAAAAGCAGAAAAATTCAAATTTTTTCAAAACTAGTCCTCTAACGGCTACTAGCCGTTAAGTTTTAAAAAAATTCAAAAACACCCTAACGGCTAGAATTTAAAAAAAATATATAAAAATAAAAAATTCAAAACCTTTTTACCACTATAAATACACAATTAAAACACCATTTTTTCACACTTCACTACTAAATCCTCTCAATACTCTCAATCTTTCAACTTCAATTAACGCAAAAAAAAAAAAACAATGTCGGGAGGCAACGACGATACTTTCTTCAATCTTCCGGTGATGGGTGAAATCCTCAAACCCGGTTCACCATCTAACCCGAACGCGGGTTCATCTTCAAAGAGATCTCACATTAACAAGGTTGGAAGAGATAAAGTTTTTGACGCCTTCTTGAGGCAAGATCCAATGGTCGTGCGGTGGATCGATCAACGAAAAAAGATTGAATCATCGAAAATATAACTTGAAACCTCGCGATAGATCGATATTCGCCATTTCCTTTAATTTGTTGTAACGTTTATTTGCAGTTTTTTTTGTTTTGTTTTGTTTTTTTTTTAATCTCGTATTGTAATATGTTTTTAGTTTTAATGAAATGTTTGTTTTAGTTTAATAAATGAAGTGTTTGTTTAGTTTAGGGGTTGAAATTGAAAATATGAAATGTTATTGGTGTTATTGATGTTATTGGGATGTTATGGTTGTGGGTGTTTTTTGGGATGTTAATGTTATATGTTAAAGCTGATGTGGCGCTGACGTGGACGGTTTTATTGGTGTTATGAATGGGGTTGCTCTTATGGATATATTAAGACAATTTTAGGAATTTTAGTTTTGTATTTCTTTTTTGTCGTTTATTACTTTTCAGTTTTGACTTATCAAATTTTATATTTTATGTTTCACATTTTTTTAGACAGTTTTACAAACTTTATTAACAAGACAAAATAATCTTTTATAGTTTTCTGCTATGTATTTTTTGTGTTTTACATCTTTTGACTTGTCAAAATTTTATATTTTCTATTCCGTAATTTTACTTTCGCAACTTTATATGATAAAAAGAAATTTCTAAAAAAAAAAAGAAAAGAAAAAAGAAAAAAAAAAAGAGAAGGTATTAATATCATTTTATAACTTTAGAAAATTCAACATTAGGCAAATTAGCTCACCATGTAGAAAAGAAAACCGACACAATACGTCAGAAACTCATCACAACCACACGAATCACTCCCATCAATCTCACCCGTACATCCCCCTATAAATACCACCACCATACCCTCTCTACCCCTTCTTCTTACATATTCCATCCCAAAAATTAATCAAAATCAAATTAAAATAATTAACAACTTTTTTATATAATCCATCAAATCCATTAAATCGTATAACCTTTTATATAAAGCCTGTATTTAGGGCTTGTTTTTCCCCCAATTCATTTCACCCGTTAATTACCGTTAAAATTAGGGCTTGTTTTTTCCCCAATTTTCATTTCTTCCGTTAAATTAGGGCTTAATTGTGTTTATTGCTTGTTTAATTGTATTAGGGTTTTGATTTTATATTTTTTTTATAAAATTAGGGCTTGTAACTGTTGTTTATTGATTGTTAGTTATATAGTTATTACATAATAATGAATGATCAAAAGCAGCAGCAGATGATGAATATGAATTTGCCACCTGTCATGAATAACAATCAGTTTGTTAATCATCCGATTATGTCGAATAATAATCGAGGTGGTGGTTACGGCATGTGGCCTCCACCTGATCAGCTCACTTTCCCTAACCCTAACCCTAATTTGATCGCGAAACCGAAACATTCGGGAAATAATAGAGTTAATAATAAGAATTGGAAGGGTAAAAAAACGAATAATAGCGCGTATAGTAATAACAATAAGTTGCCGGTTATCGGTAGTGGTAGTGGTAATGGTAATGCTAGTAATGTGTATAATCCGCCAACGTTAAACGAGTTGCAACAGCAAAATAGGTTAAAGGCGAGGAGGTATTTTGGGAAGAAGAAGTTTAGTGGTAATAATCATGGTGGTGGAGGAGGTAGGTCGGCGCCTTATGCGCCTAGGAACACTACGTCGTTTTTGATTAGGGCGAAGAAAGCGGGTGGGATCACGTCGCTGGTGTCGCCGTGCCCGGTGACGCCAGCGGTGCTTCCCACGCCGATTTTTTCTCCGTCTAGGGAGGTTTTGGTTGATATGGCGAAGGAGGAGTGGGGGGTTGATGGGTATGGGAGTATGAAGGGTTTGATTAGGTTGAGGTCGAATGAGGGTGATGTGAATGAGGAGGATGAGGAGGAAGAAGGTGGGTCGAGTGAGAGTGATGTTGAGGAGCATGTGGAAGTTGAGAGGAGGTTGGATCATGATTTGAGTCGGTTTGAGATGATTTACCCGAATTATGGAGTTGATCATAGTAGTTATAATTTGGAGAATAGGGTTGATGATCAGGATACGCATATAGCGCAGCTGGAGGAAGAGAATTTGATATTGAAGGAGCGGATGTTTTTGATGGAGCGTGAGTTTGATGATTTGAGGATGAGGTTGCAGCGTCTTGAAAGGCAGAGTCGAGGTGGGGAGAGGCTTAATGAGGAAGTTGTCGAGAATGATTCTGAAAACGATAGCGAGAGTAGAGGGTATGGTCGGTCGATTGAAGATAATAACGAAGTTATGGAAGAGAATAATGAACAATCTGAGGATAATAATGACGGAGTTAATGCGGAAATTAAGCAATCTGATATAATTGAAAAGGATATACAGGAAACGGAAACTGGTATTAAAGTTGCGAATAATGAGGTTATGGAGGAAAACAGTCAACAGTTTGAGGGTAATAATGGTGATGATGCTGATGTTAAGCAATCTGATAGTGTTGAAAAGGGTTTGCAGACTATGGAAGTTGGTATCAATGTTGCGAATAATGATGACGAAACAAAAGGTTTGGATGTAGCAACGGACGTGTGTATGGAAGAAACTGAATCGGTAAAAGAAAACGACGATGGGGCAGCAGAAGTGGATAAGAAGGCTGGAGTGTCGGTTGAGTCTGCAAAGGATGAAGAAAAGGTATGAAGTAAGGACTCGCAGAATCATAAAGTTGCGTGTTAATATAGTCTTTTGTCCAAATGAATCCAAGTTATCCAAATATGCAAATTGCGTTTAGATGTCTTTCCCGACTCAGCTTTGGGTTACTCAAGTTTGCTCGCTTTTTGTTTGTAATTTTTTTTTTCCTTCTTTTTTAGGTTTGTTAAGTGGGGTGGGGGACGGGATAAAGAGGGTTTTAGGTAAATGTTATGATATCATATGATATGATATATTTGGTTGGAGATCTGTAATGCACTTGTTGTTGATGTTCTTTAACCTACTTATGCGAAACTTGATGTATACATTTGGTCTAATGTCTTTATATTAATAATTTGTCTAATGATTGAAGTATACCTACCAGTCTACCAATTATGACTGCATTTATTTGGTTACCATCCAACGGTAATCAGATAAACGGCTACTGTCTTTTGTGTAATTGTTTCTACTTTTGTTTCGCTGGTTTATACTAATAAATTTTTGACTGTTTTTCCATATATGGTTTGTCGATTCATATTAAGAGTACACTTTTGTTTTTGCAGTAATAATATGAGATGACAACCGACAGTTAATGATAGGAAAAGCGCATCTAACCATCTGTATTTGTAAAATACAAGAGTGTATATTAACTGTCACCATCCATATGGTTCGGTTTAATCAAGATCGTCAGTTTATAGTGGCAATTGTAGACTAAATCAAGTAACCCGGTTTCAAGCGTATCAAAGTGGTTGATCAGTTAATGAACGTTAAACATGGCTAAACCAGTGTAGCTTGTTTAGTTTTGCTGCTTATTTCAGTTATCCTTGCGTGCAAACAATTTGACTTTGAATGAAGTGCAATATGTGCGGTTGTTGATTGATCATAGCCTGGTGTTATCCGAGTGTTCCACTCCAACACTTTGGCATCTTTTAGGCATAATTTGGGGTATATATACCATTGCTTATATTTTGGTTCGATTCATCAATTCTAGTCTATTTTGTGGGTTTTACCGTGATTCTGTGACGGCCATGATCATTTTCTTATAATTTTGTCTACGATAACGTGCAAAACATGTCTAGGTTTCTTCAAAGCTGATATCTGATGTTGAAATGCAATAGGAACATTTCCATATATGGTTATAATAGCAATTAATAAAATCTTCTAAGCGCAGGTTGATTATCTTATACTTTTGTGCGGTGTATCATGTATGCTATCTCAATGGGTAAAGTAATGAATGTGTATCTTATGAGTTTCGTTACAGCTTGATTTAGAAAGCATTTCTGTAGTCACAATTCTTTCTTTTACTTGATTTTACAATTTTCAGGGCATAGTACAGTTTATGATGTTTCAAACTTTACGTGTTGAAGATTTCAATCATAAAATTTTGTTTGTGAATCATGGTTAAAAAGGAAGCAACATTAATTACAAATTCGATTTCGTATCTACAACTCTAAAGTGATTTAACATTTGATTATCACCATCACATATCACCAATAATCTTCAAGTTCTCGAACCTGAAATGATGGTGTTCTAAGACTATCAGCATGGTAAATAATTAAATATGGTAATTATAATCTTGGTCTGTAAAGAAAGAAACCCAAAACTTACTTCCTATGGAAATCAAAGTGCGGGTTTTGGTCAACGATCAAACACGAAGATGGACAAAAATAATATTGCTGTACCCTCGTGTTACCCTGATCTTGTCATCAGAATATCTGAAAACAAACAAAACTCATCACAAGTCCATTGAATAGATAAAAGTGAAAAGCATAAGTTTCAAACACATACAATACTTCCAGTTTGAATTTTTTTACTAGCTCGACTGGAATCCCGTAGGGTCCAATCAGTATCGCACCATCATCCATCGTTACGTCGTAGACATTGCTGCCAGATTTCCTGCATCCCAAAATTAAGGTACAGTCACATATTTACCCATTGTTATGATCCTGAGTTGGTTTCTTTATATTCTTTTATTTTGGTTTAAATAATAAGAAACGTACTCAAAAGTTCCGTTCATGGAGAATTTGAATCCCAATGCAATGTCGACAAGAAACTTGAGTTTCCCCTCGTCTTTCACAATCTAAAGAATAGTAAAAGTAGAGCAAGTTTAGACACGACCGAGCAAAACAAATGAACAGTTAATAGAGAGGGTTCAGTATGTTTGTGTATCCTACCTGCGAGCCCATAAGACCATTTGCTGCATTTTCTATCCAACTATCAGTTTCCATCTGAAACAAAAAGAAGCTAACACGATTGTGTCAAATGTTTAAAACACCCTTCAACAATGATAAAATCTAAAAAAAAAAAAAAACTGACCTGTGAACTCCAAATCATTTGCCATTCGCCTTCAGCGAGCTGTTTTTCGCCTTTTGTTACATTTTCCTCTAATGAAACAAACTCATATATGGCCTGCAGACAAACACATGCTCAACAAGTTTTTAGATAAGAAATTCCTAGGTTTCAAGAAGATCTGAAATGTTACCTCAAGCACTTTAGTCCCTGAGGAAATAGCAGAAAGTAACTTTTGTCGAGGTTCTGTATCCTTCTGAAGTACAAAAGTCGTCCCCTGCACTACACCAACATAGCTCGTGGTCCTTACTTTCAAGATAACCGAGTCTAACATAGCATATAAGTAGATGTGAGAAATGGGTGGTCAGACAGGTCCGGAGCGGGCAAAACGTGTCGGGTCAAACCACAATGCTTTTTCTCCAATTAATTTATAAACAGCTTGTGGGTCATATATGATCATAAAACTTATTGACCTTTTTGATAGAGATACATTTTGGGTGTCTTTCAGCCCGTTTGATCCGTTTCATATTTTTTTACATATCTGACCAGTTTAAGTAAATGGGTCGAAGTTGTCACCTTTACTATATACAAGAATAAGAATTATGGCTAATTGCACTTAAATGTTACCTTATTTCCTCTTGAGATCCGAAGGTTACCAGATTCCGACAAGTAAGTAGTGTCTAACCAACCCTTTGCTTCATCACCCAATAGTCTAAAAGGCACAGGATACGGGACCTTAAAAGGAAGAAACTTGAGCTCAAATGCTGCTTTATCAAAACGAAAAAGAATCCTTTTCCCATCTTTAACTGTAGCTGCAGCCTGAATTATAAACCTTGGGTCAAACAAAAAGGGCAAACTTACCTTAACTGCTACGATCAATGACGGACCCAGAAAAATAGAATGTGGGGGGCAATTTTTTTTTTTTTTACGATAGTTACAAAATGCGAAAGAAAAAACTAGAAATGTAATGATAAATCGAGTATTTTTACTTAGACATGAAGGATTTAAAAGGCTTTAAAGAGTTAAATGTTGGATTTTAGTATGTGAGTGGGGGGCAATTTGAGTTTTTGGTGGGGGTCATTTTCGAAAAAAAGTCAAAATTAAATAAAAATTACACTAAAATATCAACTTTTTCGGTTAGCCATGGGGGGCGCTTGCCCCCCACATTTACTAGCTAGATCCGTCCCTGGCTACGATTATATAACTTCGACACAAACTTACCTCGACTTTAAGCTCACCAATTGCATCTGAAAATTTGACGATGTTGGAAACTCGTTGGTCATTTGTTTGCAGATAAATTTCTTGGAATACGCTGAACAAGTCGACCCCTACAAATGTTCTCTACAATACTCATCTTTAGTTAATATTTTGAGCTGGATGTTTAGATTGTATATTCACGTGAGATATTAAAAGGTCTAACCTGGATTGGGGAAGCGGTTCCTGGTCTTGTTGTGAAGACTAGTTGCCATCGGCCCTCAATCAGATTCGAGCTAGTCTGCAGAATTGAGCTTATTACTAAAATCGTAACCAACTCATAAACCTCAACTATTTAGTATTAAGTAAGTAAAGGTGTTAGATTATGGTTTTTAATACCACGTACCGGATCAGGAATGCCTATTGTTGCTTCTAAAGCATTCACGGCTTGTTCAACTTCCTAAACAATCATGAAAACATCGTAGAAATATATTTGAGTCACATAACACTGTGACAGATTTTACGCAGTTAGCTATATGCTTTAAATAATCATGATCACATAATCTAGTAATCTACGCTAACTAAAATATAATTCCATGATCAACCTCAAAACTTACTTTGAGTTGCTGAGGAGAAGCAGACCGACCGCGTCCTTGAATACCAATAAGACTACTAATCAGCGAACTCTCAGCCTCACTAAATGATATCTTCTGTTGCTCATCCACAGCAGAACAGCAAGAAATACGTCGTCGATTGTTTAAACGCAAACATGTTACTACAGACCGAGACCGAATACCACTATGATTGATATGAGAAATGTGATGGTTGAATCGAATTCCTAGGTCGATTGAGCAACAACCCATTTTCGATCCAACAAGATAAAAGATATTGAATGTGTTTGTAAGAACAAGTTAAGATATATTTTGCATGGTTAAGATAGAATCAGGGCCCACCCAGATAGCTCTTTTTATCATTCTCTGGTTAACATTTGCTCATACATCACCAAAATTTCATTATAGATATACAGTTTTATGGAACTTAATATTGTTATTTTACAGATAATGATGTTTACTACTAAGCTTAATTAGTACTGACTAATTAACATTATTAGTGCTAATTTTGAATTAACTAGTGCTAACTATGATGGATTCTTTTAAGCGTAAAAATCTTCTTTCAGTATATGATCATATATATACTTCAGAACCGTTTAGTGATCTTTTTTGAAGCATAATATTATGGATTGCTACTAAGTATTAGAATCTATAGTTTGTAAGGCAATACTATAGATTCTGTTTTTGGAAGGCAATACGATGCAACTTATTCCTATCGTAGCATTAGTCCACTTGTGTTGTAGTACGAAGTATTACTTTATCTTAAAACGGAAAACCTCACAAAACCAGATGTATATATATATTTTTGTAACTGTACAAATAAATTATATATACTAGTATAAAAGTGATTATACAAAAAAAAAAAAAAAAAAAAATCAATTTGTTTGAATTGGTAGCTATTTGGCTATGATATTTTAACAGAAAATTAATTGTATCTCAAAGCATTGTATTGATATAAACAAAGTCTTGTTCATGATTAGATGCAAGAAATTTAAAAAAATTGTCCAAAATGAGTACCTTAAACAAGCAAATTCATATGTGTTTTTTTATGGCAAAATAGAACTATATTAAATGCCAAAGCTAAAAAAAGAGCCAAATTTTCAAATGGAATAAAGGGTGGCTTATTTCTAACCTCTTCTTTATCTTTAAGTTTTCAATTATTAAAGTAAAGTATCAATCATTAAAGTAAAATATCATGCACAATATTATTGTGGCACCTTTCACATTAACTTCAAACAAACAAACAAACAATCATTCATTTTCCAAATTCTAATGGCTGAAATAGTTGTTAGCGCAGTCATGAATGTGCTCGTTGAGAAGCTAATCTCTGGTGACTTGATCAAGCTGGCTCGATCTGAAGGAGTCGATTCTCAGTTGAAAAAATGGAAGAAAAGCTTGCAGCTGATCCAAGCTGTGCTTGCTGATGCTGGTCAGAAGCACATAACACAAAGACCTGTTGAACTGTGGCTGCATGAGCTCCAGGATCTAGCTTATGACATAGACGATGTACTTGATGATATAGAGACTGAAGCTTTGCGCAGAAAGTTGAATCAAGAACCACAAGCCAGTACCAGCACGAGTAAGTTATTGAAGATCATCCCAACTAGTTGTACCAATTACACTCCCCATAACATCATGTATGGTCGTAAGATAAGCTCTAAGCTAGATGAAATTACCAATAAGTTACATGATCTTGTTGAAGAGAAAAATAACCTAGGCTTGAATGTTGATGTGAAAGTTGAAAGATCAAATAGGACAAATAGACGATTGGAGCAAACTTCGTTGGTTGATGAGTCCAAAGTTTTGGGCCGGGAAGGTGATAAAGATGCATTGCTAGAGAAGTTGTTGGGGGATGAAGCTTGTAGTCAAAATGTTAGTGTCGTGTCGATAGTTGGTCTAGGTGGGATTGGCAAAACAACTCTTGCAAAAGTTCTGTACAAGGATGAGAAAGTTAAGGCTCACTTTGAACTCAGGGCATGGGTTTGTGTTTCGGAAGAGTTTGATGTATTCAATATTAGCAAGGCAATTTTTCAAGCTGTAAATGGGGTAAACAAAGATTTTGCTTATCTAGATCTTCTCCATGTTGCACTTAAGGAAAAACTTTCACGGAAAAAGTTCCTAGTTGTTCTAGACGATGTTTGGAATGAAGACCACAATGAGTGGGAACTCCTGCAAAGCCCATTTGTCGTTGGGGCCCCTGGTAGTAAAATTATCGTTACCACACGGAAGACCAAGGTTGCATCAGTTATGAACTCTTTTGAACCTTACAATCTGGAGGTTTTGTCAAATGAAACATCTTTGTCTCTATTTGCTAGATGTGCACTAGATGAACAAAATTTTGATAAACATCCATCATTAAAGGTAATTGCTCACGGTATCATCAAGAAATGCCATGGTTTGCCTTTGGCTTGATAGCACTTGGAAGGGTCTTGAAGACAAAAGTAAATGAAGATGAATGGGAGGAATTGTTGAATAGCGAGATATGGAATTTACGTGATGCAAGTGATGTTTTCCAGCTCTTAAGCTAAGCTACTATGATCTCCCTCCGGATCTAAAGCGATTGTTTGCTTACTGCTCCTTATTTCCAAAACACTACTTGTTTGACAAGAATAAGTTAGTCCTGCTGTGGATGGCACAAGGTTTTCTGTCTCAATCAATGGGAAACAAGTCAATGGAGAGTTTAGGTTGCCACTATTTCGAAGAGCTAAAGTCAAGGTCATTTTTTCAGCATTCGGCGAATGATGTGTCACTATACACAATGCATGACCTGATGAATGACTTGGCCGTGAGTGTTGCGAGAGAGTTTAACTTTATGTTGGATGATAAGATTGATGAAAATGGTAGGACCGAAGTTTTTGAGAAGATGCG
The DNA here is from genome assembly GCA_022545495.1 of Chrysanthemum lavandulifolium. NCBI lineage: Eukaryota > Viridiplantae > Streptophyta > Magnoliopsida > Asterales > Asteraceae > Chrysanthemum > Chrysanthemum lavandulifolium. The sequence continues at coordinate 34,352,629 of CM040240.1, forward strand.
TCACTTTTTGTTTGTAAGTCAACAAAATCTGGTGTATAGAAAGTTGAAGGAATTACATAGAGCTAAATGCTTGCGAACGTTCTTACCGGTGTCGGTTGGTATGGAAGGTGTCTTCACATGATTCTGCTCAATGGACAATATTTTTGTTGAGCTGATGCCTCAATTAAAGTTCCTAAGGGTACTAAGTTTAACGCATGATTCGATTAAAGAGGTACCACAATCAATTGGCAGTCTCATTCATTTGAGATACCTCAATTTTTCACAAACATACATCAAACAAATACCAGAACAAGTCAGCGACTTGTATAATCTACAAAGCTTGTTAGTTCGTGATTGTATGGGCTTATCTACCTTGCCAGTCAGTTTTGTAAAGTTAATAAACCTGAGACATCTTGACATTAGCGATACTCCATTGTTGAAAAAGATGCCGTTAGGGATTGGTGGGTTGACAGGTCTACTGAAAGGTTTATGGATAATTATTAATATATGTATGACCGGATTCGAACTCGAGACTTCGGGATTGCACACATTACGTATGAGAATCAATGTATAAATAATTAATATATAAAATGTTATATTTAATTATTTGATCACGAAATAAATACTTAATGATATTTAATATTTGACGAGTTTTGATTATCGGTCGTTAAATGTCAACGGGATATGAAGAAAGGTTAACAAGCCAAGAGAAGGTTTTAGGAATCCTTTTTTGGGCTTGTGTTTGGCCGATTCTATAGAATCTCACATCGGAAACTATAGCAATCTTGACATATACCATAAGGCTATAAATACATCCCCATGTATTCATCATTTGGTACACTAGATTTCAATAGAAGGCCAAACTTCTTCTTTCTTCCCTCTTGTTCTTGGTCGACGAAGTGAATCCCCATTGTAAGGGATTTACGAGTGACCTTGAGCATAACAAAGGTGTTTGGTTAATCTATTGTGATCAAGAACCTAGTTTTTCTCATTGATTCGCTACTAATACGTGTGTACAAGAACGAAGAACAAATGCAATTGTGTTTGTGGGTAATCTTGGTATTCGACTTAAGGGGTTGAAAATTATAAACCCTAAATTTTAGGGTTTAGGGTTTGTTCATGGTTCTTGATATCGTGTGTTCTTGATTCGCTAAAAAGGTACGCATGTTCTTTTAATTCGGTTAATTAATTTACAAGTATTATTCCTATTACTTCCGCTGCATGCTTTGATGATGTTTACTTGTTTTTATATAATTGTTATGATTAGTAAAACCCCACATCTACAAACTCTATCTAAGGTTTGTATCGAAGGAGCTAATGGGTTTAAAATATATGAGCTTAAGGGCCTATCAGAACTTCAAGGAAGACTTGCCATTGAGGGGTTGGACAAAGTGATAGATCCTACACAAGCAACGGACGCCAGCTTACACCAAAAGAAGGGTCTTGATGATTTGAATCTTGAATGGAGTAGTAACTTTGATGATAATAGGAATTCAATGGTTGAATATCAAGTACTTGAAAGGCTAAGGCCTTATTGTAAGTTGCGAAAACTGAAGATTTTGTGGTATGGGGGATTGAAATTTCCTAGTTGGGTCGGGGACTCCTCATTCGATCAGTTAACAGAGCTTGTATTAGAAGGGTGTCGAAAATGCACACACTTACCAACACTTGGGCATCTAAGTTCACTCCGGAAGTTTTCTGTGAAAAGCATGCATGAGGTGAAGACTGTGGGTCCTTTTAAAGGAATTGCATTTCCATCTCTAAATAATTTATCTATACAACAATGCTGTGAACCTGTGTTTAAATCCATAGCTTGTATGTCCTCGTCAATTTTTAAATTGATTCTGTTCAATGTTAAAGGACTTACTCAACTGCAAGGAGAAGTTTTAAAACATCTTGGGGCAGTTGAAATTCTAGCCATTATGTCCTGTGATGAATTAGAATCGGTGGCATGCGCGTTTCTTGTGAGTTTACGAAGTTTGTATGTTTACGGCTGTAAAAGTTTAGTATCGTTGGCAGATAAAGAGTTTAATGTGGGGAGTAGCATGGAATCTGTTAGAGAAGTGACTCTTGGAGATTGTAAGACAGTACTAGAGAATCTAAATTCATTTTCTCATAAACATTTGCAAAGTTTAACATCTTTGGAAGAGATGGTGATACGTGATTGTCCAAACATGGACTATTCATTTCCTTGTGGGTTGTGGCCTCCTAATCTAAAGAAATTAACAATTGGATGCTTAAAGAAACCTATGTCAGAATGGGGGCTTCAAAATTACCCAACCTCGCTTGTTACTCTAGAATTATATGGCAAAGACTCAGGAGTGGTTTCATTCGAGGTGGAAGAAAATGCAACCAATGCTACTTCAAAATCTTTTTATCTTCCGTCATCTTTAACTTATCTAATGGTCAGTGATTTTACGGAGGTGGAATCAGTTTCGGAAGTCTTGCAACATCTCCCCCGCCTACAGGTTGATATTTGGTTATGCCCAAAACTTAAAGATCCACGAAAGACAACTTAGCCTTGGAGAAGACGAGCGTAATGATATAAATGTCATATAACAAGGTATGTAATTATTATCTCTTATGTAAGAATATCCAACCTGAAGTAAAGAAATATCATTATGACGATGTTGGATATCATGCTTTCAGTTGTGTTCTGTTTTCTTTATTAGGTTGAAAACCTCTTATGGGTTTATTAGATTAAGACACGTTAGTTGTGATTGACCCCTAATAAGGGATCTCAATGTGTTCTCATCGTATTCTTGTTGACGTTAAGTATGTGTGTGCTGCTCTAAAGAAGTGTTATTGATGCCTGTATGTCTTTGTGGGATGAAGTTGTGTGACTTTGTACATTAGGACTAACGAGGTGGCCGGGTTTATGCCTTGAGGCATAACGATATTAAGTTATGAACATAATTCATTTACACTTTGTAGCTCTTTAAACATAGCATGTTGGTGAAATGAAAGCAGAATTGTATTATTAAGCTTGTATTAAAAATATATTCTGAAACCGAACCAGAGATGGATAATATATATATATGACCCCAGCCAGGGGCTCTGCCCCTTGGACCCTGCTACCAGGGGCACTGCCCCCGGACCCCCGTGATTCGGGGTTTCGCCCCCGAATCATAATCATAATACGTCATACAAGTGTGCACTCCACACAACCCCGACTTGTTGAACATTTACCACGATTACACATTGGTCAACTAAGTCAATCCATCACACTTAAATCATATTGGTAATGCAAAATCACCAACATTCCTCCCCCATTTAAGTGTAATCTTGATTAACTTAAAACAAACTCATAACAAACAACAAACTGATGCATAAATGAAATATCGAGACAATTGAATTTCATATTAGTAGACAACCAAACCCTGCTTCCGTGACAACAAATCCACCCGGGCCAACTAGTTTCAACGCAATTTTATCAGCCACGATGGAAGAGTTGCCATGACCTATATTAGCAAAGGGACCTGCGTGAACAAAAACCGGGGTGTGTTCAAGAGTCTGCATTAAAGTTGGGTTGATTGCATCTTTCATTATTACACTCAATGCACCTCCAACACCAAGATCATCAGCAGCAGCAGTAACAGGATCCTTGTCTCGACTATTACCAATCACCATTTTTCCAAGCCGCTCCCGCATGTTAGCTAGGGATGTGGTGAATGCTAAAACCGCCATTATCTCACTAGCAACTGAAATATCAAACCCGGTCTCCCTCACCATCCCTTTCTCATCCGGGCCTTGACCCACAGTTATTTTCCTTAAAAACCGGTCATTTACGTCCATAACTCTCCTCCATGTGATGGTTTCACGGTCAACATCGAGCCTAGCAAAGCGTTTGACTTCTTCTAAGTTAAGATCTTCAGGTTTCACTTTGGTGATACCGAGCTTTTTCAAGCGTCTATAGATAACATCATTAAATGTCCTGTTACCTTTTTTGTTGGGTGGACATAAGCGGTTAAAAAGGGCGTTATCTGATTGTGTTGGTTCATGAAAGACTATGAATTGTTGTCTAAGAGTTGTAACGGCCTAACAGCACAAGTAACTATTAAAGACTATGAATTTAATCAGTGGATCACAAATACATAATGATTACCGAATGTTGGCCCTTGTGATGGTTGTCTAAGAGTTGTAACGACCTAACAGCACACGTAACAATTAAAGACTATGAATTTACTCAGTGGATCACAAATACATAATGATTACACGATTTGAAATAATAATCACAATCATATAATCAGTTGTAACAAATCAGTTGCAGCTTAAAAAATGCAGTCAGTTTCATTGTACCCAAACACTAGAAACTCGTTAGTTGCAGCTTGAAAACGCAATAATCAGGTAGTTCTCTTTAAAAAAACAATAACAAACACCCCTTAAAGTCACTTGAAATAATGTGTATCAGCAAGATATATGTATATAAAATTTAACCAAAATGTGTCGCTTTTTGTCACTTGAAATAGTGTGATATGATGTGTATCAACAAGTACCGAAGAAATATTTATCGAAGTATGAAGCAAAAGTGTTACCTTTTTATCAAGAAAAGCTCCCAAAGCCTGACACAGACCAACAGTAGTTGTAGATTTGCCTTCTCCAAGGGGCGTTGATGTTATTCCTCCTACAACAGCATTCTATTTGACTTTTTGTAAAGTCAATACACTCTGTAATCACGGGCAACAAAACCTAAAATAATCATACAAAAAAACCACAAGATCATATGTTACCACTTGTTCACTTCAGTTCTGGTACACTTCAGATTCAAAATGACACCGTGACAGTATTCTATTTGACTTTCTATAAAGTCAATACACTCTGTAATTTAAAACCAAATCCATGCCAACCACCAAATCTATACAAAATTTTCAATTGCAAAATTGATACCATTGACAATATTGTATTTGACTTTATATGAAGTCAATTGGTTTACTATTTATGGTCAAATCCTTTACCAAAATCTTTTAAAAATTTGTGGATATATCACAACATTATGATCACCTTAATCCTAACACATTTCAAATGAAATTTTACCATTGACATTATCATCTTCTACCTTTCATATACTCAATGGACTTTTTCGGTGTTCGACCAAATCTCTAGTAACCACCAATTTGATACTATTCATGGGCAAAGATAGCACTTTTATTGGGTGTGTGTTTGGCATCTAATAGTAGCATTTATGTATAGCAAAGCTCCTTCTAGTTAGTTATCTAATTGCTTACGAAAAACTAAACAATGTTAAGAACCAAACCAGTAGAAAATTTGACTAGGTGCGTTTAGGAAAAACTAAACAACGTTAGGAACACAATTTTTTGGACTAGGTACATTTCGGAAAAAATCGATTTTTTTACAAAAATTAGCAGTGCGCCACATAAATCCATGGTGCCCCTTGAACCCCAGACCCACCCTCCTCCTATTTTGTTCGTTTGGGGGTATTGAACTTGTAAAAACACAACATTTTTGGTCATCGGTTCGGACTTACGTACAATCAGACATTATGCTTTGTTGGACCGGACCGATCGACGAACCAGACCGACCCGGACATGAACCGAACATTTTGGTCCGGTCTTCGATCCGATGTTTTGGGCCAAATCGGTTTTCAGGTTCGATCCGACGTCATTAGCCCATTTATCAAGTTTTTTGTCATAAATAAAATTTCAAATACACATTTAAGAAAATAAAATATTCCCAGTAATGCTATTTACAAAAATTAAAAATAACAAAAATTCCTATTTATTCACAAAATTTGTAACCGCCATCACTTTTCAATTTTCCCTCTCACCTTCATAACAACCGCTACCATTACTAACCTGTTACCACTTTCATTGTACGTCGTAATAATGATTCGTTTCGATGGTCATTGCTAATGGTAATGCTTTACGTGTAGCGCGATTAGATACTAGCCGTAATGCGTTTTGTAATGTTGATTAGTGAGCACTAAACCGATGTCCTCAATATTGAATACAAAGATGAACATCCTAATGGTCTTTGCCTTTGTTTATGTAATGGATGATCATTGATATCTATGTGACTTGTTGATTAATTTAAAGTTATACTAGTTATCTTGCTCATCTGTATGTTCTGTTTACAGGAATAGGTTATGCATTAGGTAAAGGGTTCCTAAAAGCAGGTGATAATGTTATAATATGCTCAAGGTCTGGTAACTACAAGCTTTTGTTCAAATGTAAAATCTCAGCTTCAGATTATTCTTTTAAACATCTAGAGGTGGAAATTTTTAAACGGGTCAATTCGGCTTAACTTGATTGGTAATGGGCCAAGCTAGTTTTATCTAAAAAGGGTTAAAATGAGATGGGTCGAGGGGGTTAAACGGGTCCAAAACTGGTATTAAGGTTTTATACATGTTTACAATGTACCGTTGTATCATTTTCAGTTAATACTTTAGTATTATTTTATATAGCTGAGCGGGTTGAATCAACTCTGCAGAGTTTAAGGACAGAATTTGGGAATCAGCATGTGTGGGTGCCTATTGATACTGTCCAATGTTGAACAATATTATTAATATGTGGTTTCGTTTTCATGTCTCTAGCTTTACATTTCCCCTTTTGTGCAAGGTACAAAATGTGACGTTCGGGATGGGAATGATGTGAAATCTAGCTAAATATGCACAAGACAACCTCCAATACGTGGATATATGGGTACTCACTTTCATCACCAATTTCATTTGTATCAGTAATTATCATACATGTCAATAACTATAGATTATTACCATACCTTTATCTTGTTCTCTTACACAAATCTTTGATGAATTCAGATTAACAACGCAGGATCAAATGCCTTTGCTTTAAACCTCTAGCAGAGGCTTCAGATGAAGATCTCATGTGAGTTTCTCTGTTATATTATACAGTACGTATTTCTTTCAATAGCTAATTATCACTTTGTTATTTGATAATTAATAAATAGTGTTCTATTCACTGTGACTACAAATACACTTGGTTTGATGATTTGTTAACGGGAGGTAATTCATTTTGTTAATACCACTAAGTTCCCCCGCCATCATGGCTGCTGATAACTATAAAACTATTTTGATGTTGGAACTTGGAACATCATATGGCCTGCTTTCCAAAGAAAATAAATTAGTATTATTAAGCTTAATATTAGTGGCAGATAGGCTATAAATAATATTGCTCTCGAGACCTTTCTTTTAACGTAAGAACCTTTCTAAAATTGCAGTATGTGAGTATACATACAGTAAATGGTTTCCTCAATGTTTGTTCCGACACATACCATCTGTCGCTTTTTCCGACAGAATTCTGGCAGATACTAGTTACCGACCATGGATTCTGCGACAACCTATGTTTGTAACAAATCCGTCGGAACCACTTATACCGACGGATTCCCACAGAAACGGCCGTCGCTAAGGCCAGTTGTGTAGCAGTGAGTGTTCCCATGTCTTTATCATATCCTTTATAACCCGTTCGCCTTTATATGTTTTAACCTGTTTGCCTTTTAGAATAGTTATATGACAGTGCATGAAATTAAATTATATAAGCATGTGCAATATTTTTGATGCAATAAAAGTAAAGTAATTAGACGTTTTAACTGACCAAACAATACACCGCCGCAACGCACGAGTATTTAATACTCGTTTAGTACAACAAGCAATTCATATGTTTGTTATGTTTATTTTTATGGCAAAATAGAACTATATGAAACGCCAAAGCTAAAAAAAAGCTAGAATGTCTAGGCGTCAACAAGTTAGAATGACTAAAATATGGTCATATAAAAAAAAGGAGCTAATTTTTCAAATGGAATAATGGGTGGCTTATATTGACTTCAAACAAAGTGTATTAAGATAAAGTTTATTATTGTGGCACCTTTCACATTAACTTCAAACAAACAATCATTCATTTTCCAAATTCTAATGGCTGAAATAGTTGTTAGCGCAGTCGTGCATGTGCTCGTTGAGAAGCTAATCTCTGGTGACTTGATGAAGCTAGCTCGATCTGAAGGAATCGATTCTCAGTTGAAAAAATGGAAGAAAAGCTTGCAACTGATCCAAGCTGTGCTTGCTGATGCTGGTCAGAAGCACATTACACAAAAACATGTTGAAGTGTGGCTGCACGAGCTCCAGGATCTAGCTTATGACATAGACGATGTACTTGATGATATGGCTACTGAAGCTTTTCGCAGAAAGTTGAATCAAGAACCACAAACCAGTACCAGCACGAGTAAGGTACTGAAGATCATCCCGACTTCTTGTACTAATTACACTCCCCATAACATCTTGTATGGCCGTAAGATAAGCTCTAAGCTAGATGAAATTACCAATAAGCTGCATGATCTTGTTGAAGAGAAAATTAACCTAGGCTTGAATGTTAATGTGAAAGTTGAAAGATCAAATAGGACAAACAAACGATTGGAGCAAACTTCATTGGTTGATGAGTCCAAAGTTTTGGGTCGGGAAGGGGATAAAGATGCACTGCTAGAGAAGTTGTTGGGGGATGAAGCTTGTAATCAAAATGTTAGTGTCGTGTCGATAGTTGGTCTGGGTGGGATTGGCAAAACAACTCTTGCAAAAGTTCTGTACAATGATGACAAAGTTAAGACTCACTTTGAACTCAGGGCATGGGTTTGTGTTTCGGAAGAGTTTGATGTATTCAATATTAGCAAGGCTATTTTTCAAGCTGTAAATGGGGAAAACAAAGATTTTGCTAATCTAGATCTTCTTCATGTTGCACTCAAGGAAAAACTTTCACAGAAAAAGTTCCTAGTTGTTCTAGACGATGTTTGGAACGAAGACCACAATGAGTGGGAACTCCTGCAAGGCCCATTTGTCGTTGGGGCCCCTGGCAGTAAAATTATCGTGACCACGCGGAAGACCATGGTTGCATCAGTTATGAACTCTGTTGAACCTCACAATCTAGAAGTTTTGTCAAATGAAACATCTTTGTCTCTATTTGCTAAATGCGCGCTAGATGAACAAAACTTTGACAAACTTCCATCACTTAAAATGATTGCTCAAGGTATCATTGACAAATGTGATGGTCTGCCTTTGGCTTTGGTTACACTAGGAAGGGTATTGAAGACAAAAGGAAATGAAGGTGATTGGGAGGAGTTGTTGAATAGTGATATATGGAATCTACATGATGGAAGTAATATTCTTCCGGCTCTCAAACTAAGCTACTATGATCTCCCCGGATCTAAAACAATTGTTTGCTTACTGCTCCTTATTTCGAAAGACTACTTGTTTGACAAGAATAAGTTAGTCCTGCTGTGGATGGCACAAGGTTTTCTGTCTCGACCAATGGGAAACAAGTCAATGGAGAGTTTAGGTTGCCACTATTTCAAGAGCTAAAGTCAAGGTCGTTTTTCAGCATTCGCGAATGATGTGTCACTATACACAATGCATGACCTGATGAATGACTTGGCCGTGAGTGTTGCGAGAGAGTTTAACTTTATGTTGGATGATAAGATTGATGAAAATGGTAGGACCGAAGTTTTTGAGAAGATGCGTCACTTTTCGTTTGTAAGTCAACAAAATCTGGTGTATAGAAAGTTGAAGGAATTACATAGAGCTAAATGCTTGCGAACGTTCTTACCGGTGTCGGTTGGTATGGAAGGTGTCTTCACACGATTCTGCTCAATGGACAATATTCTTGTTGAGCTGATGCCTCAATTAAAGTTCCTAAGGGTACTAAGTTTAACGCATGATTCGATTAAAGAGGTACCACAATCAATTGGCAGTCTCATTCATTTGCGATACCTCAATTTTTCACAAACATACATCAAACAAATACCAGAACAAGTCAGCGACTTGTATAATCTACAAAGCTTGTTAGTTCGTGATTGTATGGGCTTATCTACCTTGCCAGTCAGTTTTGTAAAGTTAATAAACCTGAGACATCTTGACATTGGCGGTACTCCATTGTTGAAAAAGATGCCGTTAGGGATTGGTGGGTTGACAGGTCTACAAACTCTATCTAAGGTTTGTATCGAAGGAGCTAATGGGTTTAAAATATATGAGCTTAAGGGCCTATCAGAACTTCAAGGAAGACTTGCCATTGAGGGGTTGGACAAAGTGATAGATCCGACACAAGCAACGGACGCCAGCTTACAACAAAAGAAGGGTCTTGATGATTTGAATCTTGAATGGAGTAGTAACTTTGATGATAATAGGAATTCAATGGTTGAATATCAAGTACTTGAAAGGCTAAGGCCTTATTGTAAGTTGCGAAAACTGAAGATTTTGTGGTATGGGGGATTGAAATTTCCTAGTTGGGTCGGGGACTCCTCATTCGATCAGTTAACAGAGCTTGTATTAGATGGGTGTCGAAAATGCACACACTTAACACTTGGGCAATTAAGTTCACTTCGGAAGTTGTCTGTGAAAAGAATGCTTGAGGTGAAGACTGTGGGTCCTTTTAAAGGAATTGCATTTCCATCTCTTGAAATTTTGGAAGTTGTGGATATGCAAGGTTTAGAGATGTGGTCAACTGCTATGTCCTTTCCTCGTCTTCATGATATTTCTATATTCAAATGTCCGAAACTTGATAAGGTATCAATCGGATTGCTTCCGTCACTAAATGATTTAATTATACAACGATGTTGCGAACCACTGTTAAGACCCATCGCTTGTATGTCTTCGTCAATTATTAGATTGACACTCTTCGAAGTTAAAGGACTTACTCACCTGCAAGAAGTGTTAAAACATCTTGGGGCACTTGAAACTCTAGACATTACGTCCTGTGATGAATTAAAATACTTGTGGGAATCAGAATCGGTGGCATGCACGTTTCTTGTGAGTTTACAAAGGTTGTTTGTAAGTCGCTGTGAAAGTTTAGCATCGTTGGCAGAGAAAGAGGTTAATGTGGGGAGTAGCATGGAATCTGTTAGAGAAGTGTATCTTGCAGATTGTAAAATGCTAGAGAGTTACAATTGTCCTAATAATGTTGAGAGCTTGAAGATAAAGGGTTGTTCTTCAATGTCATGCTTGACCTCTCCAATGATTCTTGATATTCCAGATAAAGGTTGTGATTATCTGAGTCCATTTTCCAGTTTTTGCCTAAAGTATCTTGAGATCAGTGAATGCGAGAATCTAAATTCATTTCCTCTTGAGCATTTGCAAAGTTTAACATCTTTGGAAGAGATGGTGATACGTGATTGTCCAAACATGGACTATTCATTTCCTTGTGGGTTGTGGCCTCCTAATCTAAAGAAATTAAGAATAGGATGCCTAAAAAAGCCTATGTCAGAATGGGGGCTTCAAAATTACCCAACCTCGCTTGTTACTCTTACATTATATGGCAGAGATTCAGGAGTAGTTTCATTCGAGATGGAAGAAAATGCAAGCAATGCTACTTTAAAATCTTTTCTTCTTCCGTCATCTCTAACTTCCCTATTGGTCATAGATTTTACAGAGGTGGAATCACTTTCAGAAGTCTTACAACACCTCACTCGCCTTGAGATGCTTCAAGTTAATTTATGCCCGCAACTTAGAGACCTGCCAGAGTCAAGTTCATCTTTAAGAGTAAATGTGTTAAGTAGATAAACGCATCCCAGCTATATCGCACATGTCATGGTATCTGATTACTATTAGTCTAGTAAATTTATGTGTTGACTTATTATAAATATGGGCCTAGCCCAATAGCTGCATTACACGGTTTGTATTGTATCCATAACAAGGATTGCCCGAAAACGCCGATCGGTCAAATTATGCACAAAGTATCTCCAAAAATATACAAACAACACACAAAAAGTGCTAAAACCTGAATTTGTACCTAGATGTCGCTGGGGCATTTTTGGTAGTGTATAAGCTTATGTCGCCAAACCCACCCAAACATACCCATTTCACCCACTTCAACACCTACCTCACCCCATTTCTGCATCCCCGAACGCAACCATGTGATCCCATTTCAGTCCCTATCTACAGGTTACCACAAATCTAAGTAACTTCTGTTGCCATCTTCACAAAACGATACAAATATTGAAGTCATGAAATATAGCCCAATTCAAATTACGGATAAGTGAAAAAATAAGCTAAAAGCAGACAATGACTTAGATTTTAACAATTAATCTAGAATCCCTTAATCACACAAACTAACATTTTGAATCTATAAAATGATTTCATCGTCAATCCCATAAAGTGAAAAGGTAGAAATGAACTTCAAAAACCATGTTTGTGTTAAAACAGAAAAGATTGAAGGGATCAGCTAGATTGGTAGATAATTGCATCATATCCCGTTAATTTAGAAGTGCAAATCTCTGGTTTTTTTTTCCTCCAAGTTGACAGCAACCATTTATAGTTTTCCATATTTAGATAATTGTAATTCCCTAAAAAACACAATTTAGAAATATATAATAAAAGGCCTCTTGATATCATGGCATCGTGAGCGAGCTCAATCCTCATATACCTTCCGATTTTCCAAGTACCCTCAAATCAAT
>CM040240.1:34365112-34430591 GCA_022545495.1 Chrysanthemum lavandulifolium
TTTTCTTTAATTTGCATTTAAGCCCAGTAATTTACAAAACTTTTCTTTAGGTATAAATATCTCAAAATTCTTCTTGATCACTATCCTTAGTGATTATTACGACATCTGTCGTGTTAAACACCATTCATCCTCCGTGGGACTTAACGACTGAGAATCCACTATATTCCTCGATCTTAATTGCATTTGCCTTACATTTGTTTTAAGTTTATTCTGGTTAACCATTCATGAGTGGTTAGCTTGTGTGATTAAACTTGACCGTTAGGGGAATGAATCGGTAGTCTATTTTGTTTTGTCTCAACCATAGAACCTAAGAATACACAAGCCATAAAGATGAAAGTTGGGTAATGGCTATGCAAGAAGAGTTAAATCAATTTGTTTAACGATGCTTGGACACTTGTCCCTTCACCTAGTAATCAAACTATAATAGGAACCAAATGGGTATATGAAAACAAGTTAGATGCAAGCGGTGTAGTGTCTAGAAACAAAGCTAGACTCGTTGCCCAAGGGTATAATCAACAAGAAAGAATAGACTTTGATGAGACCTATGCCCCGTGGCTAGATTAGAGTCTATAAGAATACTTCTTGCTTATGCTTGTGCTAATGATCTTAAGCTTTATCAAATGGATGTCAAAAGTGCTTTTCTAAATGGTTTTATTAATGAAGAAGTATATGTAGCTCAACCTCAGGGACTTCATCGATTTTGAAAAACCTAAACATGTGTATAAGCTAAAGAAAGCCCTTCGGTCTTAAACAAGCTCCAAAAGCTTGGTATGATAGACTCAAGTCATTCTTAATCAAACACAACTACACCATGGGGTTAGTTGATAACACACTTTACTAAGAAAAGAGTCACATATAATCATTGTTCGAATATCGTAGATGATATTATATCCGGATCTACTTGTCAAGACATGTCGATGATTTCTCTAAAATCATGCATGAGAGTTCGAGATGAGTATGATGGGAGAACTTAGTTTCTTTCTTGGTCTACAAATCAAACAAGTAGAAGATGGTATCTTCTTTATTCAATCTAAATACATTAAGAAATGTTAAAGAAGTTTCGTTTAGAAGAGTCAAAACCAATTAGGACACCAATGTCATCCGACACTAAGTTCACAAAAGATGAAGGCGGTGAATCGTTGATAACACAAAATATCATGGCATGATTGGTGAGTCTTCTCTCACCTCCGGCTAGTAGGCGGATATCATGTTTAGTGTTTATCTATGTGCTAGGTTTCAATAAGATCCTAAAACATCACATCTAGAAGCCGTCAAAAGGATATTTAGGTACATTAAGTACAACTCAATTAGGATTATGGTATCCTAAAGAAGTGCAGGAGTAGAAACAATTGTATATGATTCGACCATGCGGTGATTATGTTGACGAAAAAGTACAAGTGGGTATGTACTTTTAAGGGATGTTGTTTAACATCTTGGTTCTCGAAGAAACAAAGCGGCATTAGCAATATCAACAACGAAGGCGAATATGTCTCTGTAAGCAAAGCATGCCAACAAGCACTATGGATGAAACAAGCGTTGGTTGACTAAGAAATTCATCTAAGAGACATAGCCATTCTATGTGAAAGCAAGAAGGTGCCATAGATTTAAGCAAGAATCCGGTGTTGCATTCGCACAAAGCATATAGAAATTCGTCATCACTTGAGAGACAATGTTCAAAGGGAACATCTCTATTGAGAAGGTAACGTCCGAAGACAACATAATGACGTCCTCACCAAACCGTTGAAGCGAGAACAATTCAACCTACCGTCTTGGTCTTGGTCTCATGGAACAATCATCGTAATTTACTTTCTAACTCTACAAGGTATGTAAACACTAGCCTTCTTTGCTACGAGTCTAGGATCTCTATTTCACGCACAACTCACAAGCAATATGGGAATTTTCAAAACCAAGATAAGTTTTTAACTTATAACTCATAGTTTTCTCTTATTTTCTTTCAAAATAAGTACAAGTTGCAAACACGTAATTACATACATCCTCTTTTCAAAGGATAAATGTTTTCACATAGAAACTACTTTTCAAAACGTTTTCTAAATGATACCTCTTCCATTATCAATTTCACAAAGCAATTTCTCACGACTAGGACAAATCGCTTTTCATTATTAATACAAAGTAAAACCCGTTTCATTGCATCTCATGTCTTTTGAATGCTAAAAGGACACATAACTAATATGTGTTTTGGTACATTCATTTAAGGAACAATGAATTAGGAGCACTCGGGTTATCTCACATAATAGTATGCTTTTCACTTCTAGTTTATTTTTCTTTTCATTTTAGGAGTCGAGATAACCGCAACTCAAATGGTTTGCATATAAGCACACTAGGCACAAATGTTTCCAAAGGAAAATTTTGAGATGCACGAATCACGATTACCACGAATCCCAGCCTTAATGTTGTGGGATCCGTGAGACGGAAACTAGTTTATCTTCTATTTTCTCGCTTCATTTTGGAGTATGTGATTTAATGCTTGTTTTCTCATGATCACATGCCTTAAATTCATATCTAATCATTAGATTTTAATCCGCATTTTGGTTGACATTCATTACAATGCTTTTTTTTTTCTATAAGTAGGATTCCCAACATTGCTTGCTATTCATCTCATCCTCTGAAACAAACACCATGTCTTCCAAAGATCTTCCAACTTAGATGAATCACCTAGTGCAACCAATTCATTTCAAAATCCAAACTTTATCCTCCACTTCCAAAATACCACACTCAAAATCTAGGATATCCATGAGGATTAGCATCCGGCCTTGTTGTACAAAACCATCATCGAATGGCTCATCACCAACCACTAACTCCCCACAAGATGCTTCCATTATAGCACATCCTTCATCACCAACAAGTACACCAACTTCATCACCCATCACTTCCCACCCAAAGTCGCTCTTTTGGAACTCCTTAAGACTCAACAAGATCTCAACAACTAAAACAAAAATAAATAGCCTTTTGACACCTCCCACTTCTCCAACACAATTTTCAAAGACCTTGAAACATCACCACCTTTTAGCTCCCATTAAGCTATAAGAACATCCAGGTTCTTTTCCACCACCACTTCTAAACATTCCGGACTTTGATCCGTATTTTCCTATTTTTCCACCACATCTTCCGCATCTCACAAATCAAAATATTTCGGAAAATTTCCGCACTCATTACCCACATCACTTACATTGTAAACATTGCCAATCCACTAGGGATATTGCAATAGAAATTAGGGAAGAAATGCAATTCATACTCAACCTCATTCTTGATCGCATCAATATCATTACTCATCAAAACCTTCATCCATAACCTTATGCGAGCATGGAAGGAATCTTTATTACTATTGTTTATGTTTCTTAGTATTTTTCTTTTGAGTCATTTTTAAGAACAAGTCTTGTTCTTACTCTTACATGCTTGTATGTGGCATAAATACCACTACATTTTGTTGTTTTATTACAAGGCCTTGTTTACATACCTTGGCTCCCAATCTTGATTCTCATCAATCACAAGATTACGAATGCATGTTACTACTAACCTTTTCTTTGTAGGATTTTTTATTTCTCTTCACTTGGCGCTTTGAAACTAAATGGAGCTACCGTCGAGGGAGTAGCGATCGATGGACTATTTTCCACATTTATTTCTTGATGGGGTAACTTTTGTTTCAACAAAATGGAGAATAAGTAAAACTTAGGGCTTTCAAAACATACATCTAATCTTAAGTTTACTCATCATAACATTATGTTTTGTCATCAACAAAAGGGAATTGTTAATACAAATAAACCGTAAGCGTTTATTAATATTTTGCGATCTCTTTGTGTTTTATTGATAACAAATATAATGTTATCATAAATAAATTAGAAGGATACATGTTATTTTTGTATAGCATTTACATATAGTCATTTAATACAAATTGTTGTAATAAATCATTTGTTGTAATAGTTTATTAGGATGGGTAAAAATCACAACCCATGGATCATATCCATAACCCATGGTATTGACCCATACCACTTTTGACTAGATGCATTGCATCTATTAGATACATTGTATCTAATGAAATACCCATGGACCAACCCATGACCCATGTCCCATAACCAAAAACCCATGGGCGAGGGCGTCCACGGATCCCTAGGTTTACAGAGGCGGATCCCTTGAGGGAGGGATCCGTGGGATCCAGGAAAGCGATGGCAATTTTTCCAATAAATAGAGAGCCATTTCTCTATTCTAACTCACCCCTCTTCTTACTAACTCTCTCATATACTCATTTCTCTTCTAACAAAGATCACTTTATCTAGAGTTGTTCTTCTCTTTCTTTAGTGATTCTCATATAGGTCCTTCTCTCAAGCGAGATCACGAGCATTCTAAGTCATCCAAGCAAGGGTCCTTGATTGATTTGTTCCTCACAAGATTTACGTATCAAAGATCTTGTATTTGATATTTCACATAGTTGTTGTGTAATAGTCGTGTTGGTTTGGTCCCGTGTTCACGGACTCGGTATTTAGCTTTGTCTTAGGAAAAGGTGTAAGAAACATTGTGAAGGCTTCTCCGCCAAGTTGAAGGTTTGTTGACATAGTGCTTGAACTCTCGAGTAAGTGACTCGGGAGTGGAGTAGAGCGAGAAGGTGTCCTTGTGGCGAACCACTACTCGTCGGTTGTGTCATTTCTATCCCTTACTTTACTTTGTTACTTGCATTACCATTAGATCTATACTTTCTCATCATCAATACAATTTCACATAATATGAATCTAAAGTTTTTGAAACTAACTTAAAATTGTAAAACTATTAACCCCCCACTTTCTAGTTTTCCACGGATATTTTATGTGAAAGAGTGAATTTAATGAGTACTTAAGAATAATCTCTTACGGTTCAACATCTCAAGGTTGGATGCGCACCAGAGAGTGCTCAATTGTAATGCCAAAGATCTCGGGATAAATATCTTTGAAACACAAAAACAAGTGCTAGAGACAAGAGTAAGGATGTTGGAGGCAAGACTTGAAATGAAAAGTTCACGATGACCACGCATGTCGATTCGGATGCATTACTTCATGGTACTGTTAGGTGACATGGAAAATCTTAAGTATGTAGTAGTAATTGTTCTTCTTCTTGTAGTAGTTGTTGTTGTTGTTGTTGATGATGATGATGTTGTTGATGTTGTTGTTGTTGAATTATCGTATGTTTAACTAATTCGTGTATTATCTTTCAAGCATTTTTATAAATCAAAGCACATCTTTGGATTGTAAAAGTGACCATGTTCTTAGTTAATCAGTTATGGTGTCCAAACACCTCTTTCCAATACTAAATTACATATGCTTAAAGAATGGCCGAAGAAACAATATCAAAATTAACAAACGAATTAAGAACCATATTAATTCATCATAAATTTATTATTTTGTTTTCCCATAGCTATATATCTACTCTGTTAAATCAAGTCTCATTAATAAATCCCAGCAGTTAGATAACACGGAATACAACCAGGTGCTCAAATTCAAGTCTTCATTTCTTTGACCAAATATTTTGTAAACTCCCTATTCTACCTCCACCCTCCCTTTATAAACCCCTCAATTATTTAGGGTTTCATTTTTGGGTTTCTAGGGTTTTAAGAAAATGGGTGTGGAGAGAAAACGAGGACGGTGAAGTGGTTTAATGACACAAAGGGTTTGGAGTTATAGCAGACGATGGAACTTAAGATATGTTGTTTAATTTTAAAATAGTTTAGGGTTTTACGTGTGAAAAGACTATCAATCATCGGGGTTTTGGTTGTGTATTAATAGTTGCAATAAAGTGTATTTTTGTAAATATTACTTGTTAGGGACATGTCCAGCGGGAAAAGTTTAAGCGGGAACAAAGGCGGGAACAATTAGCATGCTTTTGACTTTGGTCAAATTTTGGTAAAGTGAAATACACTTTTGGCGGGGACACGTTAATTTTGACTAGCGGTCAAACTTTGTTAAAATCCAGCAGACTTCGCGGAGGACTTGTCCCTTGAAAGTGGTCGTTAATTTTCTCTAACGATCGACGTATTTATGTGCCACGTCGATTTTATTTTTCGTTTAGTGACTTTGGCGGGACAGGCGTCACCGAAAGTCTCTCGCCCATCCATCCGATTGTTGTGTCTTGGTTATAGTTGGTCCCTGATAAAACCATTGTGTTGTTCTCTATTTCGATGTGCCAATCTCTCTGCTTTTGAAAAATCTTGTATGTGTCTCACAATTTTTCCGGTTTGGATGTTTACTTTCTCTCACACATTCATTCTTCTCTCAAGTAGTAAACACAGACATGTCACATGTTAAACCAAAAGGCCGAATTCAAAAATATGTTGAAGAAAAAACAAAAATGACCACTACACAAAACTATATAAGTGGTATGCAAGCTATATTTTCATGCAATGCCCCATTCTTTTAGGAAGGAATTGAGAAAACAATCAAAATATTTCAACGATATTTCTTTTAGTTTTTACTTTTTATTGACGACAAGATATAAAAGCGAAATGATAAAATATATAGCTAGGGTGAATGCATTACAAAGACAAACATATAAAACATGCAAAAGCATATAAAAGCGGCCAAAAAAATGAAAATGGATAAGCAGATGAAAACATATAAAAGCGAATAAATCTGACGAAAGCGTATAAAGCAGGATGAAAGCATTATAAAAGGGCGAAAACATATAAATAAAAACATAAGCGTATAAAGCAGATGACGATATATAAAAAGCGGATGGCGTATATAAGCAGACAAAGCGTATAAAATCGGACAAAAGTATAAAAAATGGACAAATATGTATAAAGCGGATAATAATATATATATATATAAATGGACTAAAGCGACATAAAAGTGGACAAAAGCGTGCGAAAACATTTAAAGCGGGCGAAAACATATGAAAACATATAAAAAGGCGACAACGTAGAAAAACAAGCGAAAATAGATATTAAATCAACAAGAAAAATGTTAAAATGAATGTGAAATGGTATATTTACACCCTTTGGATGCTTAGTCTAGTGGTTGAGGCGATTGCTTTGTGAAGCAAAAGACTCGAGTTCGATCTCTGCCCATTTTAATTTATTTTAAAAAATGAGGGCCGGATTGCAAACAATATTAATGGAGGGACTAACGGTACAAATATTTTCTTTCACCCTGACTCTTGGAGAAACTAACGGACCATCAAAATAAGGGTATTATGGGTTACTAGTTTCAAAAATTGGTATGTCTAGTGTAATTAAAATGGAATAGGGACTACAGTGTTATTTGGGGTAAACCATAATGACGAATCATGTAATGTTTAAAAAAAACCAAAATTGTAAAGTCATCAATTATTTAAGCCAACTTGATGGAAAAAGAAAATAAACAAGAATGCACTATAAGTAAAAGCACTTTTATATTGGCATGTTTGTGTTTATGATTATCACTTCAACTTTTCAAAATGCAACATAAAATATTCCGAATGATACCCTTTTATAAACTAGATGGTTGGGAAGGTAGGAAGATTCTGGATGGGTCACTAAATATGACTTGTTCCATGCATCCCTTTCATGGGCTTGTCTTGATTGGGAAAAATTTATATATTTATAACAACTTTAGTGAGAACTCGTTATAAACCGAAGAAAATTGACCATGCATGGCAAAACAACTGACTAAAATGTGTTTGGCAATCACGGGGCTATCATTGCATGTAGCGGTCAAGATCACTTTACGAGGAAAAGTATACCGGCTAAAAAATATACATTGACACGAAAAGTCTTCATTTGACTTGAAAGCAATGATATTTATTTTTAACATCATATATTTTCGGGTAGTCAATCATTTAGTGATTATAGCAATTTGCAATGGCCACAATCCTTTATCTCCTTAACTTTACTTTTTATACCATTTGGTTGTAGCACAACAAACTATGATTACGTGTACCGGTTAGTAGCGTCAATCACAATGACGAACAATGTCATACCATGGCTCTCATCCTCTAGCGGTTTGGCTTTAGGTTTCAACAAAGTCGGGAAAAGATCTTTTGTGTTATCGATATGGTATGACAAGAGGATCAAAGGTTGAGCTAACTAATGTTGGACACTTAATGTTATAGAAATAAAGATTAGGGTAGTTTAGTGTTAATCAGTGTAGAAATTTGGTCACTTGAGACATCAAATATTACCGTTTTAGTTATAAGGTTTATAGCGTTTAGAAAAACATTGTGGCGATTACTTTTGTAGAATCGGTATGCCTCTTTCAATAGTACGATTCATTATGTATAAATAGATGTTAGGAATACGTAAACATCATCGAGTTGTTAATCATTCAACATGATCAATCAATTCAATACAACATAATCATTATTATGTTTGATGATTAGAATCATGCTTGTTAATCTTGTGAATATATTCGATCACGGAAACAATTATGGAACTTGTAAAACTCGACATGGTATCGAGCCGGTTGCAAGATTACAAGTCATGATGTTGGACCCTTAATGTTATAGAAATAAAGATTAGGGTAGTTTAATTATGTATGGGTTAGGTCAGAAACATCAAATATAACCGTTTTAGTTATAAGGTTTATAACGTTTAGAAAAACATTGTGGCGATTACTTTTTAGAATCGGTATGCCTCTTCCATTGGTACCGATTCAATATGTATAAATAGATGTTAGGAATCTGTAAACATCATCAGTTGTTAATCATTCAACACGATCAATCAATTCAATACAACATAATCATTATTATGTTGTGATAATCCGAATCATGCTTGTTAATATTGTGAATATATTCGATCCTAGAAACAATTATGGAACCTATAAAACTCAACAGCTAATGGACGTGGACTTGTACTGAGTGATCCTCAAGGAAGCGAAATATGGACCTTGGGCTCTATATCTGATCTTGCATATGGTGTTATGAATGACACAGGTAACTTTGTGCTCGTTGGTAACGATTCACGCAAGATATGGGAGAGTTATAATTTTCCAGGAGATACCCTGTTGCCTACTCAGGTTATGGAGAGAGGTGGAGTGTTGAATTCGAAAAGGGGCGAAACAAACTTCACTGGAGGAAGATTCCAGTTGCGTATGCTTCAAGATGGAAATCTTGTTCTAAATACTCGAGATATAACTTCCAATTATGCTTATAAATCTTATTATTCTAATAACACGTCTGATTCTGGTGAAAAAATGGTTTTTGATGCGAGCGGTTATATGTATATATTAAGAAGAAATGCTCAAAGAAAGTGCATCGTATCCCTCCACCAATCACAAGAAAAAATAAAGACCGTAGAAGTTTGATACTATTAGGATCAGTTTTCTTAAGTGCCTCTATGCTTGTAAATATCATATTAATCGGCGTGATTTGTGTTGGTTTCTTTCTAATCTACAGAAAGACACCCAGAAATGTTTATTCAAGTAGTAACACCGTCGACACCAATGTGACTCGTTATACATATCAAGAGCTATTCAAAGCGACTGATGGGTTTAAGGATGAACTGGGGAAGGGGTCTTTTGGAATAGTCTATAAAGGGATACTAGGATTAAATGATGTTGCAATGAAGAAACTAGATAGGGTGTTTAAAGATGCGGAGAAGGAATTCAAAGCCGAGGTTAATGCTATTGCAAGGACTCATCACAAAAATTTGGTGCAGCTTCTTGGCTATTGTGATGATAGTGAGCAGCGGCTATTGATTTATGAGTACATGAGTAATGGCACTTTGGCAGTCTTTCTATTTGGAGACATAAGACCTAGTTGGAAACAAAGAAGTAATATTGCTGTAGGCATTGCTAAGGGACTCTCGTACCTCCATGAGGAATGTAGTACACAGGTCATCCATTGTGACATAAAGCCTCAAAATATTCTTTTTGATTAGTACTACAATGAGAAGATTTCCGACTTTGGATTAGCAAAGATTTTGATGATGAATCAAAGTCGAACAAGTACTAGAATAAGAGGTACAAAAGGATATGTTGCTCCAGAATGGTTTAGGAACATCCCCGTCACAGTAAAGGTTGACGTGTATATATAGCTTTGGTGTCTTGCTACTAGAGATCATATCATGCCGAAAGAGTGTGCATTTTGAGAGTGGTAATGAAGACAGGGCTATTTTAACTGATTAGGCATGGGACTGCTATCAAGAAGGCATACTGAATGAATTTGTTGAAAATGATATGGAGGCCTTAGATGACTTCAAGAAGCTAATGACATTTTTGATGGTCGATCTTAATTTGGTGTGTCCAAGAAAATCCATCTCTGAGGCCAACCATTCCCTTTTTCTATAACTAACCCATGGTTAATACTAAAAAACTATGCTTGTACTCCGCAAAACAGGCCGTATCATTGAGGGGCTAATTTGTGTTATCTGTTGATTAAGTGCTCCATGTATTACACAAGTTTACTAATGCTTCAATGTAGATAGTTCTAAGTGTTGGGAAATTTAGTGCACTTGTGGGATTAGTTCACACCTGGTTTTGGGTTAGGAGGTACGGAAAGTACACCCATGAGGTCCCTGAACACCCTGACTCAATAGTGGTTAGTGCTGGTAGTATTGGTTACTACTGTTAGTGTAATGTGATGGTTCTATTGGTAGTGTATTTGGTTCTGTTGCTAGTGTATTGGTTACTCTTTGGTA
Source organism: Chrysanthemum lavandulifolium (assembly GCA_022545495.1). Classification (NCBI taxonomy): domain Eukaryota; kingdom Viridiplantae; phylum Streptophyta; class Magnoliopsida; order Asterales; family Asteraceae; genus Chrysanthemum; species Chrysanthemum lavandulifolium. The sequence continues at coordinate 34,375,707 of CM040240.1, forward strand.
GTGTAATGGCGATGGTTCTATTTGGTAGTGTAATTGGTTCCTGCTTTGCTAGTGTAATGGTTCCCACCGGTAGTGTTGCGTTGATTAATTTATATGACTTTGACTCATTCAGTGGTATTATGGTTGCTTTATTACCACGTTTAATTGGTCATGTAACCACTATTCCTATGATAATGGAGGCTTATTATGGGTGATTAATTGGCCGTTAATCATTCATAATGTCCATTGACTAGGAGTGAGTATTCTCTACTATAAATAGAGATGGACTTCATCAGCATGAAGATACGGAGAAAGATACTGAAATCAGGAGAAACAAAAAGAAAACGTAAACACTTATAAGCGTAAGGGTTATTGATTGTGCCTAATTCAATAACTAACATTTGGTCTTATCCCAAGTAGATATTCGTGTAATCCATGCATAGGGTCGAATAGTTTACTTTGGAAAGTGATTACACGATTCCAAGTGATATCCGGTAACCACCTAGTGGTATTGCAGTTGCTGCTGATTGTCTTAACCCTGTTTTAGGAACTACTACCAACAATCAAAGTAAACTATTTTGTGATAATCAATGGCTGCTGCTGCAATGAAACACATGGCTTCAAACTTTGCAAAGCTTGATAAGTTTGAAGGGGTGGACTTTAGGAGATGGCAGAAGAAGATGCACTTCTTGCTGTCAAGCATGAGTGTGGTGTATGTGCCAACCACACATATTCCTGATGATGGGGATGATGCTACTGTGGAGCAGATCATGAGAAGGAGCAAATGGGATAATGATGACTACATTTGCATAGGTTTAATTATCAATGGTATGTCTGATTCTCTCTTTGACATTTATCAGAATTTTGAATCTTCCAAAGAACTATGGGATTCCTTAGATGCCAAATATATGGCTGAGGATGCATCAAGTAAGAAGTTCCTTGTAAGTAATGTCACAAATTACAAAATGACTGATTTCAGACCAGTTATGGAACAATACAATGAACTTCTTGGTATACTTGAAAGGTTTACACAACACAATATGCACATGGATGAGGCTATTTCAGTCTCTTGTGTCATTGATAAACTCCCCCCTTCTTGGAAAGATTTCAAGCATACCTTGAAACATAAGAAGGAGGAGTTAACTCTCGTTGAGTTGGGCAGTCATCTGCGCATTGAGGAATCTCTTAGGGTGCGGGATAATGACAAGCCAAGAGTAGCATGGTGCATCTGTTTTCAATATGGTGGAGCATAATAACTCCACGGTACAATGACAAGAAAGGAAGCGTAAACATCATGATAACAGAGGCGGATCCTAACAAGAAAACACCTACTTGTTAGAAATGTGGCAAAGCGGTCACATTAAAAGGGATTGCAAAGGTGTTAAGGTTGGTGGTAAAGCCAATGGATCGAGCACTAATAGTTTAGGGAGTGCTTATTATGGCGCTTTATGACCATTTTAATTGGTCATGTAACCACTATTCCTATGATAATGGAGGCTTATTATGGGTGATTAATTGGCCGTTAATCATTCATAATGTCCATTGACTAGAAGTGGGTATTCTCTACTATAAATAGAGATGGACTTCATCAGCATGAAGATACGGAGAAAGATACTGAAATCAGGAGAAACAAACAGAAATCGTAAAAACTTATAAGCGCAAGGGTTATTGATTGTGCCTAATTCAATAACTAACATTTGGTCTTATCCCAAGTAGATATTCGTATAATCCATGCATAGGGTCGAATAGTTTACTTTGGAAAGTGATTACACGATTCCAAGTGATATCCGGTAACCACCTAGTGGTATTGCAGTTGCTGCTGATTGTCTTAACCCTGTTTTAGGAACTACTACCAACAATCAAAGTAAACTATTTTGTGATAATCAATGGCTGCTGCTGCAATGAAACACATGGCTTCAAACTTTGCAAAGCTTGATAAGTTTGAAGGGGTGGACTTTAGGAGATGGCAGAAGAAGATGCACTTCTTGTTGTCAAGCATGTGTGGTGTATGTGCCAACCACACATATTCCTGATGATGGGGATGATGCTACTGTGGAGCAGATCATGAGAAGGAGCAAATGGGATAATGATGACTACATTTGCATAGGTTTAATTATCAATGGTATGTCTGATTCTCTCTTTGACATTTATCAGAATTTTGAATCTTCCAAAGAACTATGGGATTCCTTAGATGCCAAATATATGGCTGAGGATGCATCAAGTAAGAAGTTCCTTGTAAGTAATGTCACAAATTACAAAATGACTGATTTCAGACCAGTTATGGAACAATACAATGAACTTCTTGGTATACTTGAAAGGTTTACACAACACAATATGCACATGGATGAGGCTATTTCAGTCTCTTGTGTCATTGATAAACTCCCCCCTTCTTGGAAAGATTTCAAGCATACCTTGAAACATAAGAAGGAGGAGTTAACTCTCGTTGAGTTGGGCAGTCATCTGCGCATTGAGGAATCTCTCAGGGTGCAGGATAATGACAAGCCAAAGAGTAGCACTGGTGCATCTGTTTTCAATATGGTGGAGCATAATAACTCCACCAGGTACAATGACAAGAAAGGAAAACGTAAACATCATGATAACACAAGGGCAGATCCTAACAAGAAGGAAACACCTACTTGTTAGAAATGTGGCAAAACTGGTCACATTAAAAGGGATTGCAAAGGTGTTAAGGTTGGTGGTAAAGCCAATGGATCAGGCACTAATAGTTTAGGGAGTGCTTATTATGACTGCTTTATGACCATTTTTAATTGGTCATGTAACCACTATTCCTATGATAATGGAGGCTTATTATGGGTGATTAATTGGCCGTTAATCATTCATAATGTCCATTGACTAGAAGTGGGTATTCTCTACTATAAATAGAGATGGACTTCATCAGCATGAAGATACGGAGAAAGATACTGAAATCAGGAGAAACAAACAGAAATCGTAAAAACTTATAAGCGCAAGGGTTATTGATTGTGCCTAATTCAATAACTAACATTTGGTCTTATCCCAAGTAGATATTCGTATAATCCAGGCATAGGGTCGAATAGTTTACTTTGGAAAGTGATTACACGATTCCAAGTGATATCCGGTAACCACCTAGTGGTATTGCAGTTGCTGCTGATTGTTTTAACCCTGTTCTAGAAACTACTACCAACACTAAGTACATGGGAATTTAAGGACGAATGTGCTTTGTTTTGCAGCTTGATATACATTTATATATTGCTAAACAAAAGAAAGCTATCATTTTTAAGATTATAAATTTTGGTAATTTATATGCAGATTACTTGGACCGCCTATTAAAAGGGGAGATATAAAGAATCGCTGATCATGCAAATTAAAGGTTGAAGCGCCAATGCTAGAGAAGTCTGAAATCTATTGCGGTATTGAACAAATTTTTTTTTTTTTTTTTTCAAAACAGCCAAGATATATAGGAAGATGTAGCTTTTCTTCCTGTTGTCACTGTGAACATTATTTAGGCACATCTTTAGGAGGGGAGGACTTTATGCAGCCAAAGAAAATTGTCTATCAGAAAGTTAAGATACAAAATGTATATGATTTTGGTAACCATTGTTTTTTTTGTAATTTGATGTAGAAAGTTCAAAGTAGGTTTCCAATTTGCATTACTTTTATGACAATGTCAAGATACGTACTTTAGAAGGTACGGGACACCTACGTAAATTTGTTGAAGTTTGAATCAATAACAACAACCTGTCACAAAAGACTTGGTTGACTCCAAAGGTCTTTCAGTTGACTAGAAAGCAATGATCCTTATATTATACTCCTTCCGTCTTGAAATAATTGTCCATATTTCCTTTTTTGGGTGTCTCAAAATAATTGTCCACCTTCTATTTTAGGTAATAAAAAGAGAATTTAGTGGAGGAATATTCTATTTGAGTGGTTGAAATTTATAGGGGTCCCACTTTTATTAAACTATGTGCTTCTTGTCTGGTGACAATAATTTTGAGACGGAGGGAGTAACTTGTATCCTTCTTATTTACCGGGAAACTCTTTACCTAAAAAATAAATAAATAAATAATAAATAAATAAATAAATTAAAAAAAAGAAAAAAACTTGTATCCTTCTCATATAGATAATCATTCTAGCAATTTGCAATGACCAAGCTTCTATGTGTTATTCTTTTAACTTTTTGTGTGCCATTCATAGTTGTAGCACAACAAATGAATGGTTCTATACAAATTGGCGCTTCACTCACAGCAACAGAAAATGCCAGATCATGGCTTTCACCTTCCGGTGATTTTGCCTATGGGTTCCAACGAATTCGGGGCAAAGATAACTATGTGTTATCCATATGGTATGACAAGATACCTGACAAGACCATAATTTGGTATCCGCAAGGAAATCCCATGGTGTCTAGAGGGTCAAAAATTGAGCTAATCAATGGGCGTGGGCTCGTACTAAGTGATCCTCAAGGCAGAGATCTTTGGGTTTCAAGGCCCATCTCCAATCTTGCGTATGCTGTTATGAATGATACAGGTAACTTTCAGCTTTTTGATAGTGATTTTAGAAGGATATGGGAGAGTTTTAGTTTTCCTGCCAATACCATGTTGCCTACTCAGATTATGAAGAGAGGCGGAGTGATCAATTCAACAAAGAGCGAAACACACTACACTGGAGGAAGATTCCAGTTACGTCTGCTTGAAGATGGGAATCTTGTTCTTAATTCTCGAGATATACGTTCTAATTATGCTAACGAAGCTTACTATATCAGTGGCACTTATGATCCCTCAAACTCGACAAATTCAGGTGACCAGCTGATGTTTGATGCAACGGGATACATGTATATACTGAGAAGAAATGGTCAAAGAGTTAACCTTACTCCAGATGATGCACTTCCATCTGGAGATTATTATCACAGAGCTACTCTAGGCTTTGATGGTGTTTTTATTCAATACTATCACCCCAAAAGTTCTGTAGGCAACACAAGTTGGAGCGTTTCATGGTTGGTGCCGGAAACCATATGTCGTGATATCATCGGAGAAAAAGGTAGTGGGGCCTGTGGGTTTAACAATGTTTGCAGTCTTAATGGTGCTAGCCGGCCAAATTGTGAATGCCCACTAGGTTTGCCACTGTTAGATCCCAGTGATCCGTATGGTGACTGCAAGCTTAATTTCACTCCAAGCTGTAACGAAGATGAGCCATATTACAAGGGCGACTTCGATTTCATGGAGCTCACTGGTATTGATTGGCCAGGTACTGGAACTGTATATGTGCAAATGGATTCAATCAGCATGCAGGAATGCAAAGATTCATGTTTACATGATTGTTTATGCGCTGTGGCAATTCATGATGGTGATCAATGCTGGAAGAAGAGGCTGCCACTCTCTAATGGATGGACGAATGAATCACTTAGTATGAAGGCATTCCTGAAATATAGGAAAGAGGAACTTCCTCGTGTTAACTTTCCTCAGTTTCCAGGAAAGAAGAAAAACCAGAAAACAGTGATTACCATAATATCAGCCCTCCTAGGTAGTTCTGTGTTTGTAAATGTCATATTTATTGGTGCTATATGTCTTGGTTTCTTCCTCAACTACCAGAGAAAAACCAATAATCATTATCCAGATACTAAATCTCTCGATACCAATCTGCCTCATTTTACCTATCGAGAGCTAGTCGAAGCAACTAATGGGTTCAAAGAAGAAGTGGGAAAGGGGGCATTTGGGATAGTCTATAAAGGTGTAATAGGGCCAAACATTGTGGCAGTGAAAAAGTTGGATAGGGTGTTTAAAGATGGCGAAAAGGAATTCCAAACCGAAGTTAATACTATCGCAAGAACTCATCACAAAAATCTGGTACAACTTCTAGGCTATTGTGATGAAGGTGAGCAGCGGCTATTGGTTTACGAGTACATGAGTAACGGTACATTGGCGAGCTTTATTTTTGGAGACGAGAGGCCCAGTTGGAAACAAAGGAGGCACCTAGCGCTAGGGATTGCAAAGGGACTCGCGTACCTCCATGAAGAGTGTAGCACACAGATAATCCACTGTGATATAAAGCCTCAGAATATACTTCTTGATGAATACTACAATGCCAAGATTTCTGATTTTGGATTGGCAAAACTATTGATTAGGAATCAGAGTTGAACAAACACTGGAATCAGAGGAACAAAAGGATATGTTGCTCCAGAATGGTTCAGAAATACTCCCGTCACAACGAAGGTTGATGTTTTTAGCTTTGGTGTATTGATACTCGAGATCATTTCTTGCCGGAAGAGTGTTAAGGAGAATGAGAGTGGTAATGATTATGGAGCAATATTGACTGATTGGGCATGGGACTGCTATGAAGAAAGAATTTTGGGTACACTTGTTGGGAACGATTTAGAAGCCTTAGATGACTACAAGAACCTAACAACATTTGTGATGGTTGGTCTTTGGTGTGTCCAAGAAAACCCGTCTTTGAGGCCTACAATGAGGAATGTCATCCAGATGCTTGATGGAGTTGTTGAAGTTTCTGAACCTCCATGTCCATTCCCTTTATCTGTTACTATAAGCTGATTATTAGTCTTCTTGGTATATCCTGGTTACGGATTTGTTTTTTGTTTTCCTAGTTGACCTCTATATACGGTAAGCGAATAAAGAATTCAGATATCCAGTTGTTCATCGTTATATTTGACAACTTTATTATTGTAAGATCCATATTTAATTTCTTGTATATGTTCTTAGCTTCAAAGTAAAAAACTCCCTCCATCGTAAATTAAAAGTTCACTTTCAAACCGCACACTGTTTAGAAAAGTGGAACCATTATACTTTGTAACAATAAAATTGTTATAAGTGCCAACATATCCTTTGTAGGGGTTGAGTAGTTTAGGCCATTTGGTATCATGTTGTGAATGGTAGAGTACCATTTTGTGCAGTGTTTTGAGAGATAATGTGCAAGAAAATAAGTGCAATAAAACTGGGAATATGGAGGGAAAATAATAACAAGAAATAACTGTTATTTGATTGATGATAAACTATTAAATACAATGCATTTATATAGTTTATGAACAGGTATGATGAATGGGTGTGATGGTTTAAATTTGACCCATAAGTCACAATCATTCATAGATAAGCATCAACCATATAACTACCAAACGACCAAACTAACTATAACTAACCTATGACATGTCATCAATCCTATTTCTAGTGTTTTTCGCAACCTTATTGGTTGTTTACATATTGCAAATAAAATAGATACAATAGTAATAATTGTCATTAACAAAGCTATGAATTAAGATCATTTGATCTTAAGACTTCCAACAAACTCCCTACAAGATCAAAGATCTTAGATCTTCTTTCTTTTCTTTGGTTGATCAACTTATGATAATGAAATCATCGGTGTTCTTTGTCATCGAGGATCCTTCCTTCTTCCTTTATCTTACGGCTTGTGCTTCCGGTTTCATAGTGCATTTAGACTTACCTTGGTTATCTTGACACTTGTTATTGAGACTCTCCAATTGGATGCCAAAGTGCTCAATCTTCTTCTTTCCTTTAATGTCCAAATCGGTGGGTTTGATCACATGACCATACGGTCTTCATGGCAATTTTCCTTGCCCTTTGAAACATGTCCATCATATAGGTGTGTGATCCACAGGCTGTATTATAATAACGGTAAGAACATTGAAATAGAGATTATAGCGAGCTTTAATCTCCTCACCATGACCCTTGTCGGGGCCAAGTATCTCAGCAATGTAACCAAATTCATTTTGAAAAGTTATGCTTAGGTATCCCTAATGTCTCCACAAGTTTATAAAGGTCCATAAGATGGATCTTTTTACATTTATATGGTGTTAAAGGGCACAGTAAACCTTTTTAAGATAGACAGCATAAAACCATATAAAAGCTTTGTTAAATTTTTCTAAACTTGTCCCATTCACGACTAATAAGCATATCATTTTAAGCAAATCTAGGAATGCAACAAAATCATTAAAAGATGTAATCTGTGTTGGGTAGTATACACCTTTGATGTAAATGAAATGATCTTCTTGTGGGAGTAAACTCCATTCTTTGTCTTTTGCTTGGACACATGTATGCATAGTGTCTGAATCATGACATCTATAGCATGTGATCCTCTCTCCCATCTTCCTTTCCATGAGAACTTTCATCCAACAATTTAGGATAATCTTCCAAGTATCTATTGTGTTTTCGATTCATCTTGTTCTTGTCAAAGTAACAAGATGATGGATCCTGAACATAGGAACCGGTTTGCATCTGTTCCCATTGAAAGTTAATTCAAGGCCTTGTGCTTCCAACTGTTTTGCAGACAAGATATTGAGGTGCTTTCACGGTGCATAGTGTACACCGGGGATTATAAAGACCTCGATCCAATTCTTATATTCACTTCTCTATACCATGAACAAACAATAACTTCTTGAATCCTTCAACTTTTCAACACCAAAATTCTCCTTGAGTTTGGAAAAGCAGATTCATGTTTGTCTGAACATGATTGTTTATCTGCGATTCTTGATATACCATATTTGGTCCCAACCTCCTCATCTATCCCTTCCACCATAAAATCGTAGACGGATGAATGAATTCAGGATAGGTGATATCGATGTTTGTGTGTTTATGAGGTTTTGATGACTGCAACTTTTTCGATTTTCCACTTGTTTGGGCAGTTCTTGGCTATGTGTCCCTAAGTGCGCATTCAAAGCAGACATATTTCTTATGTCTCTCAGGTTGCTTGTTTACGTGATAATTGCTTATTATACACTTGAAACTCTTCTAGTTTCTTTTCGACATATCCTTGCATTCACTTGAAATTTGCTTTAAGCAATTTCCAAATTTTGATTCATTCTTCCTCTTGACTTGTCTTTGAATAAACTCCCTTTGAGATCTGTTGTGCTTAGTTTTCCCAAGCCTTTGGCTCTGATGCCACATGTTATAAGTGCCAACAGATCCTTTGTAGGGGTTGAGTAGTTTAGGCCATTTGGTATGAGGTTGTGAATGGTAGAGTACCATTTTGTGCGGTGTTTTGAGAGATAATGTGCAAGAAAATAAGTGCGATGCGGGAATATGGAGAAAATAATAACAAGAAATAATTGTTATTTGATTGATGATAAATGTTAAATACAATGCATTTATATAGTTTATGAGCAGTTATGATGAATGGTGTGATGGTTGATTTGACCCATAAGTCACAACCATTCATAGATAATATCAACCATATAACTTAAACGACCAAACTAACTATAACTAACCTATGACATGTCAATCCTATTTCTAGTGTTTTACTGCAACCTTATTGGTTGTTTAGATGATTTGCAAATAAAATAGATACAATTGTAATAATTGTGCATTAACAAAGCTATGAATTAAGATCTGTTTGATCTTAAGACTTCCAACAAAATTGTCATCTTGAACATTTGAAATCATTTTGACCAGTTAAAATACCAAAGTAGACACTTATTTTGAACAAACCAAAATAGAAAAGTGGACAATCAATTTGGGACGTTGATGTATGTCTGGGTAACCGAATGTATGTACTGTCTCGAAAATTAATAAGATTTGGCCTATTTAAGAAGTCAGATTCTCATTTATAAGTGTTTCATTTGGAATGATGATGTTTAGTGTTTAGATGAATTCCGTTTAATATAAGCCTCAAGAAAATTGCCTTCTAATGATGCATAGTTTAGTGACAGTGTAACTATATATGCAAATTTACTCTTTCAAAAGAGAGTTAGCAACAGGTAATTGTTCTTAAAACTAGTAAATTAGTTGATAATGAAATTTAAAGAAAATAGAAAGAAAAAAACATCGGGTCCGCCCAACCCGGCAGAATGACCTATTTTGACCCTGAATTTTGCCACCTCTAGTGAAAAGCAACCTAACATTCATTCTAATACTAGTAGCTCTTTAGGGGTAGTGGTGATTCAAGTTGTTAGACCAATAAAGGATAACTATATGAGAACAACAATATAGAACTCCGTTGATCATTTAACATTTACGAAAATCATCACATTATAATATAGTTGAGATTTATCATTTAGCCTATTAGCACAACAATTTGAAAACGTTGATTCATATGGGCTTTTATATCAGAATAGATGGATGGTGAATGTAATAAACATCGTTATACACATAGATTCTTTTAATTAGATCAAGATAATTTATTTTATTAAAAAAAACAACTTGTCTGTGTTCCAAACAGAAAACAACGTCGTTAAATCAGACTACATGTAATGATGGAGATTTTACAATTATATGTTTGAAGATGATGCTAAGAAAATCTCATAGTAAGAAACAGTATATATACTTATACAACAGGTATACCAGGATGTCATGACCGAGAGATTTAATACGTAGTACGAGTTATTGAGGTGATAGAGGAAGGGGATGGGCATGGAGGTTCAGTAACTTCAACAACTCCTTCAAGCATTTGGACAACCTTCCTCATGGTTGGCCTCAAAGAAGGGTTTTCTTGGACACACCAAAGAGCAACCATCACAAATGTCGTCAGCTTCTGGAAGTCATCTAAGTCCTCCAAATCATTCCCAACAAATGCATCCATTTTACCTTCTTGATAGCAATCCCATGCCAAATCTGTTAAAACTTCCGCATCCTCGTTATCAGTATCAAACTGCACACTCCTTCGGCATGAAATGATCTCCAGTAGCAAGACGCCGAAGCTATAGACATCAACCTTAACGGTGATGACAGTGTTCCTAAACCATTCAGGAGCAACATATCCTTTAGTTCCTCTTATTCCAGTATCCGTTCGACTTTGATTCATCATCAAAAGCTTTGCTAAACCAAAATCAGAAATCTTGGCATTGTAGTATTCATCAAGAAGTATATTCTGAGGCTTTATGTCACAGTGGATGATCTGGGTGCTACACTCTTCATGGAGATATGCAAGTCCTTTTGCGATGCCTACACCAATATCACTCCTTTGCTTCCAGCTTGGTCTCGTTTCTCCAAAAAGAAAGACTGCCAAAGTGGCATTGCTCATGTACTCGTAAACCAATAGCTGCTGGTCACCATCGTCACAATAGCCAAGAAGCTGCACCAAATTTTTGTGATGAGTCTTTGCAATAGTGTTGACCTCGGTTTTGAATTCCTTTTGAGCATTTTGATCCACGGTTTGCAACTTTTCACAGCCACGGTCCTTGTCCCTATCACACCTTTATAGACTATCCCGAAGCCCCTCTCCCAGCTCATCTTTGAACTCATCAGTTGCTTTGACTAGCTCTTGATACGTAAAGTGAGGTAAATTTGTTACAACAGTTTTACTACTTGGGTGTGGGTTTCTTGCTTTCTTCTTGTAAATTTGGAAAAACCCGAAACAAATCACACAAATCAATACAACAATTACAAAGACAGACGTGCCTAACAGGGCTGATCCCACCACTATCAAACTTCTCTGATTCTTGTTTTCTTTTAGTAATACATGAGGGTTTTTAGGAGGACGGTCACCTTTTCTATATTTCAAGAAGGCCTTCACGCTAAGTGAAACATCCTTCCTTCCATTGGAGAGTGGAAGCTTCTTCTTCCAACATTCGTTGTTCCTAAAAATTACAACAGCACAAAAACAATCTTTCAAACATGAGGTTTTGCAGTCTTCACCATCACTGGGGTTCATGTGCGCATAGTCATTGAATGGCCAATCAATATCACTGAGCTCGATGAAATCAAATTGATCTTCGCTATAACCCTCATCACAGCTCGGAGAGAAATCAGGCTTGCAGTCACCACGTGGATCATTGGAATCAAACAATGAAAACCCCTGTGGGCATTCACAGGTCGGTCGGCTAGAATTAAGGCTGCAAACATTGTTAAGCCCACACGCTCCGCTACCTGTAATTCCACACATGTTTTTTGGCACAAACCATATAACTTCCCAGCTTGCGTTACCGGTTGAATTCTTGGGGTAGTAATATAGAGTAAAAACGCCATCCGAATCTAAAGTAGCTCGAAAATAATAATCTCCCGAATGAAGTGCGTCTCTTGGAGTAAGATCAAATCTACTGCCATTTTCTATCAGTATATACATGTATCCTTTCGCATCAATGATCAATTGTTCACCAGAATTAGTTGAATTCTTGTCATCATTAGTACCACTGGTATAGTAAGCGTCACCAGCTGAACCAGAAAACAAATCCAGAGTATTAAGAACAAGATTTCCATTTTGAAGCAGCCGTAACTGAAATCTTCCACCAGTGAAGTTTGTTTCGCTCATTCTCGAATTGATCACTCCATTTCTCGCCATACTCTGAGTTGGCAACAATGTATCAGCTGGAAAATTAAAACTTTCCCATTTCTTGCGAGAATCACTTCCAACGAGCATAAAGTTACCTGTATCATTCATCGCCCCATATGCTAGATCAGAAACGGATCCAGAACTCCACACCTGTCTTCCTTGAGGATCACTGAGTACGAGCCCAAGACCATTAGTAAGCTCAACTTTTGATCCTTGAGACACCATAGTACCATTTGTCAGATACCAGACAATGGTCTTGTCAGGTATCTTGTCATACCATATGGATAACAAGAAATTCTCATTTCCTTGAACTTGTTGGAAACCGAAAGCAAAATCTCCAGAAGGCGAAAGCCATGGTGTGGCATCCGTTGTTGCTGTAATTGATGCACCAACAGATACCGAACCGTTAGTCCCTTGTGCAGCTAGACCTTGTAGGAAAGTAGTTAGAAAGATGAGATGGAGTATAAATACAGCCATAGAAAATTGTTTTGCTAGATTACTGAATAAACAATTATAAGTTTACAACAACATTTTGAATATTAAATAATAAAGATGATTGGTTTTGAGTCAACATAACGACTTTTGATGTCAATCTACATTCTCATAAATTGTGGTGACAAAATGTTTCCTGCCCAATATGACTATGCTTATGTGGTGGTCCTTTTTCTTGTATAGAATTTTGACCATTTCAACTATACTTTTGTTTTTTGTGGTTCCAATCAAGTAAAACCAAATTAAGATACACGGCAGGAAGCATTCAATGTGGAAAACTATACCCTCGCTAGTGACTAATAAGTAATAATTCAATTATTATTTATATTGATTTGAGAGGCTGAGTAAAAAAGAAACTAGAGCGAAAGCTAAAAAAACGTAGCTTACTTCTATAAACGTCTCATATTCAATACACGTGTACCATTGACCTACTATGAATTAATGTAATAGTATAGTGTGGAAATTCCGGGATTGAGAGCGAAAGCTAAAAACGTCGCTTAAATCTTGGGCTACTTCTATAGATATTAATGATGCGGATCATTTTCAGGCATACATGTGTTTTTGTCGAGTTCTTAAACTTAGCAATTAATGCATACCATGAAATGTACCATATTTAGTATACAGTGTGGAATGAATTAAAATAAAGGACTACTGCTGCTGTGACACTTAAATAGGGACATTTTTGCCAATGGAAATAACCGGGTTATTTTGCCAACAGTTGGCATTTATTAATCTTCTGAGGTGTTTGGGGGTTCTTGTTTGCTTCAATAGTTATATTAATAATAACCTTCCAGGCAGTGTTGCAAAAATCAGCCTAGGTGACCGATTAATTGCTAGGCGGGGGCTGTTTCGATTTTCATTAATTGGCCTTATTAATGGTTTGGTCAAAAATCAGTCAACATACCGATTAATTGGATAAAAATCAGCCAAATCGCACAAAAGTAAGATAAATCGGCCAACTTAGCTACGGATAGAATCGGCCAAATCAGGCATAAATCGGCCAAATCGAAAAAAAGTCGGCTACATCGATCAAATCGGGCATATAGTTTCAAAATTTTATAAATTTATATATAAAAAATTCAATCCGATTAATCCTCGATTAATCCCCGCCTAATCGATTAATCGCTAGGCGGTACTCGACCGCCCAGCTACCGCCTAACGATTTTTGCAACCTTGGTTACAGGTGATTTGCAAAAATACCTTTGTATTCTAATAAGTTATTTTCTTATCTATACTACATATAATGCACGAAGACATCTCACTCTTAATTTTAAGATGTATAAGACAAGAAACATAATGTACACCACTTTAATCCACATACTCACTCTTAATTTTCAGACATACAAGACAAGAATTATAATTTACATCACTTAAATGTACATATTAAAAAGACAAAACACCACTTTAATGTTATTAATGTAGTCAATTAATTAACTGGTCAATAAATACAATTAATGCAGTTATTAAAACAGCTCTTACATAAAATAATACAAATTATCAAGCACATTATACAACCAACTTAAACACAATTCTTACATTAAACGTCACTAATGCGAATAATAAAACACGTTATACAAATATTCATGCCCCGAACAGCAACGAATAAATAGGGCAGAGCAGAATAGGCGCGGTAAAACGGGCTCATGTTATACGAATCGCTTTAAAAAAGACCAAAAAAGACGAAATAAATTCCTTAGTTAAGAAGTTAAAATACGTCACATGAAATTCTTGATATTCATAAATTTATTGTCAAAAAGAGCATATTAAACTAAAATACATGATTCATCGAAATTTTTTATTTCATGGTACTCGCCGCCACAACACGCGAGTACTCTGCTAGTAATATATAAAGCATTTAGCACCCCCCCCCCCTCCCCCTCTTTCAATTTTTTAAAACTTTCTTATATAGATATTAGGGCAAATGACTTAAAAAGGTATCATACTTGCGACCGTTTGTTTTCGGGTTATCAAAATATATATATATATATATATATATATATATATATATATATATATATATATATATATATATATATATATATATATATATATATATATATATATATATATATATATATATATATATATATATATATATATATATATATATATATATATATATATATATATATATATATATATATATGTGTATATATATATATATATATATATATATATATATATATATATATATATATATATATATATATATATATATATATATATATATATATATATATATATATATATATATATATACAAGCGTTCAAATAGAAGTCTATTTTTTGTGAGAACGCGAGAAGTAATCCTAGCCTTCCATTTAATCCCTTCTAATATCAATCCAACAGCTAAGATCAATCCCAATATTTACACTGCTGATACAGTTAATTTTGTAGGTCGGTATAAAAGATAAAAACACACACTCTTCACATTTTGAAGTGTGAAAACAAATATACTCTCTCCAGGTTCATCAACACCAACTTCCACCACAACCATCGCAGATCACCACTCTCCACCGCAATCATCGTCAATCACCACCATCCACAACCGTAATCATCACCAATCACACCATACTCCACTGATAATCATCATCATCATCACTTATCACCATCCGCCACCATAATTAACCGTTATAACTATATATACTTCGAATCGAGTTAAATCGACGACTATTTCAAATTGAGGTATTGAGTAAGTATGAATTTAGTTTTTGATTCATATATTTTTTTTAATTTAATGATTATAGATAAAACAAAATTTTGTTATATATATTTTGTAATTAGTTATGTTAATGAATAATTTAGTTGATTCTATAGAAACTGATAATGAAAATGAAGACATAGATTCTAGATGAATGTGTCTTTGATGGTGGTCTATCAATGCACATTAGGTGTTTGATAAAATGTATATGTTTTTTTCACATGTGAATATAGTCGTCTTTGATGGTGGTTTGTCATCGCTTAATCATTCCTTAGACTTGTTCATCGGCTCAAGTTTAAGATGTAGTCAACTTTCGCAATTTAGAGATTATGAGGTCAAAAATTATCTATTTTAATTTTTTTG
Organism: Chrysanthemum lavandulifolium; assembly: GCA_022545495.1. Lineage (NCBI taxonomy): Eukaryota > Viridiplantae > Streptophyta > Magnoliopsida > Asterales > Asteraceae > Chrysanthemum > Chrysanthemum lavandulifolium. The sequence continues at coordinate 34,391,445 of CM040240.1, forward strand.
TACGAATGTTTGGTTAATTGAAAGTGAGAACTATATTTAATTTTCACGTGTGAGCAAGTTCTTTAATCATTAATGAAATATTATGCTTCTTTTCAAATGTATTCCAACTGTTCGATTAAAGTCCTGCACCAATATTGTGAAAGTTGTGAACTTTATTCGCTGACTAGGATAGTAAATTGTATCGAATCTTCACATGTGAAGAAAGGATATCGAACACCCTTCACATGTGAAGAAATTTAGAACACTTAAAGTTTCGTGACTGGAAAAGAGAGATTTTACTTCTTGGAAGAGTTTTGATCCTTCACAAGGTTTATACGTAATGGATACCAATGGAAACCCATGGGCATTTCAGAGACGCGGTTTGGCTATACAATATAGGTTTGGACCATGGAATGGTCTTAGATTGAGTTGCTTTTTTAGTAAGACACAAAAACCAATCTGGAAATATGAATTTGTTATCAACGGACAAGAGGTTTATCTTAAATATGACCTTATTAATACTTCATTTCGTTCAAGGATTTATACGAGTTCGAAATACGCAGTTGTGCGATTGAATTGGGTTGATCCCTCCCAAGGTTGGACTCCATATTTGCCTACAACTATAGATATGTGTACTCAGGAATATGTAACATTAATAACTCACCAGTCTGCAGTTATCTGGATGGTTTTGAACCATCACAACCACAAGAATGTAATACATGAAATTGGTCAAGTGGCTGCCAGCTTAAGAAACCTTTGGATTGTGTGTATGGGGGATGCATTTCAAAACTTTTCGGGGGTTAAATTGGCGGACATGCGATGGTCATGGTATAATGTGAGCATGAACCCTGGTGAATGTGAGGTAGCATGTAAGAGGAATTGTTCTTGTACAGCTTATGCAAATTTGGATCTTGAAAGAGTTGGAAGCGGATGTTTTCTATGGTTCTGAAGTTTATTGGATGTAAGAGTGTTCGAGGAAAATAGAGATCTTCATGTAAGAGTCGTCATGACTGAGTCAAATGGTACGTTATTCTTATAAATCATTGTGGTGTAAGTTCTAAAACAACTGACATAAAAGTTGTCCATGTTAATGTAAAATAGACTGCATAATGATCTTAAATTTTAATGTCTTTCAGTCTTGAAATCTGGTTCAAGGAGGAAAAAGCTAATCCTTAAGGCGTCCTAACATCGATAGTGTTAGGTTCGGTTGGTCGACTTTAGCGATGTATGCTTATAAGAAAAATGTTCCGGAGACCATGTAATGCAATCAATCTTCTTTTAGCTACTGAGATAAATGAACAGCAAGCATGTGCTTACTTCTTGGTATATTGCTTTGTAGGTAAGCTGTAGCAGGCCTGTGGTTAATATTATACATATGGTAGCCAGAATATAGATGTAGACTTATCGTCATTTAGCATGGCTAAAGTAGCTAAATATACCAATCACTTCTCAGACCTAAGCTTGGAGAAGATGGTTTTGGTTCAGTTTATACGGTATATCACTTGTACATGTCTATTTTATGTCCAACTGTGAGTTCATGAAGAAAGGATATCGAACACCCTTCACATGTGAAGAAATTTAAAACACTTAAAGTTTCGAAGACAATTTATTCGAAAAGGAGCGGAATTTGTTGATTGATTAATGGTTATATACTAACTGTTATAAAAAAAATTAGCTATAAAAATACAAGCAGAATAGTTGCGGTGATATAAGTACCCAATGAAGGCAATTATCCGAGTGAGTTTATATCGATGAGGATTTTGTAAAGGACTCACTATGTATTTGTTTATTGAATTTGAGTGAAGGGAATGGTACCTGTGCAAAATTTGATTATAATCGTCTCAAAAGTGGTTCCCTTTTTCCGTGTGCTTTTCTTGAAGCAAGTTAGTGGGAATCTAGCGGGGCTTGTAACGGTGGTTGAAATAGGAGATCCGAGTCCACAAACATCATAGTTTTCCTTAGTGACTTCAAGAACATCATGAGTAGAATCAAACGGAAATGCGCAAAGTTAAAGATAAAATGCTAGAGGTTGGAAATTTTTCTTAGTATAAGAAAGAACAAACTTTTGGTCTTTGTTATGGTAATGCATACTATGGTGAAAAATAGATATGTCAAAATGGACGATATAGCGGGTTGTGCGAGTTAATGAGTAATTCATGATTACAAGAACATTGAAATGCTAAGTTTGACGTAAAATGATTTGGTGGATGTTGTATATATTAACTATTGAGTATAGGCTTTGGATGCCTTTCTGCTCCTTCCACCCTTTAGCAAAATTTTATATTTCGATTCGACCCATACATACGTAAATAGGCAAATTGCTACTCAGTAAAACATCTTGGATTTGTAAGTGGCGGCAAGGCTAAATTACATTACCTAAATTATCACCTCTTGAAAAATTTTGCGATGAAGCCCATGATGACAAATCGGTGAGACAAGTCCCACCCTCCGTTTGGACTTCCAACGAGTGTGATCAATGACCACCGCCATATCCACAAGCATCATTTATGTGACAAGCACCATTAGTATTCTCATAAACAACAGTTTAGCCATTATTTTATTTGCCTCTTTGCGATGGTTTAGTTTTTAAAGTATCTCTATGCCAAGGTTTTGGGTTTGCACACTTCGAGTTTCGATAATACAAAGTAGATAAAGGTGATATTTACATGGAAATTTTATGCGCATTTCATTAGGGGCGAGGGGAGGACGAGGGAGGGTTCTCATTAGGAAGTAGATATGTGTTTTATTTTGGTATATTAATTCCATTTGGGGAACTTCTCCATGTGGCTCATGTTTCTTAGAGTGGTTGAGTACAAATTTGTAACATGGTGGATTTGATCTCCTTAAAGCATTTTATTTTAAATTGACCGGCATTGCTTTGAAAATAACTTGTAAGTTGCACATGATACATTTAAAAGATGCAAGTAGTAAGGTTAGACCCAATGATATTGGGTATGTTGTTGTTTATAAGAGTAAGGTTAGAACTTCATGACAAGTAGGTTACTCATGGGTTTGGTCACATAAAAAATCATTTTTATAAACAAGAATAAGGTTGTGTAGATGGGTATCCCCAAAACCCTTGCAAAGCCAAAAGATTTGGTGTATCGGGGTAGTTCGTTGTCTCATTGATCATATATGTCTCTTCTCTTTTGATTTGCTAATATAGTATCTTTGTTTCATGATTTCACATGTAGACCATTTCTATCCATTTCTTGGTGCTTTTGGTGTTTGTGTAGGGACGTCATATTTGGTATCCTTCGGTTTCAACTAAAAACCATGATGGAAGGATCGCTAACCAATCACTTTAAGCTTATAAGAGCTCAAATATCTTATAATATCTTGATGTGGGACTCTCATACCATTTGTAACGCCCCAAACCAAAAACAATGGACTACTCAAATATCCTTCACCATGGTCCTTAGTTGAAATCGGAAGGATGCCGAGTAGTCTAATGCTTTCGGCTTTGGGGTGTTACTATTGAGAGTTTGGCATCATAGGTTGTGCTAACCTCTTGCAAATTACAAACTTATGGGTTTACCTAATGTAAGCTATGTTTGAATGTCTTACATTACATATATAATGTAGCTTTAAACTTGTATTTAGTGGTATTCATTCGTTAAGCAATTAAGCTTTATATTAACACTCACATGTTTCATCTATTTTGTGAAGGTTGTAATGGGACCAAAATGGAAAGGAAAGGGTCGAAGTGAAAGCACTTGCAAATCCCATTTCAAGGTCAATTTTGGATCTTGATGTTCTCTAAAAATGCAATTCTCAAGGAATACTCTCCGGTGGGCGTTCTTCTTGAAAGTAATCCTGACAGACTTGCCTTTTGAATTTAACTTTGTTTTGGTCGACCGGTTATCCTTTAAAGATAAAGATAAGATAAGCGATGGTTTCGGTTTACTTTAGAGGCCTTTTATCTATGCTTTTCCTTAAAATGTATTAAGATTTTAGGTGGTGATCATAGTATAAAACACATAATAAGTTATGGGGCTACATGACTTCAAAAGTGCATCCTTCCACGATTTTTCAAGGCTTATTCTCATCTACGGGACAAGAATTGGGTCGTGAGGTCGAGGTGTCGATATGGTGTTGACTTTGTTGCTTATCGTCACCATCCTTCACTTGTTCACTCTAAATACGGTGTGCTGGTTTTACCTGAAGAGAATGCGAATGGGAATATGAATGGTAATGATCGGTTAAGAGTTTGGTCTGATTTTCAATGCACACTTCGACTTTGTGATAGTGTTGCAAAGACATTGTTGATTCTTCATGTAAACAGAAATGTTGCAAATTTGATTGGTTCGTCGCCAATGTTTTTGCTTTCATTCATCTTCAGTGATCAAGGGTAAACAACTTGCTCAACGTTTTTGCTATAAAGGTCTAGTATCAAGTATCTGTTATTTGACTTCTTAATAGATTTATCATTACAAGCATCCGTAACGCATACTTTGTTGTCTCAAGCAGTCAAGTTTAATAGTATTGTTTTATTGTTTTGGCTGAAAGTCTGCAAAATGTTTTAGCTGTTAGGAGCAATATCTTTGGATCGTGCGAATAGGTGTGTGATGGTTCGATATGTGTGCTCATTGGACAACATGAGAGTTCTCATGAATCTTCTTAGGGTAATTATTACTTCTATTCCGTTTCATCAACTTGAAATGTTGTACATCCATACAATGCTAATTGACCATTTTTTCATTATTTGATTTTCCGAGTTCAAACAAGAGCATCTGGTGAAGCTTTCCATCTGTTCAAGGTAATTATGGAATTTCAATAATTCTTCAAGCTTCTTTACTCGATTTGTTGTCTTAAGTTTAGCTTTACGCAATTTCTTTTCCTTTTCTTTTCTTTAGCTTTTGTAGCTAATCGGAAAAAGCCCCGAGATTGTGAGTGTGCTAATCTCGAATAGAAGCAAACTCATTCGCTTTTAGCGACTTGAGTTGGAAAAAGCTATAAAAATTTGCTTTTCTTTCTTGATCCTTCTTCTTTGTACTAATATTTCTAAAATTGTCTTGTCTTGCGGTGATGAACAATTTGAAGCAGACAAAAGTGAAGCGGTCAAGGTAATTGCCACTCTTGGTGAAAGGTCAACCATGCTTGACGTTGAAGCAATTCAAAGAAAACTCATACCAATAACGATGATCATCACTCTAAAACTAGTTACTTGGTACCTTCTTTTCATTTGTTGCACCAAGTAGAAATGCTGCATATTTATTTTCTTGTGGTATGAGGCATAGTCGATAGTTTTCATTAGAATCACCTTCTGACATATCTTTGTTTCATCTTACGTCTTTGCTAAAATGATTTGTATCTCTTGGAGTAAAATTTGAACCTTAGTCTAGATTTGTCAATTTCTAATATTGATCTTCTTTTTCGTCAAATATTGATATATGCATATCAAATGTTAATACATATATGTACCACCAAAAGAATTACAAGCGATGTTTAAAATATAAATCCTCTCTCCCCCAACAAGTCACTAAAACAAAGAATGTAAGTAACTCAACATAAAAGGGTCCGGGGAACCTTCATCTAGCCACATGTCTCGCCTCTATGCAGACTGGCTGAAGCCGACGCCTAAATGCGCACTTGAGTCTTCCTTCTTCCTTTTCAACACCAGGATCCATGTATAAGCTTCCCAGATAACGGCATCGACTTGGGAACAGAAGAGATAAGAGAGTGATAGGTGAATAAGTGTGCACCAATACGTTTCTGCATGCTACTGCAAAGTTAAATAATACAATGTAATTTTCAATTGTTTAGTTATTGCAAGAAATAAGTTAGTTTTCCATTGTCCGTAACTATACTATTCATATTTATAGTGGTAACGAGACATGGCACGCCTTTGGGATATTAAGAAGACACATGGCACTTATGTTCTACATGTTACGGTAAAAAGCTAAAAGTATGTAACAATAACAAAAATAGGAAGTTACATATGTTGTAATATATAATAGAATTAGGATCAACTAAATCTTTTAATGTGAGAAGCCATGAGAAACATTGATCTATCAAATATTTAATTTAATTTATATAAGAAAAGGACAGAGAGAGGTGTAAATAATGGAAGAAGATTGGGAAATGGAATCTAATGTCTTATTTCTTTATTCACTTAAAAGTTTCTGACAGACTATGGGGTCACATGGGGCACTTGAGTTTTCTTTTGCAGGCATTTTTACACTTCATGGTTTTGCTTGTGTTGTCTTGCAATCTCTGTATTAGTTCTCAAATATCAAAAACAAAATTGGACACAATCTTAAAGCTTGCCTCCTTCATGCAAATCCTTAAAAAAATCCATTAAATTAGTGGACATTAATCTTTAATAACTAAACATCAATCTCTGATAGTAAAAGATTTGCTTTGGTTTAAGTGGGATGAAAGAGGCCTGATCCTATTACCTGAAGCTAAAGCTTAAACAGCAGCAACTCAGTCAATGAAATTTAAGTTTCATCTTTCTCTTTCGGCATTTCTTTACCATCATAATTTATATGCATTGCATGTGTCGCTATTAGTTAACTTTCCATCCATAAAACTGAAACCAATTTAAAGTACCAACTTAAAAAAGGCTTCTCTCATTTGAAGTAATATGCAACTCTTACATTATAAAATACAAGTTAGGAACATTGCATATCTAGTCTGTCCCATAACATATTTGACATATACTGTCAAATTATTGTCTCCAAAGCATATTAAAGTACCATGGTTCTTGCTTAATAGACAAAAAAGGTTAGCAAGTTGAACATCTACTTGCCTTTGTTTGGTATGGTGTGAGAAAGAAAGGAAGTATGTCAAGGTCAGACCGTCAGACTTAAGCAAGGGACCCTCTGTTTCAAGATTTCAACTTGCTCAATCCCATATTCGGGTTACTTTTAAAGTTTCATAGTAAATGACTATCATTATTCTAGTGCTGCCAAAGAGATAAGTATGCCAATATAAGCCTTTTTCCACTTTTTCTCGGGGTCCAAGATATCAAACCCCTTGAACACATTGATGATGCTTAGGAGGATCACTGTGTATCCCATGCTGTAGTGGTAGATGTTCCAGTAAAATCTGTATTTATTATCTGGCTTTGGCCTCAGGAGTAGGGCAAGCACCTAATATCACAGACCGAACATCAGTTTTGAGTAGTGGTTTTAGTTGTAAATAGAAAGATGGTGATTTTGTGTATACCTGAAGGGTTCCTAGGACAAATAGGGCGATCCCAATGTTTCTGTGAGTGTTGTATTTGATACCGGTGGAGTCACTACCGAGCTTGATTCTAGTGGCCCATCCTTACACCGACAATATAGGCGAAGCTTGGCAAGTAACATGGATGTAGAACCATGCGAGGTTAGCTCCTTTGAACACCTTAAGATACCTTGGCCATCATTGGCATCATTACTCCCAACTCACAACATTCAACCTTTGCATGAGTCTGCAAAATTAGTGAAACCAATCACATCATTAATTCACTACCCATTTGAATAATTACCACTTTTTGTTGTTGCAAGATCTATAAGATATATGGATGTTTTCCAATTTAAAAGTTTGAGGCACCATTTAAATTATTGTATGATGTTATTTTGACAATATTTGTGACCATATTACATATTTCGTCTACTAAAGGGTGAAAATGTGTCGTCACTTTAACCCAACACCAAAAATAGAAGCTAGAAACTATTTTTACTTTCTAACATGCTATGATTTTAATGTATAACAATGACACGGATAATAAGAGAGGAGATCCTTCTCACGGAATGGTGTTTATAGTTTCATAGTCAAGTAAAAACCGCCTAGACCTGGTCGAATAGAGATGAAAGTCGGCCATAGTGATCCGGAGCCCGTGTGGAAGGGCTCTCGCTCAATGGATCAAAGGTGCGTCGGGATAACAAGCTAAGCGAACTAAGTGGCTAAGTCGTCGGATGGTTGCAACAAGCACCTTGGAACCGAGGAGCTTCTTGAGGATAAACTTCTCTCATGGTGCCTAAGGATTCCATTTATAGGCCGTTAGCCTTCTCCAATTGTGAAAATATCGTCTTGTAGCTTGTTAAGAACCTCTTCACACGTGCAAATTCGTCTTGTAGCTTGTTAAGAACTTCTTCACACGTGCAAATATCGTCTTGTAGCTTGTTAAGAACTTCTTCATGTGCAAAATATCGTCTTGTAGCTTGTTAAGAACTTCTTCACGTGCAAATATCGTCTTGTAAAAAACTTCTTCACACGTGCAAATTTACGTCTTGTAGCTTTTTAAGGTGAGTTAACAACTTCATCACATGTGAAAATATACGTCTTGTAGCTTGTTACGAACTTCTTCACACGTGCAAATATACATCTTGAAGCTTTTTTAAGAACCTCTTCACACGTGCAAATTTACGTCTTGTAGCTTTTTAAGGTGAGTGAACAACTTAGTCACATGTGAAAATATACGTCTTGTAGCTTGTTAAGAACTTCTTCATATGTGCAAAATATACGTCTTGTAGCTTGTTAAGAACTTCTTCATACGTGCAAATATGCGCCTTGTAGCTTTTTAAGAACTTCTTCACACGTGCAAATATCGTCTTGTAGCTTTTAAGAACTTCTTCACACGTGCAAATTCGTCTTGTAGCTTTTTAAGGCGGTGAATAACTTCATCACATGTGAAAATATACATCTTATAAGCTTGTTAAGAACTTCTTCACGCGTGCGGATATCGTCTTGTAGCTTTTAAGAACCTCTTCACACATGAAAATTCGTCTTGTAGCTTTTTGAGGTGAGTGAACAACCGTCACATTTGAAAATATCGTATTGTAGCTTGTTAAGAACTTCTGCGATGCGAGATATCGTCTTGTAGCTTTTAAGAACTTCTTCACACGTGCAAATTCGTCTTGTAGCTTTTAAGGTGAGTGAACAACTTTGTCACATGTGAAAATATCGTCATGTAGCTTGTTAAGAACTTCTTCACGTGCAAGTATCGTCTTGTAGCTTTTATGAACCTCTTCACACGTGCAAATTCGACTTGTAGCTTTTTAAGGTGAGTGGACAACCGTCACATGTGAAAATATACATCTTGTAACTTGTTAAGAACTTCACACGTGCAAATATCGTCTTGTAGCTTGTTAAGAACTTCTTCACTCGTGCAAATATAGGTCTTGTAGCTTTTAAGAACTTCTTCACGTGCAAATTCGTCTTGTAGCTTTTTAAAGTGAGTGAACAACTTTGTCACATGTGATTAAGAGCCATCTAGTTCTCTTGTCACAAAGTAGATAGGAATTTGTAACCCAAAAGAGCCATTGTAAAAGTTGATCGCGTAAAGAGGTCTTATGAGAAGCATATTCGAGCGAACATGAAATTCTCAAAAGGTGTTGTATTATTGGATTCGTTTTGAGTCTACTCTAAATACTCTAGAACTCCACTTCTTATTTGCATTGAAACTGCAAAGGGTAAAGGTAAAATGACTTTGGAGGAAGCTAAAGCCAACTCTGAAAACTTGACCGACTTCCTTATGGACTTTGATCAGGATAAGTCATCTGGAAGCTAAGCTATTACATGGTATGTTATCGAATTTACATTAATATTAGAGATTTTCCTAATAATATACAAAACCATTTACGTGATGTACATTATATAATTTTCTTGATAATCTCAGAACTAGAAGTGTGGAGTCAATGGATCGAAGTATTTGTTTTATCTGCGTTTCTCCCAGAAGATCTTCGTTGTATCTTCAAGTTTTGACGGGAGGATGAATTCATATTTTGGGGTGGTAAGCTGCAATCTTTGTATCTATAAGCATAAAATTTGTAACTTGTTTGAAGTTACTATTGCTCGAGAAAATGATGTGCTTTAGAGAAGTTCGCATTGTTATTGTAAACTGCGATGTCATCTATATACTGTAAAAAGTAATGTTGTATCTTTTTACAATTCTTTTATATAAGATGTCATGCGAAGAGATGAAGTCATCCAAAAATCTATACATTTGCAAGCAGAGGTAGAAATAAATTTATGAATGGGTTGGGTCGAGTTCGGTTTACGTGCCAGCTTTTTATTTGTCCATTTTATAAGAACTCGACCCGCCTTCATTGTTTTTGATGGCTGTGAGGATCAAATCAATCGTTATCAATCCTCAATAATCTATATAAACATCTAATAAGCAGCCCTATGTTCAAATAAATTGACTTTGAACAAACAGATTACTCAAGCAAAAATGTCAAGAAAAAGACATGGGATCAAGAATATTATGAAGAGGGTCAAAAAAACACTTCCATCTAGAATAATCATGGTCGAATCATGTTCCCCGTCTAGGCGATTCATGTGAAAGGGTCATGCCCGTCCTTTGAACAACTTCCCGAATCAGGTAAATTGCGCAGATATAACTTAGTTGCAGATTTTACTAAAACCATCAACTATTGAAAGACCATGGAAGACCATCAAACTCCAGAAACCTATTATGCAATCTTGTTTACGGACATTGTTAGGTCTCAAAGATGGTTCATGTTCCACAAGTATAACCATGCCATGCAAATCGGTGAAGAATTATAATCTCTATGGTAAAAGAGCATATATTCATGGATCCTTAGAAAGCAAGCAAACACAAGTGCAACTAGGCTCCAATTTTTACTAAGATCAAAGAAACAAAATTTATGTACATTACATTTCCTTTATATTTTAGCAAAATACGACACATCTTTGATATGAACATGCATCGTTTCAGTCAACAATCACAAATATTACCAGTGGGTCAAAGACCTGCCCAATGACAATCTTCGAAAATAGGAAGACCGCGTTTCAATAGTATGACTTTCATAGTATGGTATAATTGTATAAAGGAGGACCGCATTTCAATAGGGCTAGACTAATCGGGGCTGTAAACAAATGCGAAGCGAGATGAGACTAAATCACGCGTCTTGACCCACTTCCAAGAATCGAACATCTTGCCCATGCTGCATATGCACTCCATCCGGACCTAAAACCTTAAACACCGCCAAAAGCAACAAGGAAAAAAATTCGGTTTGCGAAAAGGATAGATAAGGAATACAAAAGTGGCAAGACAGGCGGTCATTCTTGGGTCAAAGCGGGTTGGGGTTGAAACAAGTCATCGGTAGGGTTGGATTTTGTTGACCATAACTCCATAAGCACTTATTGTACAATTCTAGTTCTTTTTAACAAGCAATGAACATATTATTTTGATTAAAAACATTATTATTACAATTACAACCTATATATAGAGGAGCAATTTAGAAGGTTATAGATTAGACTTTATATTTGGGCCCATTCAACCCGTTTGACCTGCTTCGTTAGCAAAAAAATATCCCGCATACCCATTTGACTTATTTAAAGATGAAACTGGTTGATTCATAAGTAAATGCGTCGAAATCACCAATTAAAACAAAATTTTGTGCCAACTTGCATACCTCTCAAGAATAAACTTTCCTTCCTTGTACTTTTGTCCCTTTTCCTGCGCAGACTCCTGAAATTAACACAAAGTTTCATAAACATTTTAGTTTGGAACTTGTTGCCTAGGCCACAAATAACACAATTGTAAACTAGAATAAAAGTATAAAGGCAAATAAGTTCTCACATATTTCCACCCCACAATCGACCCACATCCAACCGAGTATATATCGACAACGATATCACGATCCGATTATCATCATCCGATCTTCCTTTTCTCCGACGATCACATTCACACTTTGTAATATCGGGATTATGACATCGAGACAGGCAGGCGTAGATAACAAGCGAGTAAAAACAAGAATTTGCATCATTGACGGGTCCAAAATGTTGAGTAACGGGTCCAACAAACCGGGTATCTTTTTCTACATGTCAGAGTATCAATATTAATTACAAAAATATACTGATTTTTGAATAAAATGGTCTACGAGTTTTATGCATTAGATATTTGCCTATTTGGGCATCCCATTTGGCCCATTGTATCGACCCATCCATAAGTAAATGGGTCTAATACAACATCTTCACTAATATACACAGCTTAAGTTTCTATAAACATTAGTTTAGAGTGAAAAGCTAAAACTAGAATACTTACATCTTATCAAAGAGATAAGCTTTCCCATGTCGAGAATGGAAAGCCTGTTATAAATCAAAAGCAAAACAGATAAAAGCCTGTAAGTTCGAGGGAAAAAAGTTCATGAGTATACTACGCAAAGGAGCAAACTCACATATACTCATAACGAGCACTCTCGTATAATGGTAAATGGTGCATTTATATGTTCAATGTCATCCTAATGAGGCCAAGTGTAAAGTAAGAATCGAATAGAACTAGATGGATAAAAGAGTAACGGGAGTACCTTGTTCTTGTGAATAAACATCCCAGAACTTGTCCGGACCTCACTAAGCTGGCTCTTACCAGAAACATTATCCGCAACCGCAGATCTCTTCAGTTCAGTTTTAGCCTGTTACATAACATACCCCAAAAAAATTCAGTGCAATTCTATTACTCACATCAATAAAAGAACGTCTACAATATTTCCCTTAAATGAAATATAAAGCTGCTTATATGCTAATTTCTTTTGAAAAAGCATTATCAAACTACTTATTCAAAGCGACTTATTATACTAAGTAAATAACTAACTACGCACTTTGGATAAGCAATCCGATTCCCAAACACGCTCAAGAAGTTAATTGAAACACTATGTAAATTGGCAACTTTAACAAACTGTTTAGGTTTTTTAAATTACGTGTTTTAGGGGTGGTTTAGAATTCTTATTCAAACAGATCTATAGATCAACTGTCATCTTATTTCAAATAAAGACTCGATTTTTTTAATAAACTTATCCAAAACGATTAAGCGGATCGACATCACCTTCAAACCCTAAAGATAGTCTATCAAAAACAACTCTTGCCAAAGTTGTATTCCGGCACCTCCGTCCCCATGATCCCATCATGCGAACATCATCAAACTAGTTTGTAGATATGACATAATGACCTTAGTCACATTCTCCATGCCTACTAATTTCTCATCAAAGCTAATAAAGGGTAACCCGGTGAAATTTCTTCAACAATCTTTTGGATGAATTTCGCTTCTTCCCCATCAAAAGTGTTGAACACCGGTAGAATAGTAATGTCAATAGGCAAATTAGTGATATAACTATATATTTTAACCGACAAAATGGATTAATGAAGTTTACATAGTTCAATAAAGACATGTGATAACTTACTTCAATCAAAGCTCACTTGCCTTCTTGGGCAGAACTTAACATGAACTTTTCGAAAATAGTAAGTCCTTAGTAAATACCATATGATGTACAGGTGATACATATGGTTAAGCATGGAAAGTACCATTCTGGACGCTTCCTCAAAGGCGGTAATCATTTCAAGCAAGAAGTCCCTTACCGGTCCCTAGATTACAAGAAAAACAGCCTAAACAACATCATCGGAATGACAATAGCGATGTATCAACAATGATAATAATCTATCGGTTAGTGGGCGGTCAGGCGTCCTACTAGGCACTTCTTTCCCTAAGGAACCTAAAATAGCGCATAAACAAAGTTAATCTTGATGCATAAACTAAATGCGAGGCTGCTGCATATACAAATTTATCATTATAGCGTAAAGCGATATTACCAAACAAAGACCTTTGCATTGGGTAATCTTTTAGTTCTTCACATGTGAAGATATTCTATACCTTATTTCTTCACATGTGAGGGTATTCTATACCTTATTTCTTCACATGTGAAGGTATTCGATACCTTATTTCTTCACATGTGAAGGTACTCGATACCTTATTTCTTCACATGTGAGGGTATTCTATACCTTATCTAAATCCTCTCAAATATCAATACATTATTTCAACATATATGCATATGTGAAAATAACTAGCATTTCATCAAACACGTAGTGTACATTGACAAACCACCAGCAAAAGACATGTTCATCTTTCATTTTCTTTATCCGGTTTACGTAATCATCTAAATTATTCATCAACATAAATAACTAAAATAAAAACAAGGAATAATTTGTCTATAATCACAGAATCAAAAATATATATGAATCAAAAGCTTAATTCAAAATTACTCGATACCTCCGTATAATACATGATGATGATGATTATTAATGGAGGATGGTGGTGATTGGTGAGGATTACGGCGGTGGAAGGTGGTGATCGGCGATTATTGAGGTTGACGGTGGTGATCGGTGATGATTATGGTGGCGGACGGTGGTGATCGACGATGATTGAGGCTGATGGTGGTGATCGGTGATGATTACCGTAGTGGGTGGAGGCGATCGGCGATAACTGTGGTGGAACGGTGGTGAAGATTGGTGGTCCGTGGTGATGGTGATGAATCTGATGTGATGAGAGTTTTGTTTTGTTTTCACACTTTGAAAGGAGGTGTGTGTGTTTTTATTTATATAGTAAACTTCAAAGTAAAAGGTGGAAATACTTGCCATTAGGATTGATCATGGCCATTAGATCTTAAAAAAGGAGGATTAGATGGAGGCTGGGATTTCTTCGCGTTCTCACCAAAATTGGCCCTACAGAAACACCCCCTATATATATATATTTATTTACAAGTACTTTTTTTTTTTTTTTTTTTTTTTTTTTGATGACTAGTGATGACCAATCTACCCTTCTAAATTACATAAATGGTCCCTGTGAGTTAGCAAAAATTGCATCCACCGTCCTTATAGTAAATTACATAAATGGTCCTCGTCGTTTGAAGAAATTTGCATCCACTGTCACTAAATTTTTTTGGGTGAATTGCGTATATATCCTCACAAAGCATCAAAATTACATATATATCCAACTAAAAATCATAATTGCATGTATATCCTTTATAAACCAAAAGTATTACATATATATCCAAAACAATAATTTATACAAAATTAAAATCCTAAAATATGTAAAACTTGTAATTCCATTATAAATTGACCATTATACCCGCTTCTTCATCTTCTCTAATTATCATTCCTAGAATCTACTAAAGGAATGCGTGGATGCTTCTTATTAATGAAGATAAAATCCAATTAATTTATTTCTCTACCACACAAACCAAATGAAACACGAGTTCACAAGATCATCAAATCGTCCGATACTAATCTTTCATCTTTCGCTCTTTATTTATTTCAAGTTAAAGCACTTAATAATGTACGATTGAAGATAGGATAAATGGTTATTAATATTATTATAGTAAAGGACAGCCAAAAGTTTAATATATTTACAATAAATTCTCTCTATTAGAAAGAGTCTTATGTCACAGACTAACAGTTATAGTGGATGAAATAAATTTATTCTTGGATCCCATTTGAGTCGAAACTAAAATGAGCCACAATTTCTCTTTTAATTTCGATAATTAAATTCCATAAAACCAGTTTAACAAATGATTTTTTAGTGGATGCTCGATTCTGCGTTAGTAATGTTTTACATGGGAGTAGAGTGATAATGAAAGGTGAGTAAAGGGTACTATGGACATTCGTAATTAAATGAAAAATATCAAATATTCTGAGTTTTAGTTTTTATGAAAATTAGTATGTTGGATATATATGTAACATTTGAAGTTTTAGAAGGATATATGTAACTAAAAATTTAATTTGGATATATATGCAATTATAGAGCTTTGTAAGGATATATATGAAATTTCCGTGCTGAGCCATTCTTGTCAAGAAAGGACCACAGTAGTGCGCTTGATTGCCACAATCCTTATAAAAGGGCGAAAGCTTCTTACTTTTGAGTAAAACCTATCAAACCTTTCATTTTTCAAGGTTTTGCTCAAAGGACAAGTACTTCCGTATGATTTTCAAAACTTCAACCGTTTATATCACTTGTTGAGGGGTATTTGAATTAAAACTTTGTTCACAAATTGTTCATAGTGGTCATCTTCCCGACACTCGAAATGGTCATATTTATTCTCAACTTTTCAAAAATAACATTTTATATGCCATTTTTGAGGGAAAAAATATGTGATAAAAATACGTTGTGTACATGCAAATGAATCTTTGTGTAATAGACTTAACCAATGAATTGGTACTTAAGCGTTAGTAACTCGAAAGACTTGTCGGGACGGGTAATAATTTCAAGCTAGTTAAGCTAGTAATGTAAGCGTGTCTCATGAAAGGACTTGTCCAGTAGAAAGTACCATTCGAGAAACTCTTGGTAGACATGAACTCGTGGGTATGACAACCTTCGAGGTTGGTCTACACCTTCAGTAGTTATTAGAGCTAGTTGTCACCTAAAAGGCGACAATGTAACTCTTTAACTATGCAGCGTAACCGTGTCTCATGGGGATTGTCTATCTTGAGTTGATCAATTCAAAAGTCTTGCTCTTCCCATGATCTGATTTTCGTCAAAACTCTAAAGCACATGTGGAGGTGGTATTACGCTAAAATATAAAACTCTCACGATGGTTCAAACATGTTTTCATTTACAAACCCTTTGAGAGATTTTCTTGAAAATTGGTTTATGGCAACATAGGTTAGTCATGGAGTGATAAGGTGACTAAGGTTAGGAATAACAGTCCTATGATCCGCTTGAGGAAGGGGGATCTACCCGAGGACATCACAAATAGTTAGTACTTAGAAGTCCTTAGATGCGATGATAAAAATGAAAAATTGAGAATCGGAGAAGAAGGAGTTGAAGAATTAAAAGAAATGCAAAGAAAAGGGTGAAAAATAGCCCTCAAATTATTCAACTTAAGGCGGAACAGGTTGATTCATATACTCGGTTGTCACTTAGTGGCGCTTGATGTGAAGATTAAAAGTCGTTATGGACCAAGTGGCGCGTCGCTAAATCTTCTTAACCACTCAGTTTCTCTACGGAAGCTTGTTTCATTCTCGCGAGGAACCCTCGTAAACTATTGGCTTTCTCTTGAGAGATCGCTGGTATTGAAGAGGAGACCCTCTCACAGTCTCCGCTCGGGAAAAACCAAAAGCACTATTGAGTCTAGAGCCACGAGATTCATCAAAGATCTCTTAGGTACACTTGACATTTCATCACTTGACGTTCAACAATAAAATTTCGGTGGTACATTATCGAGTCCTTCACGGATCTTAGCAATCATCGAGAACATTTATGAGAGGTTCGCATATGTGATCCTCGATGATTGTTGGAAACTCTGCCGAGGTCGACATAAACACCACAGCGGTCACCGGTAACTCCCGTGGATTACGCTTAGTGTGTCTCAAACGGTCTGATCGTGAGGTGATGCTTTGGTGTACCTCGATTCATCGAGCGTAGATGTACTTGGTATCGCGTTATCTCACTTGTGGGACTCAGGTTCGAGAGCGGCCTTTGTGAGAATTAGAGTTGTGTTTTCACACTATCTTTGTTAACACTCTCGAAGTTCAAACTTGTAAGTCTGGAATCCGCTTATTACTAACCGTTTGAAATGTTTTTTCTTCTATGGAAGCTCGGGAGGCGGGATGATTGTGCATATTCTTCTCATGTTCACGCCAACATCATTACTAATGGAAGTTCTATCCAAAAGCAACACAGCGATCGAATGATTCTTCATCAAATCAAAGAATCTACAAAGTTAAAGACTTAATGAACTTCATCGATTACTAAATAATTTTTTATCCATTCCTTTTACGTTTTCCTCCGTATTATACGTTTTTATACATGATTATCCGCTTTTATCCGTTTTTATACTTTTTTGTCTGTTTTTATACGTTTTCATCTATTTTTATCAGTTTTCGTCCGTTTTTATACGTCTTCATCCGTTTTTATCAGTATTCGTCGGTCTTTATCTGATTTGTCCGTTTTTCTTTCGTTTTTATCTGTCTTCGTCCATTTTTATACGTTTACATCCATTTATATCCACATATTTATGTTTTAAACGTTTTCGCCTGTTTTTATATGATTTCATCTATTTTTATACCCTTTCATTCATTTTTCTTACGTTTTTATACGTTTTCGTATGTTCTTATACACTTTTATTCGTTTTCATTCATTTTTATACGGTTTCATACGTTTTCATCCGTTCTTATCAGTTTTTGGCCGTTTTCATCCGTTTTCATTCGTTTTTGTATGTTTTCGTCCGATTTTACACGTTTTCGTCCGATTTTATAAGTTTTCATCCGTTGTATCAGTTTTTGTCCATTTTTATACGTTTTCATCCGCTTTTATACGCTTTAACACATTTTCATTTTTTTTTATTCGCTTTCGTCCGTTTTATCCGCTTTTATACGTCTTTATCCGTTTTTATTCGTTTATGTACGGCTTTGTCCATTTTCGTCCGTTTTATACGTTTTGTATCAGTTTTTGTCCGTTTTTATGCGTTTTCAACCGTTTTTACCAGTTTTCGTCTACTTTTTAAACATTTTCATCCGTTCTTCTTACGTTTTTGTGCGTTTTTATACGTTTTCATTAGTTTTTATACGTTTTCATACGTTTTTATATGTTATCATCCATTTTTATACATTTATGTATGTATTCATACAATTTTATACATTTTTATAGACGTAAATGTATAAGAACATACGAAAATGAAAAAAATTGGACGAAAATATATAAAAACGGATAAAAACGTATAAAAAAGGACGAAAATGTAAAAAATACAGACAAAAATGTAAGAAAACATAAAAAAAACGGATAAAAAAAAAGAAACAAAAGGACAAAAACATATAAAACTGATGAAAACGTAAAACAAACGTATGAAAAATGGACGAAAACATTTAAAAACGTACAAAACTGATAAAAACGTTGGAAACGCATAAAAATGGACAAAAGCTGATAAAAACGGATGAAAGCGTATAAAAACGAATGAAACGTATAAGAATAGACGAAAACGTAAAAAAAAAAGGGACCAAAACTGATAAAAACGGATGAAATATGTATAAGAACAGACGAATATAAAAAAATAGATGAAAATGTATAAAAACGGATAAAAGCGTATAAATACGGACGAAAGTGTAAGAAAAACAAACGAAAATGTAAGAAAACATAAAAAACGGATAAAAAAAGATACAAGAGGATGAAAAGGTATAAAACGTAAGAAAAATGAACGGATAAAAACTTATGAAAATATATAAAAACGGACGAAAACGTAAGGAAAACATATCAAAACAGAAAAAAGGGATGAAAACAGATAAAAACGGATGAAAACAGATAAAAACGGATGTAAACAAATAAAAAGAATAAAAACGGATGAAAATTGGCGAAAACGTAAAAAAAAATAGCCGAGAAAATGTTTAGGGATGGTGGATGCAATTTTCGCTAAACCACAAGTACCATTTACGTAATTTACCCTAAGGACGGTGGATGCAATTCTCGCAAATTTACAGGGCAAAATGGTCATCACAAGTTTTCAGTACCCCCAAAAGTAAAAAAAGTAAAAAAAAAAAAAAAAAAAATAATAATAACAATGTACTCAATAGCAAAAAAAAAATTGTTCGCTACCCTAAAAAACAAACGATGACAAGTATGATAATTTTTTCAATCTTTTGCCCTAGATTTTAAGCAAGTACAAGTACTTAAGCTTATACAATTAATTTATGCATAAACAATTTATGCATAAACAACTACACATATTGATTTGTTATTAATGTCATATTTAAAATGTAAATAACATATTCAATCTCATTTCGTTAGTTTATCCCCCCAAAAAAAGAATTTATGTTCAAGTTTCGCTCCTGAGTCTAGAAAAGCTACTGCCCTTTAATAGTTCAATATTGTTTCATGTTCAGATACAGATTTTTTGGTTTAATTCTTTATTTACGATTTTCAAGTAGAATTGTTGTGTCTTTGAACTTGATGCTATGTAATTCAATATGAATTAATACTTTGTTACTAAACTAAATGAGATACAAATTACTTTGGTAGCGTGATTTTAATGTCCTGGATCACATCTCACAATATTAATAAGAACAGGTTAGATATATATGCAAAAAGTCTTGCAAGTCTAAGGCCTCGTCTGGTTCATGGAATGTTTTTGATGAAATTGTAATCTATCTATTGAGGGCCCGTTAGATATATATGCAAAAAAGTAGTTTATTTTGTTTCGTTTCAACCATAGAACCTAAGAATACAAAAGAAGCCATAAAAGATGAAAGTTGGGTAATAGCTATGCAAGAAGAACTAAATCAATTCGTTTCTAATGATGTTTGGACACTTGTCCCTCCACCTAGTAATCAAACCATAATAGGAACAAAATGGGTTTATAAAAACAAATTAGATGCAAACGGAGTAGTGTCTAGGAATAAGGCTAGACTCGTTGCCCAAGGGTATAACCAACAAGAAGGAATAGACTTTGATGAGACCTATGCCCCCGTGGCTAGATTAGAGTCTATAAGAATACTTCTTGCGTATGCTTGTGCTAATGATCTAAAGCTTTATCAAATGGATGTCAAATGCGCTTTTCTAAATGGTTTCATTAATGAAGAAGTATATGTAGCTCAACCTCCGGCTTCATCGATTTTGAAAACCCAAACATGTATATAAATTAAAGAAAACCCTTTACGGTCTTAAACAAGCTCCAAAAGCTTGGTATGATAGACTCAAGTCCTTTTTAATTAAACACAACTATACCATGGGGTTAGTTGATAACACACTTTTTACTAAGAAAAGAGAGTCACATATAATCATAGTGCAAATATATGTAGATGATATTATATTCGGATCCACTTGTCAAGACATGTGTGATGATTTCTCCAAAATCATGCATGACGAGTTCGAGATGAGTATGATGGGAGAACTTAGTTTCTTTATTGGTCTACAAATTAAACAAGTAGAAGATGGTATCTTCTTTAATCAATCTAAATACATAAAGGAGATGTTAAAGAAATTCGGTCTAGAAGAGTCGAAACCAATTAGGAACCAATGTCATCCGACACCAAACTCACAAAAGATGAAGACGGCGAATCCGTAGATAATACTAAATATCGTGGCATGATAGGTAGTCTTCTCTACCTCACGGCAAGTAGGCCGGATATCATGTTTAATGTTTGCTTATGTGCTAGGTTTCAAGAAGACTCTAAAACATCACACCTAGAAGCCGTAAAAAGGATATTTAGATACATTAAGGGTACAACACAATTAGGATTATGGTGTCCTAAGGGCACGGGAGTAGAAACAATTGTATATGCAGATTCTGACCAAGCAGGTGATTACGTTGATAGAAAAAGTACAAGTGGGGTATGTACTTTCATGGGATGCTGTTTAACGCCTTGGTTCTCTAAGAAACAAACGGCACTAGCAATATCAACAACCGAAGCCGAGTACGTCTCCGCCGGCAAAGCATGCCAACAAGCACTATAGATGAAACAAGCATTAGTCGACTACGACATTCATCTAAGCGACATAGCCATCCTATGTGACAACAAAGGTGCCATCGACTTAAGCAAGAATCCGGTATTGCATTCTCGCACAAAGCATATAGAGATTCGTCATCACTTCTTAAGAGACAATGTTCAAAAGGTGAACATCTCTATTGAGAAGGTAGCATCTGAAGACAACATAGCCTACGTCCTCACCAAACCGTTGAAGCGGGAACAATTCAACCTACTTCGTCTTGGTCTTAGTCTAATGGAACAAACGTCGTAACTTATTTGACTCTACAAGGTATGTAAACACTAGCCTTCTTCTTTCTGAGTCTAGGATCTCCATTTCACGCACAACTCACAAACAATACAGGAATTTTCAAAACCCGAGATAAGTTTTCCACTTATAGCCTTCTTATTTTTTTTACACATACACATTTTCAAAGAAAACCTCTTTTCAAAATGTTTTTTAAAAGGATGATACCTTCCCGTATCAATTTCAAAAAAGCAATTTCTCAAGTTTAGGACAAATCGCTTTTTCATTATTAATACAAAGTAAAAACCCGTTTTCATTGCATCTCATGTCTTTTGAATGCTAAAGGGGACACATAACTAATATGTGTTTTCGGGTACATTCATTTAAGCAACAATGAATTAGGAGCATTGATAACACAAAATTACGTACTCATGTACTAAATATGTGTTTTCGGGTTATTTCAATAGGATTTTTTTTTATTTCTAGTTTATTTTCTATTTCTTTTTAGGGGTCGAGATAACCGCAACTCCAAATAGTTTGCATATAGGAACACACTAGGTAAAAATGTTTCCAAAAAGAAAAATTTGTGCTGCCTGAATCACCAGACCCACCGATCCCAGCCTTCATGCTGGACGGATCCCTCAAGGGAAGGATCCGTGGAACATAAGCTGTTTTTACCTTCTATCTTTTCACTTTGGATGAAAAATCCACATTTGTTTCATTTTTGGGAGTATGCTCTTTAATGCTTGTGTTCTCATGATCACATGCCTTGAATTCATATCTAATCATTATATTTTAATCCATATTTTGGGTCAAGCATTCATTACAATGCTTTGTTTTTCTATATATAGTACTCCCAAAATGCTTGCATAATCCATCTCATCCTTACAAATACAACACACCATGTCATCCAAAAACTCTTTAGAAGGATCACCTAGTAAAAACAATCATTTTCATGATACCCAAACTTTTGTACTACCACCATCCAAAATACCACAATCAAACTCTAGGATATCCGCACGGATTAGTATACGATCTTGTTGTTTAGCAAAACCAACCTCAAATGGTTCATCCTCAACAAATAACTCACCACAAGATGCTTCCATTATAGCACCTCCCTCATCACCAACAAGTACACCAACTTCATCACCACCTAAAGTCACTCTTTTGGAACTCCTTAAGACTCCAACAAGATCTAAACAATCTAAACAAAAAGAAATTGTCTTTTCAACACCTCCCACATCTCCAAATACCATTTTTCAAGATCTTGAAACATCACCACCATTAGCTCCCATCACTTTACAAGAACATCTAGGTTCTTTTCCACCACCATTTACAAACATTCTGGATGTTGATCCATATTTTCCTATTTTTCCACCACATCTTCCGCATAACTCAAATCAAAACACCCCGGAAAACTTCCGCACTCATTACACACATCCTTTACATTGTGAACATTGCCAATCCACTAGGGAAATCGCAATAGAAGTTAGGGAATAAATGCGTTTCATACTCAACCTCATCCTTGATCGCATCATACCATCACTCATCAAAACCTCCATCCATAACCTTATGCAAGCATGGAAGGAATCCCTACTACTATTTTTTTTTTCTTTTGAAGTCATTTTCAAGAACAAGTCTTGTTCTTATTTTTACATGCTTGTAAGTGGCATAAATACCACTACAATTTTTTGTTTTATTATAAGGCCTCGTTTACATACCTTGGCTCCCAATCTTGATTCTCGTCAATCACAAGATTATATAAGCATGTTACTAACCTTTCTTTTTGTAGGATTTTTTTATTTTTCTTCACTTGACGCCCAAAGCTAGGGGGAGCTACCGTCAAGGGGGAGTTAGAAATACGTGGACTACTTTTTCCACACTTTTATGTTTATTTCTTCCAAGGGTTAACTTTTTGTTTCGACAAAAGGGAGAAAAGTAAAACTTAGGGGCTTTAAAACTTACATCTATTCTTAAGTTTTACTCATCATAACATTATGTTTTGTCATCAACAAAAGGGAGATTGTTAATACAAATAAACCGTAAAAAGCGTTTATTAATATTTTACGATCTCTTTGTGTTTTGTTAATAACAAATATAATGTTATCTTAAGTATAATTATAAGGATACATGTTATTTTTGTAAAGCATTTACATATAGCCATTTAAATACAAAATGTAGTAATTAAGCATTTGTTGTAATAGTTTATTAGGATGGTAAAACCATAACCCATGGACCATAACCCATGGATCTTAACCCATACCCAAGTAGACTAGATACAATGTATATTTAGATACATTGAATCTAAAAAACCCATGGACCAACCCATAACCCACGACCCATAACCAAAAACCCATGGGCAAAGAGGGCGTTCCACGGATCCCTCAGTTACACTAAGACGGATCCCAGTGGAAGGGATCCATGGGATCCGGGAACGATGAAGAATTTTGCCTATAAATAGAGAGCCATTTCTTCATTCTATCTCACCCTCTTCTTACTAAATCTCTCATACACTCTCATTCTCTTGTAACATATAGATCACTTGATCTAGAGAGTTGTTCTTCTTTCTTTCTATTTGTGATCCTCATATAGGTCCTTCTCTAAGGCGAGATCACGAGCATTCTACAAGTCATCCAAGCAAGGGTCCTTGATTGATTTGTCACTCCGCAAGATTTACATAGCGAAGATCTTGTATTTGATATTTCACATATTCGTTGTGTAATAGTTGTGTTGGTTTGGTCCACGTGCTACGGACTCGGTATCTAGCTTTGTACGGAAAAAGTGTAAGCAACGTTGTGAAGGCTTCTCCGCGAGTGAAGGATTTTGTTGACATAGTGCTTGAACTCTCGAGTAGGTGACTCGGGGAGTGGAGTAGGGCAAGGAAGGTGTCCTTGTAGCCGAACCACTATACATCGGTTGTGTCTTTTCTTTCCCTTAGCTTTACTTTATTTACTTGCTTTATCATTAGATCTATACTTTCTCTACATCCATAAGATCTCACATATTAACGAATCTAAAAGTTTTTGAAACTAACGTAAAATCGGCAAAACTATTCAACCCCCTTCTAGTTTTCCACAAGTTGTATTTCGAGTCTCTGATTTTATACAACCACACGAATGATAATACTAAACTTTTCTTACGAATTACGACAATAAACTCTTATAATTCTTAATATGAGTATTCCACGAAAACTAAAGCACTCATCTTTTGAAAACTTATCTACTTTACGAGACACATTCTGAGATAAACTATATACTATCAGGTTGTGCCAATGACGTACCGTCGTGTCGGTACTTTTGTATCGTTGTACGTTATTACCTTTTGATACTACTATGATACATTTCTCGATGCCAGTCGTGTTAGTTGTGATCCTTATATTTCTTCGGACTAAGGTGAGTTTCACAGCCCCATTTTACTGTTTTATTCGTTTTGAGGTGAAAAGCATGCTATAATTACTTAAAACTAAATTGGTTGTGCATTCATAAATTATGGGTTTACTGAACTGATTCAATATACTGAGCTATGCTCTGCTATACTGTGCAAACTGGTATGTATGCTTATGTTTGGCGCCTATGTACGACTGTAAAAGTCCCCTGTTACTACACTACTTATTAACTCCCTCCCACTGTACGGGACGAGCCGTTGATATCTATGGATAGCGCTATTTAGGGGTAGAGCCATCCCCTCACTCTACTAACCGGTGTGCATAGTATCACCTTCTCATGCTAGGTTAGAGCATGTTGCACGTAGGGGCAATTTTCGGTTGAATCGGCTTAAGTAGTGGAACATTTATGCCATGAACGCGCTGCATACATAATGGACCCTTTGAAACTTTGACAACCAATTGATTTTCCAGTTTTGGAAACTACTTGTGTATTAAAAACCTGTGAACTCACCAACCTTTGTGTTGACACTTTTAGCATGCATTTTCAGGATTGCAGGCGATAGCTAAACTTTGGAGGCGCTTGGGCATTGGCATGGCATGATCATAGAAGACTCTGATATAATTTGGGGACCACATAAATCCTTTTAATGGGGCTACATTCCATTATATTTATATTTTGAAAGATGTAAACACAAATCTTTACGAAATAAGATTTCTCAAGTTAAACTGTTGTTCTATACTTTGTGTTGTGGTACCAATCGAGTAACACTTACTTCCGTTGCAAACCATTTTTTTGGGGCGTTACAGATGTTGGTGAAGGGGTCGATATTTTAGTATCTTCACAGGAGGTTGAGTCAGTTTTCTTTGACATCAACCTCCTGGGCCGGGTTTTCTTGAAGAAGTTACGTACGGTTAAGTGTATCCCCCCTAGGCTACGTCTCGGGTTCGCTAAGATTTTTTGTAATGCGCTAGACAAGGTCCTAGTGTGCCCAGGGGATTTATCGGTGTGGGTGCAACTCCTCGTCTTGCCTTGTTGTGTTTTGACCACTTTCACGCCAACTAATAGAGCCCAACTACCATTTGGAGAGCGTGAACGGTGTCAGCTTGAATGTATCTCTCGGGCTATTATCCGGTGGAAGGATCCTGCCGACAGGATTGGATTAGTAATGGAACGCTTATCAGGGGTCACTTCATCCCCCGGTGGGTTGAAGAAACCCAAAGATCTTGATGCAGCTAACCTGGTTCAATGTAAGCGTAAATTAGGGGACGGACACTTTACTGCTGCCATTAAGGCGCTTACGTCTTCTGGTGTCGCCCCCTCTACATCTGACACCCTGCATGAGTTAGAGGCCAAACATCCCCATCCCCATTCCCATCTCCTCTGACGAAGATGCACTTATTATGGATAAGGACTTGGTGTTGAATAGGATCCGCAATTTCCAAAAAGCGACATCATGTGGTCGGGATGCGCTTAGAGCACAACATTTAATGGATATTTTGGGAGGGGCTGCGTCCGCTATTGCTGATGACCTGCTAGGTGCTATCACTAGGGTTCTCAACTTGTTCCTCGGTGGTAAGTGCCCTGCTCTATTAGGGGAATATATTGCTAATGCCCCCTTGACTCCTTTAGTTAAGCCGGGTGGAGGTATACGCCCTATTGATGTTGGCACGGTCTGGCGTAGGCTTGTATCGAATGTTGCTTCTTCTTCAATTGGTAACTCTATGAATACCTATTTGCAGGACTTTCAATTTGGGGTATGCGTTCCTGGTGGTTGTGAGGCTGTTCTTCATTCGGTGAATAGGCTTATTGAGTCTGAGGGTCACAATGTTGGGTTTTCTATGTTGTTGGTGGATTTTCAGAACGCTTTCAATCTGGTAGACATGAGTGTCCTTCTTCATGAGACCAGGTTCCGATGTCCTTCTATTGCTCCGTGGGTTGAGTTTTTCTATACCAGGCCTGCTAGACTTTATTACGATGACTATATCCTTTGGTCTTGTCAAGGGGTTCAACAAGGGGATCCGCTAGGTCCTTTGCTGTTCGCCCTCGCTTTACACCCCCTAGTCCATGCTATTAATCGGTCATGTGAGCTCACCCTTCAAGCTTGGTATCTCGATGATGGTACTATTATGGGAGACACTCTCATGGTTGCCAAGGCGCTTGACATTATTATGACTGATGGTCCGGCTCGGGGGTTGTTTTTGAATGTCGATAAGACTGAACTTTTCTGGCCTATGGAGGACCCAAGAAGCAGGGTGGAGGGTGTTTTTCCTATAAATATCTCTCGTCTAGTCGATGGTGACAAACTTCTTGGTGGTTCAGTTAGTTTGGATGTAAGTTTTTGCCAGGAGCTGGCGTTGAAAAGGGTTTCTAAAACTATCTTGTTAATGGAAGCTATTCTTAAACTTAATGACCCCCAATGTGAGCTCCTTCTTCTTCGTAATTGTGCTGGGGTTGCGAAATTATCTTATACTTTGAGGAAATGTTCCCCTTTGTACTTGCGAGAGGCCCAAGTCCGGTTTGATCAGATGTTACGTACTTCCTTGGAGAAGATTATTACAGCTTCCGGACCAGGGTTTGGTGACTGGTAGTGGCGGCTTGCCACCCTCCCAATCAAGATGGGTGAACTTGGCATATATGCGGCGAGTGACATCATTCAATATGATTTCCTCGCATCTCGTATGCAAACCAGTGATTTGCAGGAATGGATTTTGGTAAAAACGGGCATTAATTCTTGTGGTCCTTCGTTTCAGCATACCCTCGATACTTTTAGCAATGCTTGTAACACAGCCACGTTCTCCGTCACCTCCGACGCTCCCGCCCCCCCCCCATATGATGAAAACCTTGGCAAAGTGTTACTTTGGTGTCATCGAGAAAGATCTTGTTTCCAAGTATTCGTTAAGTCCTAGGCAAGTGGCTATCCTCAGTTGTACCCGGGCTCCACATGCACAAGATTGCCTATTCACCATACCTATTGATGGGTTATGTTAATACAAATAAGCCGTAAAAACGTTTATTTATATTTTACGATCTTCTAATGTTTTGTCGATAACAAAAGTAAAATCATATTAACGAAAGAAATAAAATACGTAAATGGTTTGAACAAATAGTTTTCTAACACACTTACGTTTTCACATAAAACACTATAACAAGATTAAGTGATTTTATATACATGTACAACAACTAGTGTTTACATATTGGCTTAACAAGTTTAAGTAACTCTATGAGTTAGATACATATGTACAACAACTAGTGTTTACATATTGGGTTAATACATACTTATATTAAGTACACTAAAATGGGTAAAACAAGTATATACTAAAATGGGTAAAAGCAAGTATATACTAAATAGATAAAAACTAGCAAATGGTTTTGACCCATAACCCATGGTTTTATATATACCACTTACACAAGTTCAATGTATCCTTAAGGTAAATTGTATCTAGATTGAAAACCATGGATCAACCCATAACCCATGACCCATGACCCATAACCCAAAATACCCATGGGCAAAGAGGAGGCGGACCACGGATCCCTAGCTTTGTGCTAGCGGATCCCAGTGGAAGGGATCCGTGGGATCCGGGAAACAGATGGGTTTTCCTCCATAAAAGTGAGCCATTTCTTCATTAGATCTCACCCTCTCCAACATACTTTCTCTCCCGAGGTTAAATCACACTAACCATAGATCCAAGAGATCTATGTTTGTAGTTTTGTTTTGTGTGATCTTTTAGGTTCCTCTTAAAGGAAGATCACCACCTTTGAAGTCGAGCAAGCTCAAGTCCATGAGTTGCCAAGCTTCCTCATCATCAAGGCTATTGAAGTCCTCTTGTTGATGATCCCTTTCTTTCTTCAAAGAAGCGTAGTGTTAAAGACATTAGTGAAAGATGTCTCAAGTGTCAAAACGAAGATAATAGTGAAAGGTATCTATCGTCTATAGGATAAGCACTTGTGGTAGGTGCTTAGAATTCAAGACAAGAAGCATTAGTGAAAGGTGCTTAGAAGTGAAGACTCAAGACATTAGTGAAAGGTGTCTTGTAGATCTAATCAAAGACATTAGTGAAAGGTGTCTTGTAGATCTAATCAAAGGCATTAGTGAAAGATGCCTTAGATGTACATTCGATATGGTGTGTTTCGATGTACTAGATAGACTAGCATTAGATCCAAGGATATTGATGTCCTTGATGATGTTGTAAAGGAGTAGATCTCCTTTGGGATTAGTCGTTGGTGTAGTGTGGTAGTAGTTCCTCCATTGTAAAGGAGTAGAATGATGCATATTCTTCGCTTGACGGAGAAAAATGACATACTTCTCCCATTCAGGACCAAGACTACTCAGGAACTTAGTATTCACTGCAATTCTTGGCATGATGATGTTATGTTTATCCAAATCATTGATGATGTCTGAAAATCGATGATGATAAGACTCTAGTGTCTCTCCAGGTTCAATCATGAAGTGTTCATAAGCCAAGTAAATTTTGGATTCCAAATCCTCCGATTAAGTCTGAGATCCTTCCATAAGAAGATGAATATGGTCCCACATTTCCTTTGCGATCTTTTGAGCATCAACACTTGAAGAATTGGGTTAGGTAATCCTAAAAGGATATATTGCATTGCAAGCTCATCGACTTCATAGTGTAGAAGTTCATTGCATTTAGATCTGCAACAATAGCAATGTTGGTTTGTTCATCTCTTTGTGGAACAACATTAGGATCTCCGGCACAATGACAAGAGGCATCTCAAATGGACCTTCCAAGATAACCTTCTTTAAGAACTTTCCATGTGGCTTCTTCGGATCACAAAATCTAAAGAACCTTATCACCCATTGATCGTAGTTTCACGAGTGAGCATTGGAGGTCTATCAAGTGATCCAACTTCATGAATTGATTGTTGGTCGCTTAAAGCTTCACACATCTTTGCAAACCAAGTGGGTTCCTTCATAGTGTTCCTTGATGGATGTTGATTGAATTCATTTGTGTAGGGTTGAACTTGAAGACTTGGCGGTGTTTGAACCATTTGTGGTGGGGGAATTGCACCAAGTTGTGGAGTATGTTGTCGATTAAATTGTTGTTGATAAATTGCTTGTTGTTGATTCCATTGTTGATGTTGTGGACTTAGTTGTTGTTGTCGTTGAGGATAAGTGTAAGGGAAATAGTTAGAGTATGGTGGTTGAGACATGTTGAAAACTTGTGTTGGTAAAATGGATCTTTGTAGTCGAATGAACCTTTGTTGATGAAGTGTCCTTAGGCGTAGAAAAGACAAGAACCAAGTAGCACTTATGTGTAAAACACCAAAGTTACGGCAGAATAATAAGGAGTGGCGTAGGATTTAGCTTCGCGTATGTAGGGAAAAGCACTAAGGTTAGGCGTGAAAAGCGTTAGGCGAGAAAGTTAGGCGTGGGATTTACTTATGCGTAAGGCTAGGCTTAGGCGTAAGAAAAATCTTAGGCGTGGGATTTTACGCGTAAGCTTATGCTTATGCGTAATTTTAGGGTTTTGCCCAAATGATCTTTTACCTTTGTCACAAAGGCAAAAGATATCCAAAGTCGACGTATTTTCGGACTTATCCAAGTAAGAAAACACGGAATAAACCACAAAATGAAGATCAAACCAAGGAAGCACTTACGCGTAGTTTTAGGGTTTTACTACGGCGTAGAAATGCTCGTAACTTTGATTCCGTCCAAAACTGTTTCTAAACCGCTTTTGTGTGATAAAATAGCTTCAATAACACCAAAGATACACAAAAGTGTGAAACTTGATGAACCAAAGCCTCTAAAACAGCTTACGCGTAGGATGAAACCCTCGTTCAAAAAGTAGATGAAAACAACGATCCACGATAAAGTTTGAAACTTTTGCCAAAACAAGTATTTTAACACCCTAAAACATTGAAAGTACAAGAATCTTGGATTAAAAGTGTAAAAATACGTTTTGATCAAGCCAAAGGTGAGGTATACGCAAGTTAGGCGTGAGACCAAAACTCACTTCAAACAATACGTTCACTCAACTATTAGGCGATTGATACCACTGTTAGGTCACTAGATTTACAAACACAAGCTTATAAGAAGGAGATGAGGCGATTGAACAAGAACCCAACACATACACACGCAATAATAATAACGGTTTAGGCGTAGGAATATGTGAAAAGAAAACTTGAACAACCAACCCTCAAATGAGGGTTTACAAGAGTATTTATAGGAGGAAAGCTAGGGCAACACTCCTAGTTTCCATCCTTTCTTAAATGGGCTTGGGCCTAAGCTCATGGGCCATCTACATAAGCTTAAGGCTAATAACAAACATAAAGGCCATAATAAAGCTAACTATTACATATTAATTACTAACACTTGATTATGGTTTAGGAGTGATTCCAACAAATCCAACGTTAAAGAGCGTGTGAGCATGTTGGAGAAAGACGTGGAGACACTTGGGCGGCGTGGGTCGATCGATGCGAGACTACCACAACATACTATCACTACCATCACAAAGAACAAAGATCAAAGAACAATGAAAATGATGACGTCAAAGCAGAATTCTTCAAAGGAAACAATTTCTCTACACTGGGGAGATTGTTCGAATCAAGGCACTTCTTCTCACAAGAAAGAAGAATGTCAGAAGACGGCAAAGCTTCTATTACATCAGCACCTACAACGTTTATATCATCAATCACTAACACTTAGGGGGAGATTGTTGGAATCACTCCTAAACTAGAATTCAAGTGTTAGTAATTAATATGTAATAGTTAGCTTAAGTATGGCTTTTATGTTAGTAATCAAGGTTAGGCTCATGTAGAAAGCCCATGAGCCTATCCAAAGCCCAATAAGGAAAGGATGGGAACTTGGTGTATTGCCCTAGCTCCCTCCTATAAATAATCCTTGTAAACCCTCACTTGAGGGTTGGTTGTTCAATTTACACATTTTACCTTTACGCATAACTCTTCTTTATTTCATATCGTGTGTGTGTGTGTGCTTGTTCATCCGATCTCTTCTTTTCTATTTCTTCTATGGATGCTTGTGTTACATAAATGGGAACCTAACACTGTTGATTCCCAATAACACCAACCATTTGTCCTTGATGACCCATATTCACACCCAGCTGTGCAATTTGCCTGTTGCGAGTGTTAGATGAAATCCTTTGGTTGTTGTTAGTTGGTGTGGAATAGCGTCCTTTGAATACTTTAGACAAATAAGCAAATGCATTTAACAAAGCCTCTGTTTGTTCAGCTTCATGGTCGGTGATTCCATGTTCCTGGTATTGTGGATACTGTTGTTTTGAATGACTTGTTGTTCTGGTGGATAGAATTGTTGTTGAGGGATAACAGCTTGTGGTTGTGGAATGAATTGCTGCAAGTTGTTGTTATTGAAAGATGATGAAGGTTGTTGTTGTGTGTTCACTGGAGTTTGAGTCTTTGCAATTAGTGCCAAGGGATTATGATTCTTTGACAATCTTTCTTTCCGACTTCATTGACTTGACTTGGTTTTGTTTCGAAAACCGTAGAGTTGATCAAAGTTCACGATGTAAGTCCTTTGTTTGGTTGACGATAGTGACATATCGTCCCTATTCTTCCGGAAGATTGTTGAGAAATTTGATGTTACTCACGATAGTTACGGTGCCAACGTGTTTCGATAAGCTCATTCATCATGTGCAAAATCTTCCATAGTAGGATTCAATGGATTCTCCCGAGTTGATGTAAACTTCTCCCATTACATTAGCGACTTGTTCTCCAAATCTTGTTGACCAATTTATGTTCCATAACATAGCCATCTAACACGTTCCCACATATCGTAGTTAGCTTCACGTTGTCTACAGCAGACAAAGATGTCTCTTGGTAAACCCGGTTGGACAATGTATTGCCATGTCATCCGCTTCAACCGCTTGTTATCGTCTTCGATGTATTCGATTCATTTTGAACACGAAAAGATGGTGGGACGGAGGTGTTGCATCGAGATTTCCGTGGTCTTGGACTTGTCGAGGCTTGAAGGGTCCATTCGTAATAGATTGAATCATGAGTTCTCCATTAGGTTTGGTCTTGATGTAGCGGAGCATACGACTTGTCCATTGAAGATATCCACCTTTTTCCAGCATAGGAGCACGGTTTTCGGCACCGGCTGCATGAATGTCTTGTTGAGTAGCCATTGATGAAGGTATTTGATGATAAAGTTGATGTAGGATCGATTCAATGATAAAGGAGTTGTGTTTTGATAAATATTAAGCTCGGTTGTTGTAGTGAAAATTTGGTCTTAAAACTTAAAAACCTCAATAACTTCTGTTCGAAGCGTTTTTAGGACTTCGGAGCGTTTTTAGGACTTGAAAGTTTACCCGAATAAACAGTTTATTCAGCGTGCTATTCTCCTCGTTCTCACGGTCGTTTTGATGGGTAGAACGCTGAAAACGGAGTTACGGTTCAAAAGTTATGGCCGTTTGAAGTTTTGTTGAAGATCTTACTCGTAAACTTGAGCTTAGGCGTAGGATTTGATGCTTAGGTGTAGACTTCCCTTAGGCGTAGGATTCATTAGGCGTAGGATTTCCTTAGGCGTAGGATTTCCTTAGGCGTAAGATTTCCTTACGAGTAAGATTTCCTTACAAGTAAGTATTCCTTACGAGTAAGATTTCCTTACGAGTAAGAATTTCCTTACGAGTAAGATTTCCTTACGAGTAATAATTTCCTTACGAGTAAGATTTTCCTTACGAGTAAGATTTCCTTACGAGTAAGAATTCCTTACGAGTAAGAATTTCCTTACGAGTAAGATTTCCTTACGAACCAAAATCCTTCACACTTGTCCAAGTGTGAGAGATATCCACAAGTCGAAGTATTCCACAAACTCATCCAAGTGAGGGAAGTACTGAGTAACCGTTGTTGCACGAAGATTCTTCACCAAATGCTTACGAGTAGGATTTGGTTCTTACGAGTAGAAATGCTTACGAGTAAAACTAGGGTTTTGACTTTTTGACTTTGAAATCCTTACGAGTAGAATGCCACCCAAAAACACGTTTCCAAACGATTTCTTTTGCACAAACTTCTTCCAAAACACTTAATGATCAATAAAACTACAACTTTAAGCTTAAAACACGTAAAAATCAAAACTTTTAACAAAAGCCCACGATAGGAAAACGCAACTTTTTATAAAGTTCTAACAAAAAACGTAACATAACACTCCTAAACCATTGTTAGGCGATTGATACCAATTGTTAGGACCCTTTATTCATCCAATTCACACAATAATATGGTATGGTGACTTGAGATAAATGATGTGTTTTTAGAGAGATAAAGGAAAGAACATGAAACTATATTTCATAAGGAAAACACACACTTACACACTCAAGCACACCCCTCAAATGACACATTTAAGGGGTATTTATACTTACATACAAAACGCCCTAATGGGCTTGGCATGGGCTTGGATTGGGTTGGATTGGATACTAACTTACATAAGTCTAGCTTAACTTAACTAATACCCATTTAGCTTAGCCCAATCCACGAGCCCGTTGACTATTCTATTACGATATCTAACACACGTTACAAAGTTTCTAAATGTGAATGACCGTCACTTCTATTAATTATTATTAAGGCTAACACAAATCACACAGGTCACTGTGTATTAGCTCCAAGAGCTTAGTCTCACGACTAACACCTTGAAAAGGTTTCTTGGTTATCTTGGTCAACATGCAAGTTTTACACTTTTGATTGTCCATGTCAAATCTTTGGGATTAACCCATCCTTAGACATATCTTGCATCCTTTTATAGTGTACATGGCCAAGTCTAGCATGCCAAAGGGTAGAGTCGGTCCGGTCGAGGTGGTCACAAAGGTGAATTATCACTATCGTGACAATATTAAGCTCGAACATTTGGTTACATAAATAGCCAAAACCAATAAAACACCACTTTTAGACAAGACAAATTTATCAGACTCAATAACTTATTTATATCCATGATTATTCAAAACACTACTTGAAACCAAGTTTTTTCTTATATCGTGAACACGAATAACATTAAACAAAGTTACAATCTTTCCGAACTAAACTTAAGATCTACACAACCACGACCATGCACCAAGGCGGTTGACTCATTTCCATGTGAAGAATAGAACCATCATTCGTTGACTCATAAGTCTTGAACCGCCTTCTATCTTTGCACACATGAACTGTTGCACGAGTCAACCCACCACGCAACATCATCATCCGCACATAATAAGATTCGGATACATATGTAACATAATAAATACGAAAAGACTTATTAAACATATTCGACCTTCAAAGTGAGTTGGTAGAACCACCACTCCCCGAACCATTAGTGCCCGATCCATTGGCTTTACCACCAACCTTAACACCTTTGAAATCCCTTTTAATGTGACCAGGTTGCCACATTTCCAACAAGTAGGTGTTGCCTTCTTGTTAGGATCTCGCCTTGTGTTGTCATGATATTTGCCTTTGCCTTTGTTGTCATTGTATCCGGTGGAGTTGTTATGCTCCACCATATTGACAACAGATGCACCAATAGCATTGCTACTCTTTGGCTTGTCATTATCCCGCACCTTGAGAGATTCCTCAATGCGCAGATGATCGCCCAACTCAACCGAGTTAACTCCTCCTTTTATGTTTCAAGGTATGATTGAAATTTTTCCAAGAAGGAGGAGTTTGTCAATGACACAAGAGACCTAAATAGCCTCATCCATGTGCATATTGTGTTGTGTAAACCTTCCAAGTATACCAAGAAGTTCATTGTATTGTTCCATAACTGGTCTTGAATCGGTCATTTTGTAATTTATGAAATTACTTACAAGGAACTTCTTACTTGATGCATCCTCGACCATATATTTGGCATCCAAGGAATCCACAGTTCTTTGGAAGATTCAAAGTTCGATAAATATCAAGCAGAGAATCATACATACCATTGAGGATTAGACCTGCAAATGTAGTCATCATTCTCCCATTTGCTCCTCCTCCCGATCCGCTCCACAGTAGC
Organism: Chrysanthemum lavandulifolium; assembly: GCA_022545495.1. Lineage (NCBI taxonomy): Eukaryota > Viridiplantae > Streptophyta > Magnoliopsida > Asterales > Asteraceae > Chrysanthemum > Chrysanthemum lavandulifolium. The sequence continues at coordinate 34,427,182 of CM040240.1, forward strand.
ATCATCCCCATCATCGAGGAATAGGTGTAGTCGAACATAGACCACACTCATGCTTGATGCCAGGAAGTGCATCTTCTTCTCGCCATCTCCTAAAGTCCACCCTTCAAACTTGTCTAGCTTGGCAAAGTTTGAAGCCATGTGTTTCATTGCGGCTAGAGAGCCATTGATTATCACAAATAGTTTACTTTGATTGTTGGTCGTAATTCCGGATCGTGGTTAAGACAATCCGTAGCAACTGCAAATACCACTAGGTGGTTACTGGATATCACTTGGAATCGTGTAATCACTTTTCAAAGTAATCTATTCGACCCTAATGCCCGGGTTACACGAATATCTACTTGGGATAAGACCAAATGTTAGTTATAGAATTAGGCACAATTCAATAACCCTTGCGCTTATAAGTGTTTATGTTATCTGTTTGTTTCTCCTGATTTCAATATGTTTCTCAGTATATACATGCTGATGAAAAACATCTCTATTTATAGTAGAGAATACTCACTCCTAGTTAATGGACATTATGGATGATTAACGACCTTAATCACTCATAATAAGCCTCCATTATCATAGGAATAGTGGTTACATGACCAATTCGCGTGGTCATAAAGCGGTCATAATGACCAATTGAATGAGTCAAAGTCGTTACAAATTAATCAACGCAACACTACCAAGAGGGAACCATTACACTAGCGGCGAAACCATACACTACTAGCGGGAACCATCGCCGGGAACCATTACACTAGCAACAGGAACCATAACACTACCGGTAGGAACCATCGGTTACTACACTAGCGAGTAACCAATACACTAGCAAGACAAACCACTATTGAGTCGAGTCGGTGTTCGGGGACCTCATGGGTGTACACTCCGTACCTCCTAACCCAAAACCAAGTATGAACTAATCCCACAAGTGCACTAAATTTTCCAACATTTTGTAGGGTATATTTATGTTTAAGTGAGATATGTTGGATTGTAAGTTGGTGATGTTATTGCACATTGTTGGTGAAAATGTTGATAACAAAGTAAAAGAGTGATGTGACGTTGAGTTGATGGTGGTGACACTGATCACCAATGTCCTTGTACCGCACCCACATGGTCTTAGTTTATATGACTCAATCAGGTTGACCAGTTAAAAAAAACATGTACTCCCTCCGTTCTAAAATAATTGTCCACCGACAAAAATACAATGTTTAAGAAAAACATCATCCTTACAACTTTCTCTTTCTTAAACTAGTTTTAATGGTCACATATATCCTCACCTCCACGTCAGTGTCACATCACCATTCAACACATCACCACTATCATCACCTTTGAGCTTTAAAGGTCATCACCTTTACCACCACTAAACCCAATTTTTTTTAACAAAATTGATTATTAACTAAATTAAGTTTTTATTCATAAATTAAAAACAATACATTGATAATTAAAAACTCAAAACGTACAAAATTAAAAACGTAAACTAACATGGTAAATTCCACTTCGCCTTGACTTATATCTCTTGAACTTTACCCGTTTCTCTTATTCAAATCGGGGAATTTCCACATCCAGCCATTTCGGAGCATCTTTTAAAATTCTTCAGGTATGAAGAAGTGTAAAAGGTACTCCATATTCAGCACGATATTCATCTTTTTCAGTGTATTCCCCGTCTCCAGCTCCATTATGCGGATTGGTACATAAAAAGTTACTTTTTTTTGCCTTCCCCTCCCTCTTTTTGTCTCTACAACTACCTCATTGTCGGTTCCACTATCACTTTCAAAGGTAGGAATACATGTCGCACCACTACCACCCATATTTGGTTCGTAGTAAGTTTTGTTCCACAACCATTGAAGAATAAGTTCTATCATCTCCATCACTATGTTCTTATATGAACCATACTTGGCAATTACTTGATCACCAAATGTAGCCTTAACTTCCTCAAAGACTTCATCGTTTAATAAAACTTTCCCTACGACTTTTTCGATGATTCCTCCTCCCCCCCCCCCCAAATCAACAAAGACTTTCCCTTATCATTATTTGCCATAGCTGGGTTTGGTTGTTCCAATTTTTTGTTATTTTTACAGCTAGGGTTTGACTGTTGATTATCGATTTGAAATGAAGGGGGCACTTAATATTTTCTGACTCAGTATCGATTTGAAATAAAGTTAAATGGGGTCGTTTTGGCACTTAATGTTTTCTGTAAAAGCCTACTCTAGTAAACTAGTTGATTTAATGAAGTTAAGTTATATTTGCAAATATTGTCCTTCAAGTATAATTGGCGGGAGAAACTGAGACGATCGAAATGACAATAATGCCCTCAGTGACAAGGCACTTAACGAGAAAAATAACGAAAGTTAGCAAAAAGTCGCTCTCGGTGGCTGTTTTGCAAAAAAATAAAACATTAATGTCGTTTTTGCAACAAAATTTGTCTCGGTGTGATCCTTGCGTATTTGAGCTACTTTAGGGACCATTTTTGCAACTTACCCTATTTTTTTTGGCTTGCATTCATGAATGGTGAGCACTCATACCACTATTTTATTTTCTCTCTCTTCGTCGCACGTGACATGGGGGAGTGTTTATGGTTGGTGGCATGTGAGGGTTGTTAATGGCAACCCCGCACCTACCATTAAAACCAGTCTTACTTCCCGGGACTAGTTAATTTATAATTGCTTTAATACTTGTAATAATAACCAAGGTTTTCAAGATCGGGATCCTACCCAGGTTCGTTTTTGTCTTTGCAAGATCGTAATCGTAAGATCGGATCGGGATCTTAAGATCATACTCTAATGTTATTTCTTTATAGTTTTTTTAATATCATACAAATCTATAAATTATTATACATTATACGCACAAATACTATGAATGTTTCATAGAAATGTTGTTTTAAATTATGATTATAATTTTTTAAAAAAGACTAATATGTTGTTTTTGAGTTCTACAAAAAAACAACTCATAAATTTGTAGTTTTCTAGTTTGTAATCCGAGAAAATTAAGATCGGATCAGATTAGATCTTAAGATCATATGGTCAAGATCGGGATCTTATAAGATCTTAAGCATGCAAAGATCCTATGTAGGATCCGAATCGTTTTTGCTTTGCAGTATCGTAAAATTATAAGATTTTAAAATCAGGATCGGGATACTGACAACTATGATAATAACACTAAGGGGGCGGTTGGTTAAGGGTTATGATGTATTGTAAAGGGAAAGGAAATGAAAAATAATGGTTGGTGAAGCATAATGCAATCCCCAAAACTGGTCAATCCTCCATTACCCACAATTTTGGGTGTATTAGAAATTTATCACTGTAGATAATGGAAATTTATTATCCACGTGCCTTTCTTTTTGTTCTCAAACTGTACCACTCACGTGCCCTTCTTTCGCATCTCCTCTCATATGATGACAACAAAGATCCAATTTGTTTGTTTGCGCCTTTTTT